>CM059287.1:16686741-16726741 GCA_030347295.1 Setipinna tenuifilis | reverse complement strand
ATGTAACAACATTGTCTACCCACACGATGTAGGTTAAAGAAAAAAAGACGAGCAGAAAGAGGAGAACACGTTGACAGCATGGCGGAAGGTTCCTAAGTGGAGAGGCTTTAAAGGGCATGACACGTGTGGCGGCTTACAGCTCAGACGCCCATGCAAGGGCCGGTCATTCATCGCCTGATGATTCCAATGTCAGCCGGTGCTTACGGCAGCCTGGAAGGATTCATCTCCTGACAGACAAGTGAATCACTTGACACATAAAAGGCTAAATTTAAACCCACCAAGTCCTTCTTATCTCAGACACTAAATTGTGTAAGGGGGAACGAACTGTGGGAGGGTCTACACTACACCATCCATCCATCCATCCACGCAGGAAGAGCATGATTTCACATGGCAACAGCTAGACAACGGCCAACGTGCCTCATCAGTCGTCACTCTGATGCACATTAACTGTGATGTCGCTTGTGCCCAATATAACCTATGTACAGTACGCCTGTCGTCATGTGTGATGCAACATGCAGTTTGCCCTCACAGCTATCTTAGTTTCACACCTCACCATATGCTTTGACCCTACACGTTGAACGTTGCTTTTCCAGGGTATCAGCATGACAGTACTGACTGAACCCAATGAATGGACACAATGCCCTGGAGACTTGGAGTCTTACTGAGGCTTGGGGCGACATGTGTTCATTTGAAAAGCAATAAAACAGTCTCAACCACACACACACACACACACACACACACACACACACAATGGAATTGTCTGCCAATCAGAACTACTAACGGCAAACTAAGTATAGACTATATGCTTGGCACTGAAAGAAAAACAACGGGATTTAAATGAGCTGGGAAAAAAATCAGCATTGGCACTGGTATACTGACATATCAATTTCACAATGGCTTATTAATAAATATCATGAAAATTGTTTTGGTGGTTTTAAATCGCTGCACATTTTTTTCCATTACAAAAAAGCCTTTTTTAACATCTGTAGTCTCTTAGTCTGTAGTCATAAACATTTCAAAACTGAAGTGTAAATAGTATAGTTGTGAAGTAGCTTTGCGGATGACTGAATGATAGTAATTTTACAATCTTACCTTTGCAACTGTGCACTTGTAACAAGCAATACGCGTAGGCTATCTTGATCTGCGAAGACAAAATTTAATAATAAGGCAAATTTAAACTAGAAACGTAATTTCTTTGCTGCTTCATTTGTTTACACAGGCCTTCTGTTTGCATTTGAGTAATTTTAAAGTTTCGGTGTTGGGTGATATTTTTGGTCTCAAAGCACACATTGTATTCAAGAAAACAGGGCAGAAGCCCAACAAACTTTTTAAAAGGAAAACAGCACTAACAGTACGACAAAAAATACCTTCTTTCAGGGCGCCAGAAACAACACTCCCTCGGCCTTAATTCCACAAAGCCATCGTTATTCCGTCATCCATGTTTATCTTCTAGTGTAACGCTGAAAATCTTTGCGAATAAATCGTGGCAGTCTTGTAGTTTACACGTAGGCTATCCATTTAAATATGTTCTCCGCATCTTTGCGGTTCTACATTTAGTTCAGATATTGTTCTCTCGAAGTTAGATTATTTATAAACTTAACGGCTCTTGCTCGGTTAAGTAGTTCACAGCCGCCTCGTCTCTTTTTTCACCTCTTGTCTTGCCACAGAGGCAGTCAATCCCCACGGATTAGCTTCAGCACCAGCGGAGCTTCGCTTGCCGATGAACTGTACAACGAGATCTACCCCCTCGGCTGAGGCGCTCATTACAGGGTTCAGAAAGCCTAGGAAATTCATCCTCACTGCGCATGCTTCAGAAGAGTTTGGGGGCTGGAATTGCCCACGACACCCAGTGAGCTTTGCTGGATTTTTAATTGCTTTGTTTTTTAAAAATAAACTAATTTTTATGATCAAATAGAAATTCACTAGACTTACTTCATGATCATGTCATGTCGTTGGCATGCTTTTGAGAAGACTTGGCCTGTCTTCGGTGGAACAGTGGTTGGGTAATTTGACTTGCACTAACGTAAAATGCCTCCAATAGCACCAGTAGGCCTACTGGGCATGGGATGAAGGACACTGGATGCTTCCTGGACCTGATATTTTCATTTGTCTGGATAGGTGAGCATTAGTGCCTGTATGCAGAGTACTACAGTGCCCCCAAATCCCCTTTAACCCAGAAACACGGTATCATACATATCCATGGGCCACTTGTAATATCCCAAAAGCCCAGACTGATCTACCCTTTTAGCCAAATTGCTGGTTATCTGCACAGTTGAAACAAAAACACCAGTCTAGACATCTGACGCAGAGCCAACACACAATTTAATTCAACCTTTATTAATTGTCTTGTTCTTTGTTTAAATTACTTTCTTCTCCTTTGTAAAATCAGAAACAACCGAAACAAAACAAAGAAAAAAAAAACCTGAACAGGAGTGATAAAGCCCACCTTAATTTAAAATGATACACAACAACAAAAAATAAAACAATTGGTAACTTCTTTAAGTGTTTCTAAGACACCTCTCCAGCTCAGCTTGGTGTGTTTTGGCATGTCTCAGTACGAATGCCTTCAGTTGGTTTTTCTTCTAAAAAAATGTATTATTAATAATATTATCTTTATTATTATTATTGCAATTCAGACAATATATAAAACATAAAAGGCTGCTAAAACCACAACTTAAGAAATATTCATTAGTGCCAATGTTGTTGAACTTGTGGTCTTCACACACGCACGCACGCACGCACGCACGCACGCACGCACACACACACACAAGCGCACAGACATTCAAAGCTTGTGCGCACACACGCGTTGAGCGCAGACATAAACGTCGAAACACCTGATGGAAGCTGTCACACACACATTTATTCGCCTCCCTGGCGAGCAAATCAGCAAACACACACGTCACGCTGGCGGACACAAAGGTCCAGCCCCCTCCCAACCCCCCGCCCCCCCCCCCCTCCCCACAACCAAACACACCCCCCCACCCCAATGCCCCGTCCACAAACCCCCATTCCCAATCCCACCCAACAGTGACATAGGCAGACATTCCCACTCACAGACTCATCCAAAAAAATGCACTCTCCTCTTGACGCTTGTTTCACTCGTCATGCACACATAGGCAGAAGGGCACCTTATACAGCTACACATCCTAATGATCATAGTCTTTTTTTATGACAACAAACTTGATTGAGTACGAAATAAAAACAAACAAAAAAAAAAACAAACAAAAACAAAAATACATACGAGGTCAGCATCTGAAGGAAATATAAGACATTTCTGGATGCCACTGTCCAACACTGAAAACAAACAAACAAACCAAAAATAAAAAGACAACAAGATACAGTTTTGATTTTTTTTTCTTTTGTCAAACATTAGAACAGTGTGTCTTAGGAAGGACGAGAGTGTTTGGTATGTTCGTTTTTTTTTTTTTGTTGTTTTCTCGAGTAAAGAGAGCTGTAACATTATGAAATTATCCTGCAATGCAGCGTCCAAAAAAATCACAGAACAACATCCAAATGATGCATATTGGTAGGCTATGTTTGTATATGTGTGTGTGTGTGTGTTTTTTTTTCCTTTACAGTGCATGCCTGAGTGAGTGTCTCAGTATGCAGGGTGTGTGTCTACAGAAACTCAAGATTAAGGATTCATCCAGTTGAGTCTGCAAGTCCAACTATTTCACTTTTTTTTGTTGTCGGTTCAAGTCTTGCTGCTGAAGTCTTCATTTAAGGGTAAAAGGTGTGCGAGTGTGTATGTATATGTTATGGTGTGTGTGTATATGTGTGTGTGTGCATTTGAATGCAAGTGTGTTTATGTGTTTGAGTATCAGAATGCCTCTGTGTGTTTGTGTGTGTGTATTTGAAAAGAAGTGTATGTCTGCGTGTGTGTGTGTGGTGTGTGTGTGTGTGTATTTGAAAAGAAGTGTATGTCTGTGTGTGTGTGTCAGTAATGCTATTATCCCCCACCTACTGCGGACAAAAAAAGTTTGACAGTGTACACCTCTATGGCCAGTGTTTTAAGAGCTCCCTCTGAGGTTTTTCTTTTTTTATTTCTTTCTTTCTTTTTTTTTCCTCTTTGAGAGGAGGGATGAACTATTCGGTTTTGAGGATGCATGTGTTGTCGTTAAAGGATTACATTTCTCTGTGGTAAAAGCGAGCTGTAACCTGCGGCGTTTTTGCGTTCTGACTGTAAAGTGTCTGTCCTTGAGTGCTTCTGAGTGTGAAATAGAGTGATGGTACAGCTGCACTGGTGAGTGCTTGCCACAGTGCATATGTCAATGTCTAGGCATGTGCGGACAGATGTGCAAGTGTATGCTGGCAGAATGCGTGTACCTGTAGATGAGAGAATGCAACTGAATGCAAATGTAAATGCCTGTGTGTGTGTGTGTGTGTGTGTGTGGTGCTATTTGGTACTGATGCACTTATGAAGTCTGGGTATGACAGCTTTTTTTCTGAATCAATATGTACTGAATATCTGTGTGAACGTATAAAGAGTTGGAAAGATGTACTGAAGTGGTGGGCGTTTGTATGCGTGTATGCTTTAGTAAATATGGTGGATGCATGTATGTATGTATGTCTGTCTTTAAGTTTGTATGTCTGTCTGCATGTCTGTATATATGTATGCAAGTTAGCATGTATGTATGCATGTTTGTAAGGTTGCATGTATGTCTGAATGTATGTGTATGTATATATGTATGTATGTTTATGTGTGTGTATGTATGCGAGTGCGTGTTAGTAAGTGGGATGTTTCAGTCAGATGGAGTCGGCTCCTCCTCCAAGTAGGTCTCCGGGCAGCAGGGCAGCGGGGCTGCTCATCTGGTGCCGGTCGTCCATGGCGGGGGACCCCCACAGGCTGCTCCCCACCGGGTACCCTGAGGGCATCCCTCCCCACAGGCCCTGGCCGCGGCCCGGCTCCACCATCCCACCGCCGCCGCCACCCCCTGCACCGTTGCTGCTCCACTGGGCGAAGATGCTCAGCCCTGCCCCCTGGCTGGAGGAAGAGGAGGCCGCGTCCGGGGAGCTGCCCGTACCGTCCAAGCTCTGCCACCCCGAGCCGGGGGCCCCTACACTCACGCCCACTCCCACACCTACGCCCGGGCCCCCTGCTCCGGCTCCGTTGCCTCCGACGACAGCGGCCGACCCGCTGTTGCCACCGGCGCCCCCAGCTCTGTCGCGCTCCGCCCCGGGGACCCCGGCCGAGGCCCCAGCGGAGCCGGACGAGCCCGGAGTGCCGGAGGAGCCGGGGACCACGTTGGCGCCGGCCGCGTTCCCGCCACTGCTCCCGCCGCCACTGGCCTGGGAATGTGCGAAGTAGCGAGCCACGTCCTCCTCGCTCACAAACTCCGCCAGGATGGTGGTGTTGCCCAGGACACACCTGAGGATCACAGACAAGAGGTCAGACAGACACCACAACCAACTCTGACCCCCCGACAGACCCCGGATCTGTTGTTAAATGGTAAATCCAACAATTCAGCATGAAATACTGTGGGCCAGGACACAGCCAGGAAAAGATTTACTGAAATAGATCGTTAAATCTTTCAGACAAAAAAAAAAAACTGTCTTGAAAAAGGCTTCAAAAAAGCATAGGTAAATTGATTGTGTCAGTCTTTTACAGCGGTGGTATAAATCTGTTGAACCACAATGCCAAACTGCTGATCCCTATCGTCATTTTACACCAAAAGGTGCTAAAGCTAAAGAAGCCATTGAGGGTCTTGGCTACTGATGGCCTGTTACGCCCGTTTGCTTATAGAGGGGACCACAGGAGCTGGACTCAGTGTACTCTGGGCCTTGGTGAAATTGACCGAAATGAAATATTTAAAAGAATCCCAACAGTGGACAAAGTTGGGGGTGGGCTGGAGGGACAGAGAGAGAAGAGAGAGAGAGAGAGAGAGAGAGAGAGAGAGAGAGAGAGAGAGAGAAAAGAAAGAAAAGAAAGATAGAAAAAAGAAAGAAAGCAAGAGAAAGAGAGAAAGAGAAAGAAAGTGATAAAAAGAAAAAGAAAGTGAGGGCTTAGGAGAGGGTCCTAGGAGCCCAACTCACATGTGCAGTGCACTCTGGGCCTTGGCGGCTTCTTGCCGGGAGCTGTAGCGGATCAGAGCGCTGCCCTGGGTCAGGCCGAGGTGAAAGGTCAACAGGGGCCCGTGCTGCATGCAGATGGTGCGCAGGGTGGAGCCGTCAATCTAACACCGGGAAAACAGAGGACAGGAGAGGAGGAAGAGAGGAGAGAGGACGGGGAAAGGAGGGGGAGAGGAGGTACAAAGGACGGGGAGAGGAGGGAGAGGAGGGGAGGGAAAGGGAGGAGGGAGGAGAGGAGGGAGAGAGAGAGAGAGAATGGGTGGAGGCTCACTTTAAAACTTCAATAAAATCGACCAAGCAGGAGGAAACATGTCCCTGGAGTGAGCTAATCGTTCTTAAACGTACTCAAACAGCAAAAGATCACAGGATTATTCATCTCCACATACCACAGATACCAGTAAGTACAGTTTATTTAGAAAGTATATTTAATCAAAACTTTCTCAAGTACAAAATATAGGCTAATAATAATAATGATAATAAAGCAATCAAAAACAGATGAAATTCACAGAGAAGCTACAAATGCACACACATCTACAGCGCACATTTATTTAAAAGTGTAGCAAAGGGCATACACAATTACTAAAAGAAGATAGAAAGATTAGGTGCTGATTCTGAAAGCCAGCGAATAAAAGGTGGGTTTTTAGCCTGGTTTATAGCACTATCAAACACTGTCAAAGGCAGGCACTTTGGTACCCAGACACAAGCCTACCAAACAGTGACTTGTTGCTATGCGACTGTATGATTTATTTCATGTCAGAGTCACTTTGCCAGCTGTCAACAACGTCAGATTCTGTTATTAGTTCTCCAGCTGACATTTACCACAATAACCAAATATAGTTTTTCCTGATTTTTTTTTCCTTAGTCTTATTTTTTTGTGTGCCGTGTGCTTGCTTTCTGAGCGATTGTGACAGTTGCATCAAATTTTCCAATCAGATGGAGCCAAAGTTCACATATTTCATAGAGCGGTGACGTCCTTCGTCCTCCCCCCCCCCCCCTCTAAATCTCTGCGTGGGTCTGTCTGGCCCATCTCCCAGCTTCCCCTGACCCCAATCTGCCTACCTGAGGGGTGAGGTTACTCAGCAGCAGCCAGCAGCTTCCCCTGGAGGTCCCGTCACTCCACGCCAAACCTGCTCATAGCACACACACACACACACAAAGACACACAGACACACAAAGACACACACACAGACAGACACACAGATACAGACATGCACACATACACACACATACATACAGACACGCACACACAAAAACACACACACACACACAAACACAAAAACACACAGGGTTAGCGCATACAGGATATAACTTGACTGCTCGCCTATTGGCTGCAACAGTGAATGATGTATGAGCTGCAACCCCTCTCGGCCCTTAATCAAATATGGATGTGGACGTGCCAAGCGGCTGCTGTAGCCGCCGCGCTGGAGTGGGCGCGCTCACAGGCTCTGGGGTGCGTTTAGCGAGGTGAATATTTTAACAGGACAAGACAGCACAGGTCTGCAAGCTCAGAGTTGGAAGCACAAGTCTGGATTGAAATGGATCTCAGGAGGCGGTGTTAGCGTCCGTGTCTGTGTAAGATTGTGTGTGTGTGTGTGTGTGTGTGTGTGTTGTTAGGAGCATTACCGGGTCCATATCTGGTGTCTTGGCTGCTGCCAGAGCCACCCCAGCCTCTCGCGGCCAATCGCGGGCTTCCTCCCGCCCACGGGGACATGGATGGCTGCTTCTGATGGGACAGTCCTGGGGGTGGGCGTGGCAGCTGAGGGCTGTTGCGACTGGCCTTCCACTTGTGTCCTATGGGCTCCGGGGGCCAGCTGGCCTTGTACTCTGTGTATTTAGCTAAGGCAGAAAACACAAGGGCCAAGGGCCATGTCACCCTCACCACACTGCATTCAAGATAAATAAATGAACACACACTCAGGTGACGTAAAGGTGGACGATTTAAGCTGGGTTTTAAAAGACAAAGTACGCATGTTTAACATAACTCTGAACTCTTAGCTCACTATACATTTATGCTACATTATCGCTTGGTACCTTGCTAATGCTATATTGTCTAGTGATTAAATATGTCTAGAAAGTTATTCCATGCTATGCCATGTGCTGCAGACATGTATTAAGGCCAAATGTCACCAGCCTAAATCATGTGGTTAATAACTTCCATGTAGAAAACTGCAGGAACAGAGTAAATCTTTGAGGAATGTTATCCGTTCTATTAATATAAATACAGTTTTTATCAGCAGAGTTTAAGAGCAAAGCAGACAACTACTTTAAATGTGTGACAACTACTTAGTGTGTACCTGGGTTGTGTGCGTTGTTGAGGGGGCTCTCAGAGGCACTGTAAGGCCAGGCACCAGGTGAAGGCAACAAGGTGTTGAGGGAGGGGTTGGATTCTGGAAAAAGGCAGACAGAGAGAGGGAGAGAAAGAAAAAGATAGGGAAGAAGAAGAAGAAGAGAGAAAGAAAAAAGAAAAAAAAGAGAGAACAAAACAGAGGTAAGGAGAAAGAAAGAAAAAGAAAGAAAGAAAAAAAGAACAAGAGAGAGGAAAGGAGAGAGAAAGCGCAAGTGAGAGAGAGAGAGAGCAGACAGCTGTGATTTATCACCAGACACTGACATGACAGCACTTGTTACACAAATGAGATGTGGCACGTTCATCAAACCAGATAAACATTATGTGTGTGTGTGTATGTGTTTTGTGCTCGCACAGAAAATGTAAAAAAAGGGAGCGCTCCACAATGAAAACATCAGATATTTGATTTAATGCAAAGCGACTCTCTTTGAATGAATTTCACAATTGAGCCACTGTGTGTTTTGGTGGTCCCGGTTAACAAACACAGGGGCTCACTCCTCTCTCTCTCTCTGGACTGGAGGGAGGACGAGGGCAGGGCACTGGGCGAGAGCAAATCACATTTCTCTTGGTCTCTCTCTCAGTAATAGTACGCCACTGGGCTGGCCTGCCTCGCGAGAGGCCCTGAGCTGTTTTTAGTAGCCTACCCGTGTTGTCTCTCAGTAGTTGGTGCTCGGTGTCGTTCAGGCTGTGTGCTCCGGCTGAACTCAGCATGCTCCCGGGGGTCATGTAGGGGTCGGACTCGGGGTCGACGCTCTGGATGCCCTTCCACGGCACGCCGGGCTGGAACTCTGGAAGGGTACGGGGGTGGGAGGGGAGGAGGGGTGGGGTGGAGAGTCAGACGGAGCAGTGAAGTCACCAGCAGGAGCAGCTACTGTGATATACAACACTAATGCTGTAGCACCAATGCAGCCTAATATATTGTACTTTTTGTTATGTTTATATTATGTGTGTCATAACGTCTTCCTGTCTTGTTTATAAGATGTTTAATGCTCCCTGTGGGCCTAGGGAGCACTGCAATTTCAAATTCTGTGTGTGCAACCTATACTGACTTTGACTTTGATTTAAGAAGTTTTTTTTTTGTGCTGATGACAAGACTGTTGAAAAGCAATTACACATTTATTTCAATCAGGATTGTTTTGACAGTTCGCTGATTAAAGAATATGGGGGGAAAAAGCGGCAATATAATTTTATTTGCACAAGAGCTAAACTAAATGTTCATTTAGAAAAACTAATGAAGACTGTTCCGTCATATCATAGGGCATTAAGCTGCAACACAATTTCATTAGCGCAAGGGTTCAATTAAATGTCATTTCAAAAAAGATCATAAAAACATTATTTCGTATAACGCGACACGAATGACAACCGTTTCAAATATATGTGTTTTACAAAAACGTACAGAAATTGAGAGCTGTGTTCCCATCAATTTCATTCCTTTCCTCTTGTCACCGAACACACACATCCAATATGAAACCCCTAATTCTCTCTCCATCTCTCTATTCTACTCACCTGGAGGCCAGCTGGACGTGCCAGTCTTGGTGCCCGTCTTTCCAGGGGTTCGATGCCAGTTGTCCGAGGCAGCTTGTGGGGGTACCCCCAGGCCGTCAGTGCCCAGGAGCTCGTAGGGGGAGTAGGGAGACCCGCCTCTCGCCTTCATGGGCGCAGAGATGGGACCTGGCAAAGGATACAATACAAACGCAAATTAAAGTTCACACCATCAATCACTGCATACCTTTATTTATTCTTTTTTAAATCTCACGTTAACACTGACTAGTGACCAGAATGTACAGTAATTTCAAAAAAGAAACTTAAAAAAAAATAAATAAATAAAGTTATATCACGCATATCCCATTTTTACATAAATTGCAGGATTAATATCAGCATTAAAGTTCAGAAAAAAAGTAAAAATCCGCACACCAGAGAACTCGGCTCACTGCCATTTGAATAGACCAATTCAATGGGAGCTCTCTCTGCTGTGACGATCTTCACTTTTATTTTCAAACATGACTCACTTGGTTCCTACTTCTTTCTCCTTACCGTTCTTTGAATAGCTTTCTGGAGGAGAAGGGGCAGGCGAATGGCCCTCCATCATCCACTTGAAGCGGGACTGCTGGCTGGCCGCGTCCTTCAGTCCTCCCCCGCCGCCCACCATGGAGCCCAGCTCCAGCCCCGACAGGTTCATGCCCGAGCCAAATCCTGAAAGCCAGGGACACAGGGGAGGAGAAACAAACAACACTAATTACGATCACATTATACACATTATACGCATACAAAACTAATTACAATCACATTATACTTTTCCACATTGCATGCATATTCTTGAGTCATTATTTGCCTATTCACAATTGAAGTTTAAGTTCAAAGTTATTTGTCATATGTACAGAAAGAAAACATGTTTCCCTGCACAATGAAATTCATTCTTTGCTGTCCATGTGAATGCCACATGAAATAAAAGATTTTAAGATGGAAGAAAAAGGTACAAGACATAGCGGAAGCAAAAAATTCAACTAGAATTTATACTCTCTGTAATTATTTGGTTTTTTATTGTTTTGCGAGTAAACGAGTGCATTCAATTCTAATTGTGTTGAATTCACAGCTTTGGAACAACGGAAAAAAGCAAACCGAAGGACCACCGCAACACTAATATACACACGGCTGTGTGAAGATCCACAATGCAGTGCAGAAAGTCACACCATCTGCAGCTTTGCACCGTGGTCGAGAATGTGGCGACACAGCAAGGGGCTTGCTCTAACCGTACTGTGAACGGGGAAGTACGGTGGCATTACTGTCTGCACTCTCGCTCATCTTGACAAGGTTATGAACGCGGCAGTGATGAGAATATGACAGGGGCCACTTTATAAGACATACAACTGCTCCCCTAATGTTAGTCTTCCTTCGCATATACAAACAGAGCCTCTGTGACAGCAACACAGGCTGTAAAAAATTCTGAAACACTTCATGCTTTAAATTCTGCAGCATACTCCAGAGGCATCGTGTTTAATGGCTGCATCACCGACCCAAAACACTGATGCAATTAAAAACTACAGCAGCAGAATCATCTCCCCTTGTGAAATGGGCAGAGGTGGAGCAACTAAAGGAAAAAAAACTCTGCTGTGCATCATTCTGACACTTATCTTATTTTACCAATTAGCGACTCCACCTGCTTCATGATTTGTATGCTCAGCAGGATCAGGGGGTTCAAAAAATCGTTAGATCAATTATGGAAAGGGGTTTTAATTTTTTTAAGCTGGGATCTCCTGGGACCTCCATCTTCACCAAAAAAAAAGCAAAGAAACCCTGTTTGAACCCGCAGGAAAAAGTACTATAGAGTACTAACAATCTTACAGCATTTTGGGACATTTTATTATAGAAGTACTATAAGAATACTACAGATACTATAAAATCATAGTATTTTAGGACTACAGAAACAGTATAGGGAGGAAAATAATGTATAGCATTATAGAAGGGATGGTAGCAGTACTACAAAACACCATAGAGGTAGTATATAATTGTTATACATACTATAAAGACCATAAAGGATCTTTTTTCGTTAGGAAAGAGCCATGGTGGACTGTGCCACTCACCGGAGTACGGCCCCTGTGCTTTTGGGTGCAGGTCGGCCACGGAGCCCCCGCCGGGGTGAGGCAGGGAGTCGGCCATGGGCATCTTGGGGCCCCCGGCACCCAGGTGGGACGGTGAGAGTTTGGAGCCCATGCCCGCGGCCCCCACCTGCTGCTGCTGTTGCTGCTGCTGCCGTAGCACCGCCATGATCCGGGCAAGCTGCAAAACACACCACACGACGAGGTCAGCAAGATGTGCATAAGGATGTGTAATGTGCACACAAACACATAAAACGAAAACACATTCATACACATACTCTCCGCATACGTGTAGCTTGTTTACGTCCTCTTTTGTAAGTCGCTCTGAATAAAAGCGTCTGTTAAGTGTAATGTAATGCAGAGTAATCTAATGTAACATGCATTTTTAGAACCTCCCACAGCCCCTGCAGAGCCATGTTTTCACAGTAATTCCCCTGTCTGAACAGCTAACGTCTTTAAGGATAAGGTCAGTGGAACTGTGCTTGGTGCCCTTCATGATCTACTACCTGAGCCATGCTCAGGCACATTGAGTCTACAGCACTTAACACACGAACGCTACACAAATACACTGGACTTGGCTGGGCTGAGGGTGGGGGGGCAGGGTCAGCGGGGCTAGTGGATACCTGCTGGGGGTCCGTCTGCTGCCGTACGTTCTGGGGGAACTTCCTCTGGTTCTGCAGCAGCTGCTGTTGCTGCTGCTGCTGTTGTTGTTGCTGCTGCTGCTGCTGCTGTGGCTGCTGCTGCAGGAGCAGCTGACAGGCCTGAGAGAGAGAGAGAGAGAGAGAGAGGGAGGGAAAAAGAGGGGTGTGTGAGTGAGTGAGTGAGAAAGAAAGATGGATGGAAAGGGAGGTGAAAGAGAGAGGAGTGAAGAAAAAAAAGGTTGAGTGCAGAATGGAAGGAGAGAGATTGAAAATGAAACATAAAGAGAAATAGAGAGACAGAGGGGTGGGGTTGAGATAGCAGTGAAAAAGAGAAAATAGTATGGTAAGAGGAAAAGAGGATGTGGTATGAAAGAGTGAAGAGGATATTGGCATTCAGAGAGAGTGCAAAAGAGAGAAATGAGATTGAAAGTGCGACCGGGACAGCAGGGGGAAGATGTGCAAATGAGAAGGAAAAAAAAAAAAGAGGTAAAAGAGAGGAAAAAAAAGAGAAAGTGTAAAGCAGGCACAATGCAAGATAAGAGTTCAAGATGGATAAGATGAAATGGACACCACAGAAATTGTAATTAAAAGGAGAACGAAAGCATAAACACAGATACAAGTTCAAGAGAAACAAGAAGAAGAGAAAAAGGCAAAGGAAAGGAAAGGATGGGGGAGGGGGTAAAGGTGGAGAAGATGACAAGAACAGAGAAACAGGCGGTGAGTCAACAGTAACATGATGCCGTGACACAGAACCGCTGACAGTCTCTGGACAGAAGCACGGAGGAAAAAACCCCCGGCGCACATCGCCAAAACACAACTTGACATAACCTCAGCAGACATCTCAGATGTGGACTCGAGACAGTACATTTCCTGCCTCGGCTTCACAGGAAGGCTGCGCATGGCCTAATGACCTTCACATAAATTAGGAAATGAGTCCTTTAGCCCATTTCAACTGCTGTACTTACAGGAAACAATGTCTCAGTAATGTTTTTTTAGCGGTGGATGTTTGTATCCATGCAAGTGTGTGTGTGTGAGTGAGAGAATGTAAAGGAAAGAGTGAGAGAAAAAGTGTGCACCTTACAAGCTAGAACTGGATGTGGAGCGGGTAGGGGTGGGTGTGTGTGTGTGTGTGTGAGAGAGAGAGAGAGAGAGAGAGAGAGAGAGAGAGAGAGAGAGAGAGAGAGAAACAGTGAGAGACTAAGAGAGTGAGTGTGTACCTTAGCAGCTAGAACTGGGTATGGAGCGGGTAGGTGTGTGTGTGTGTGTGTGTGTGTGTGTGTGTGTGTGTGTGTGTGTGTGTAAGAGGGAGAGGGCGAGCCTTACCAGCTGGAACTGTATGTGAGGGGGGTAGATGCTGCTGAGCATGGCGATGTGCTGTGGCGAGAGCTGATGGGGGAACACCCCCGCCCCCACCCCTCCCACCCCTCCCACTGCGCTGTTCGGAGGCGGCATCTGCTTCAGCACGGAGCCTGGCACCTGAGAGACGAGAGCACGCACGCACAACAAACCACCATCATTACCCTGCATGCACACACACAGCCCTCCAGAGGTGGCACTGCACTGCACTGCACATTTCCACCCAACAACAGGCATCACTCAACATGGCTGGCTGACTGACTGGCTGGCTGGTTGAAAGCGATGCATTCTGGACTTGTAACAGGGCATCATGGTATACCCTTTACTGTATAATCTTATCTGAACGTGGTACTAAAACCTTGGGGAGCAGGAAAACTGAAGCTAGTCGCTCTCCACTCTGATGGCTGTTGTTATACTTAACCCATGTGCCCATCTGATCTGGGTACAGATTGTGTTATCCAGCCAGCCAGCCATGTCAAACAAGTCTATTAAGCTACTCTGAACTGTGATGCACTTTATTACTAATCATAAAAAAAAAAAAAACAGTACATTTATATTATATCCTATTAGCACCATAATCACAGTTTGTCGTAAACTAAAGGCATTGAGAGTGTATCGAGTCTCACACAGCAAAAAATTGAGAATATAAAACTTCAAAAGCATTTTTTAGCTCATGCAATTTTTACATTAAATTATTACGAGACATACCTGAGGTGACAGGAACTGATGAGGCACTTGCGCTCGTATCCCCGGGGTCGGGTTAATGGGTGGCACACCTGGCTGGTGCCTGGACTGGGCCATCCCACTTGCACTACCAAACATGTTATGACCTCCAATCTGCCGGACAGAGGTCGAGAATGAAGCACACACACACACACACACACACACAGCGGGGGAAATAGCCTCACGAAGGGGTAGACTTAATCGAATGGCCATCAGGCAAATTGGTAGTTAGATGGGGCCTGAGAGAGCCATGAAGAGAATATTAAAAGCACCAACAGCTGAGAAAAATCATTACACCCTGGCCGTTTCGACTCATCATAGCCTAACCTTCACTTAACTGTGCTACCCTTCTGTCATTCTGTCTGTTCTGTCTTCATTCTGTCTGCTGAAGTTTTGGGCTGTGTGTACCGCTCCCATATCTTGTAGATGGAGAGGGAGGGAGCCTTCTAAAAGCTGCTATACTTGCAACATCTACAGAGCAAAACTGGCAACCAATCCCACCCAACAGGCTAGGTTGGTTGATGGTTGATAATCACACAGTAAAATGAACTAAATGTAGCAGTGACTAGATAAATAGGTGCATACATTTTTTAAATATTAAATAGATAGACTATAAAATTATATAACACAAGAATAATAAACAAACCATATACCTTATCACAGTAGGGTCCAGTCTCGACAGGCCCCACGTCTTTGGAATTGGGTGAACGGAAGACTAGTCCACCTCCTCCAGCACCGGCTCGCGCTGACTTGCGCAGGTCCCCGTTGTAGTCGCTCAGGTTCATCCCTCGCCTCTCGCCCTCTAGCTTCTTCTCCGGCGGGGGGCCGGGGGCCAGGTCCAGGGTGCGACTACTGGGGTCCTCACCCTGGGGGGGACACATCACAAACAGCCAATTATCAGCATGCTATTCAACTATAATCATTGTTTTTGTCTTTTACACTATTTTTATTCAACAGTTTCTCTCAGAACTTTTCAGAAGATGTCCCCCTTTTTCATTATGAAAGCTTTCTTTTGTGTTATGCATTTTTTGCATTTAATTTATTGAGTGAAAAGGTTTTTGTCAAGGCTCATTTTGAAAAGCAGTATGCAAATAAAACCAAAATCACTGTCTTGGCAAAATGCATGAAACAGTAATTACTAATGACACAACAAAAAACTGAAAATATTCTCAAATTAAACATGTCTTACCAGCAGCCCCATGTTGGAGAACTGCCTGGTCATGGGGTTCATCCAAGATTCTCCAGCTCCACTCTTCATTGAGCCCTGTAGCACAATCAGTCATCAGCATCCAGAGACGGCAGCACAGCCAAGGAGGAAATATCTCTTCCCTCATTTGTATGCTAAAACTTGCTCAGTGTTTGGCATGACTGAACAGGTTCACAACACAGAAGGTCTTTGCAGCCAAGAGTAATCTTTTCCAAATAAGTCATCAGTGACAGGAGCTGTGTGTGAAGCAATGCTAGATGTGTTTTTTGCCCAAATCTCAGTTTCTCCCTGGGAATTAATAAATAAGTATTCTGATTCTGCTTCCTGTCCCCCCCCCCCGACATGTGGGTGCCAGGTGTGGATCGTTACCTTGCTGGCCTTCTTGCCGCTGTGGCCTTGGCCCCAACCACTGGAGTTGTAGGAGGAGCCGCTGCCCTGGGACCCAGCGCTGTTCCACACGCCACCGCTCTCCTCCTCGTCCTCCCAGCTGGAGTGGCGCGAGGCGCTCACGGAGCTCTCTCCCTCACCCCAACCTTCTTGCATAGACTTTGAACCTGGTGGGACCAACAACACCAATCATACACAGCCACGGCCAGTGGGGGGAATTCTGGACTGAGAGTTCCGGAATGCTGATGAATTCTGGAATCCTAGACTGAGAGTTCTGGAATGCTGATGAATAATGGTTCCACTGAACAATGACGTGAATGGTAAAACATCAAATCAGACAGCAGGCCTGCACGGGGTTGCTTTTCTTATAAACAAATTCAGACCATATCAAGCACTACTGATGTTACTTTTTTGTATCCGTTCGTCTGTGTTTTCCCCACCCTTCCTCTATGTAAAGCTGAGTAACACACCATAACCCTAAGTAGAAACCCATCCAAAGAAAATCCTCCCAAAATGTCTCACCAGACTTTGTGGCATTTGTGGAAGGGTTGCCCCAGCCTGAGGTCTTGCCCGAGTCGTCTGGGTCTCCCCAGCCAGTGGGCGCTTCGCTGGGCTTCCCCCAGGCAGCCGTGCCGTTGTCTACGCAGGGGCTGGAGGGTGAGCCACTGTTCCCCCAACCAGAGGGAGCTACAAAGGACACACAAAACACACACACGCACACACACACACACACAAAAGGGGGAAGCACGTTAACACAAGGGCCATTCACATTCACTTGCACAGGGAGCTAACAAAAGGAATGGAATTGTAAAATCAGCAACTAAAGCCAAGCAGAAAAGGACTTCACAACCAACGTCCTCTGCTGGTGTGGTCTGATACAAAACCGTGTTAGCAGTGCATTACTGCTTTTCTTTAAACAGTCACATCATAATACCGATAGTCAATTCATTTTCTACAGGATTACATATTCAGTTATCCTCCTCCTACTCTGCACCACAGTAGTTTGAAACCTCTTATTAAAACATCACAATTTTAAATGCAGTTTTTGCCCTCACCCATTGGAGGTGCCTTGTTGGATGTGTGTGAGAGGCTCATGTCTCTGTTTCCAGACGGCCTGACAGGCGGCGGCTGCTGCTGCTGTTGCTGCTGCATCGCCGTTGGCCCCGGCAGCTGCTGCTGCTGCTGATGATGCTGCTGCTGCTGCTGCTGCTGCTGTTGTTGTTGTTGTTGTTGTTGTTGTTGCTGCGACGGGCCTTGGCTGTGCGACTGACCAGAAGGGGCGCCGTTCTTGTCCCACAGGTTGACACTCTTGTAGTTATAGTTGTTGGGGTCACCCCAGGCGGACGTGCCGTCGTCGATCTCCAGCTTCCTGCTGATGGACTGGGGCGAGGGCTCCTCCCAGCCGCTGGGCTCAGGCGCCTCGTTGGCGTTGGCCCCGCCAGGCACCTGAGGGATGGGCCCAGAGGTCCAACCCAGACTTTGGCTCTGGGCCGGGGCACCCGGATGCCCCCAGCCCCCTTGCATGGCCCCCGCTTCCAGCGCCTGTCCCGGCTGGGCCTGTGATTGTTGCTGCTGCTGCTGCTGCTGCTGAGGCGGACCCGGGCCCTTGAGAGAGGCCGCCTGACTGTTTGGCATCTGTGAGGGCGGCATCTTCCCACCCCAGCCCTGGTGGGCTTTGCCACCCATGTCTCCTCCTCCTCCTCCACCCGCCACCCCTCCCCCTCCCGTCCCACCGGTCCCTCCCGCTCCCCACGCCCTCCTGGGCGTTGCTTCGTCCCAACCTCCCCATGTGCCACTGTCCACGTCCCCTCCTGGACCTGCGCCATCCCCCTTGCTGTCCCCCCACCCGCCGGTTTTGGCCTCCCGCTCGCCCCAGTCCCCACCTGCTCCGTTCCCACCCGACTGGCCCCAGCCGCTGCCCTCCCTGCCCATATCCTTCCAACGTCCGGTCCCTTTCTCGTCCTGCCCACCTCCCCAGCCCCCACCGCTGCTGCTGCCGCTGCCACTGCTACCGCCACCTCTCGCCGAGTTACCCTGTTGACCAAAATCGCCCCAACCCCCACCTCCTCCTCCTCCTCCTCCTCTCTGCTCCCTCCTCTCCTGCACATCATTACCACCCCACCCTCCTTTTCCATGGCTCTCCGATGGAGCCGACCCTCCCCACCCTCCCATGGCCTTCGCCTGCCCGCCCATGCCGCCCGATTGTGAGACGCCGGGGTTTTGGATACTGCTGTTTGGCGGAGGACCGCGTGCTGGATGGGAGGCACTGCTGCTGCTGCCACCGCAACCGTCCCAGCCCTCGCCGGGGGACACCGCCGAGGAGCCCTGGCCGGAGCTGGAGTTCAGCGCAGCGTTGGGAGGCATCATGGAGGACGCCGCCATCGGATCAGTAGTCGACGGGCCAGCGGGGCCCGAGTACGGAGCAGCCACCGAGGCGGACATTGACGAGGACATCGAGGAAGAAGAAGACCGGACTCCTCTACTGCTGCCGCCGCTGCTGTCCACATTGGTCTCCAGGTCCCACGCCACATTCTGCCGGATCTGCGTTTGGCCCCAGCCGGTGTTGGAGAGGACTCGCGGGTCCAGGTCGGTCCGGCTGAGCAGATTCTGTAAGGCCACTTCGGCGGTAGGGGGCTGATGGATGCGGTGGTGGCCGTGGTGGTGCTGATTGTGTGGGCCACTGCCGCCGCTCCTGGAGTTGCCCCCGCCGCTGGACGAGGAGGTGCCACCACCACCCCCTCCTCCACTTCCTCCTCCTCCTCCTCCTCTCCCCGGGCCTCCCCACTCTCCTTGGTCAACTTCGCCACTGCCGCCGCTCCCTCCACTCCCTCCTCCTCCGCCCTTCTGATTGTCCCATGCTCGTGTCACGCCGGAGGCCGCAGACGAGGAGGAGGTGGGCGGGTTGCCCACGCTGCCCCTGCTGCTGCCTCCGCTGCTGCTGTTGCTGCTTGAGCCGTGCGGATTGCCCACTACGCCAGCGCCTCCCATTCCTCCTGTGCTGCTACCCCCCCAGTCGCCCACCCCGCCCCACGCTCCCTGAGATACCCCGCCGCCGGGGGTCTGAGCGCCACCAACACCACCACCCCCCGAGCTCCCCCCTGCTCCTGCTGTTGCTGCTCCCCCCCAGCCCCCCGACACCCCACCTCGGCCGTCCGCCACACCGCCACCTCCAGCGTAGCCCCAGGAGTTCCCCCCGACCTCGCCAGAGGCTGGGTTTCCCCCCTGGGCCCACTCCCCCGCTGCCCTCCCATGGCTCAGTCCTTGAGGCACCCGTTTTGGAGTTATTGGTGGGGAAAGAAGGCTGAGCCCTCCACGAGGATGTTGAGGAGGCAGCGGCGGTGGTGGAGGAGGAGGAGGAAGAGGAGGAGGAGGAAGAGGAAGCTCCCGTGTGTGGGTCACTCCCGACAATGACGCCTCCTCCAACTCCTCCTCTCCCGCTGCAGTCCATGCCGGCCTCCTCCGCCGCCCCCGTGTTTTTTGGTCCTGCTCCGGGCTCCAGTGCCGCACCACCCCACTCCCCACAGGATGGCTCTCTGTCTCTGGATTGCATTTGGTGAAGAGGGTGCTGCTGATGAGAGGCTAGATTCACAGAAAGAGGGGCGTGACCCGCGGATGGGGCGACATTGGCAGACGACATTGTCGAGCTTTGGAGGAGGGGAGGGGGTCCACCCTCGCTCGCGGCCGCCCCTGGCCCGTCCTGCACCAGGGCCGGCCAGGCAGAAGGGTTGGCATTGGGGTTGAAGTTGGCACCAGGAATCCCTCCTCCGCCGACGCCGAGGGAGCCGTCCAGGGTCCCCGGGAGAGAGGAGGCTTTGGATAAGGGGGGCAACGACCCTGCCGCTACTGCATTTCCTCCTTCCGCTCCCTGGGAGGAAGATCCCCAGACGCCACCGCCGGACTGCATACATTCATTGGGTGAGTTGGAGGCGTTGGAGGGTGGAGAGGGGCTGCCGGTCTCGCCACCCTTCCCTCCGCCCGCTCCAGCTCCCATGGCCTTCTGCTGCTGCTGCTGGAGGTGCCGGTCGCCCCACGAGGCACTGCAGTTGGGCATCCCGCCCCCACCACCACCGCCACCGACGCCACCCTCGGGGCCTCCCATTGCCTCGCCCCCGGCCCGCGCCCCTCCGTCCGCAGCACAGATGCTGGGCCACTCCTCCAGGTCTGACCTGTCCACTATCACCTTCTCCCTGCCCTGAGAGAGGGGCTGGCTGCCAGAGCTGGCCCCCCACGTGGAATTTGCATAATTCGAAGAAGTAGTAGTAGAAGAAGAAGCAGCGATTGATGGGGAGGATGAAGTGTGGGGCAGTAGGGGAGCAGCGGGAACCACAGAGCCCTGGCTGGAATCTGGGGAGAGGGAGAGGAAAGAGGGAGAGAGGGAGAGAGGGAGAGAGGGAGAGAGCGAGAGAGGGAGAGAGGGAGAAACAGAGTACAGAAATAAGTGGAGGGGGAAAAAAAAGATATTAAAATAAAAGACGTGTATAAACAATTAGGGCTGCTTGATCTTAGACAAATGTGCAGTATGCAAAAATCAATGCAATAATGATGACTTAACGAACCGCTTAAATGAACCTTTTCGTCATCTTTCAGCTTGGTGTTCACTGCTAGGCCATAGACAGTGATCAGCCTATGCAATAGATATGCAATTTTTTTTGCCAAATATTTTCATACGAAAAGGGTGAAGGCAGAGCATATGAAGATGTACCATTTATTGCAGTTAACCCAGGTTTCCTTGTATGTATATTGTGATAATTATTTTACAATATTTTACATATATTGTGCTGCCCTAAAAACAATACTTCTAACACATTCAGACCGTCAGTGAACTTAGAAATAAAACTGCTGATGGGGAGATGGAACTTTCCACAAAGACCCTGCACATTGCTGACAAAGGTTAGAGTTAAAAAAACAAAAAAAAAAGTCACAAGGTCATGTCAGCAGTGCTGCAGCAGGATGCTTTCAAACAGGACAGCTTTGAAGAGCCTATTAAACAAATGAGTGGCATATAAAGCATGATAAATTAGTCTTAATAAAAACTAAAGCTCTGAAACTTTGATAACAGACCAATCTGACTGCATTATTGAAACAACTTTTACTCCTGACCGATAATTCACTCAGTAACAATGGCCGTACTGGCTAACCACGTCTGTGTGATTACCTTTCTAACACGACGCCATTTTGAAGTGCCTTGCTGTGCAGCACAACCCATAATTGGCACCTGCTGTACATGCAATCAAATGGAGACAATATCCCACCATGATCCTAAGACCGATACACGCAGCAGGCCCTCACCTGATGCAGCAGCTACTGTTGAACTGGGGCTGTCTCCCCCGCTGTTGCCTCCCCCCAGCAGCATGGAGGACAGTGGTGGCTGGCCCCTCTTCAGTAGCACTTTGTGGTCCTGCTGGCAACGGAATCGAGGGGGCACTTCTCGGGGCATGTAACGCTGGGGGGCCTGGGTGCCGGGGGCGGGCTGTCCGTTGGCCACCGCCTGCCGCTTAGCATTGTTCCCACCACCCTGGGAGGGGGCGCCAGCAGCCGCGGTGGCGGTGGAGGGGGATGCCGAGGGGACCGGGCCAGGGCTGGAGGATGCCGAGTTAGAGGTGGCAGGAGATGGGGCGGATGGGGGCTTGGTCAATTCTGGCACTGCGAGGAGGGAGGGAGCGAGAGAATGGAGTGGAGAGGAGTAGAGAGTGGAGGGGGGAGAGAAGTGGAGAGGAGAGCAGAGGAGAAGAGAGAAGAAAGACAAAGTATGAGCCGCCATGACACCAATGACCACCGAGCAAAATCTATGAATGACCACAAGTCAGGAACAGGAAGTATGTGAAAGACAATTTAACCTGTCGTACCTTTGTTTTTTTGCTCTGCAACCTGAAAGACAAAAAAAGTGCATTTTAAAAAGAGCTTTCTACGCGAGATGATTCATTCATATGAAAGTCAGCCAATATAAGACAGGCGTTAACGTGTTTACATTCCTACTTAACACTGCAATGATAATCTGTTTTTCACAAGAGGAAAAACTGGACGAGGCAGAAAATGTCTGACCAGGAGGCGCTGTAAATGTCTGTCCACATTTTAATTCAAACTCTAAATGCACCGCATAGAAAGGCATGGCAAAGGCTGGAGAAAAGAAGCATTCTAAGCAATGTTACAATTGAAGAGGTCAAAATAGGAGGGATTACCTTCTGTGAGGTTTCCCTTTTTCTTTTATCTTCTTTCTTCCTTTTCTTGTCTTCCATGAACTGCTGTTCCCTTTCCTGTGGCTCCTTTCTGAGGGGAAAGGCAGCCTGTTACTATTAACGAAGACAGAACGGAAAAACACTATACCAATTGCAAAACAGAAACATGAAGGCCTACCCTCAAACTAAGCATGTACAGACTATTAGCACATACAATTTTGGCAAGGAATACAACAATTATAGCACAAGTGTAGTGACACTACACACCAAGCTTTAAAAAGGTAATTTTTACAATGGCACTTAAATCCTACGTTAAATGGCTTATTAATCAGACGCCTTTGAAACATTCAAATCTGCAGGGCATATGTACCTATATCCTACTCTTTCAATTCATATCTTTAGATGGTTCTGCAGCTTATTACAGTCAACTGACTGTAGAGTCAGTGGTCAATACACCGCATGGCCAGGCCCAGCAACATATCCTTTATCTTCCATAATGAGACTAACTTTTAATTCATTGCACTGCAATCTGCATGACTATCACATTTGGCACATCATATTTTAAACAGACAGCCACACTTGCAACTGAAATCAGCCATCACTATAGTCACCGAAAGAGAAGCAGGAGCTGAAAACCTGCAATTTTACAGTATCCCACCTTGCGGTGGGATTTCTGATTCATACATGCAAGCTTTTACTGGTTGTCTAATGTTGATCACTGCGATTACAGCGACAGGAAACGCTATGTTTAAACACCTGAGTATTCTTACTTAACTATACTAAAACTGCAGCAACCAAGATCTCAGAATAAAGCTTTCAGACTACCTTGTAACGTTCTTATCAAGCCAGCAAACAAAATGGTGTTGACTCTTTGGTTAGCTAGCTAGCAAATAACGTCAAATTAATAAGGTACCAACAAAGCTGTTGACATGGCTACACATAATGCATGCACACCACATCTATTCCATTACATGACTATATTTTTTTCGGACTTAACCTCGTTGACGCTACAGTTTCATCAGAAAAACCTTACACGAAAATGTCTAGCTAGCCAAGCACGAGTACAGCTACAACCACAAGCCAAGGTAATGTTAGCCTGCCGCCAGCAGTAGCTAGCCAATATTAAGGCAGTTCTCGAACCAACAGGGTAGCAGGTATATACAAATGTTAGCCTCACAACTTGCAATCGTGCTAGCAGTCGCACCCCTCCAGTGGGTGAATAAAGCGAGTACTTCAATGTACTGACATACATGCACGCTACTTATAACGTGCACACTACTACGATAAAATGGATAGAAAGAATCTCACATACACTCAAACACAAGATCCGTACCAAATCCAGCTGGCTAAGCGGGTAGCTAGCCATTTTCGTTACGTTAAGGTTTCTCCCCTAGCACAGATGTCGACGGAATTATTTCGAGGCACGACGTACAGAAGGAGAACACAAGCTATACTACATTCCCTGCATGCTGCTTCACAACAACCAAACAATGCATTGATAATCACACAACTTAAATAACGTTTAACAATAAATGGCTTACTCACCGTAGGAATTACATATGAAATATAGCTAGCTATCCTGCTAGCTAAAGTGCTTCAGTGCGAAATTTTAGCTTTTGAGGCATTCGAGGCTATGTGAAATACAATACTTATCCAAAGAGCAAGTAACTATACAGCTAATAAAGAAAATACCCCTTTTTAAATGCTGATCTGTAACCTAAATATGTAATAGATTATGTAAACGAAATAAGCAGAATCTTCGTTTTTAAAGCGCTGAAAAGTCAGTTGCTTGACGGTCGGCCATTTTGCTGCTCGGTGAATAGAGTCTGACCAGCTAGTAACTCTGACGGAAGAGGGTAGGGAGATTTTTGACCTTCAGTATTAAAAGTATAGTGACTATTAAATTGCCAGTCACTGGCATTTGTTAGTACAACGTGGCAAGACAACACAGACAATTTACGTTTTGTTGTGCTTTTTTTTAAAGCAATTAACATTACAAATATTGACCTGTCACTAGTGGATATAACGTTGCCAAAGGCTGTCTAAACAATGACGTCATATTTTAAATATGAATGGCCATAAAATCCATATCAGACAGCAGCATGTGTTGGCGTGGTATGCAATCGCGTTGCCAACCATAGAGCTAATTTATGCATACCTGAACAGAGGTTGAACATTAATTTATGTCACTTATAGTTGACAACTATATATGGTATATAAGGCATGCATGTGTCCACGGCTAAAACATTTTTGATTTATACAGTCAGGACTACTAACAGGTTGCAAAACGACGGTCTATGTAGTTTAACTAAATAAAACGTCATCTGCTTAAATTATGGAGACAACTGGTGTTTGAGACGAAAGAAGGCCAGGCAAAATCGCGTAGAAAGGCCAGAGAGTGGCGCTAACTACCGTTTGGCGCTGTAAAGTATTCCGTAAAGAACTCAAGCGGTAGTAGTCTTTCGGTTTAGTACCAGGTCATAGTCATAGCGGTCTTAGTCGCTTGTTTTAGAGTGGGCGTGTGGCCGCACATGGTGAGTTTCTATGAGTATTCTTCGAAATGCATTAAAGAAGAAACTGTACATAAACTAAAATACACCTAGAAAGATTACTCTGGAGAACATATGGCAAGGAGACAGTTTAGCCACATACATATCTGCACTTGCCGTTATCAGGAATCCGATGTTAAAAATCTGTCATGATTAAAGTGTTCTTTGCTAAATAATAACAGAAATGGCACCTAAAAAGAGAAGCGAGAGGAAAAGAAAAGCTGATCGGGAGACCGAGGGGGCAGATGAATCAGGTGGAGGTGATGCTTCGGATGCTTCAGAGCATCGAACATGCAAGGGAAAGGCGGAAGGAAAAGGGAAGGACAAGTACATTGGAGCGCACGTGTCTATAGCAGGTAACTCCCTCAACAGCCAACTTCAAATCAAGCAAGTTTGTTATCTGACCCATAAAAAAATCGGCCAACTGGACAGGCTAGTTGATACCCCTTTTGTGCATTGCTCTGCAAGGGCTTCCGGGTGATTTACAGAGTGATGGGCAATCAACATTCAGTAGCCACAATGATTGTGGCACAATTTAATACTCCAAATCACGTGGTTCTACCTGTGCACTACTACAGGTTATTTCACTAATTAATATTTGTACCTGGCTAAAGAGCTGTGCTAATTTTAATCAGCTGTTGCAGTGATTTCAGTGAATGGCTGGAACAGATAGCCTACGTGGTGCTACAACCTCTGAAAGCTAGGTTGCTGCATTTTGCTGCACTGCATTTGTCCAGCTCTGTTTTGCAGTGCCTAAAATGGTAGTCTGTGACTGTTAGGCTGTCTTTTCAAGTGTTTGCTGTTTCAGTTCTATAATGGTTAATGCGACTGTTTACCATAGGAGGAATATGGAAAGCAGTGGAGGCCAGTGTGGAAATGAAGGGGCGCAGTTTCGCCCTGTTTCTGGGGTCTCAGCGTTCCTGGAAAAGGCCCGCACTGGACAGCGCAGCAGCAGTCAAATTTCAGGAGGCATGCAACTCCCACGGCTTCAAGCCGAACCACATCCTACCACACGGATCCTATCTGATGAACTGTGGCTCACCAAAGCAAGGTGTCATCACATCATGCCTACCCATGCCAAATTTTGATTTAATTTCTCAATCATGTCACAACTCCGAACCCCAATCTCACCTAACACACACACACACGCGCACACACACACGTTTAGTTGTTGTTTTTGTTTGTTTTACCTGTTTTACTGTAAATGTGTATATGTATATAGAAATGAACAGCAGTGCAGGCAGATTTAATGTTTACCCAGTATATGTTGACAGGAATATTAAGTGGACTGGTCCAAAATAGAAACTCAACATGTCTAAGTAATGGACTGGGATATGCCAGCTTCACATCAGTAAATGTAATGTGGAGGCAATGGCCTGTTTTGTGAAGATAACGATAGAAACATTTTTTTTTTTTTTTGTTTGTTTTTTAAGTATCGACATTAATTCTTCCTAAATGTCTTTCCAAGTATGTGTGTGCATATTATGATGATTTTAGTGCTGTATGTCCCTTTGGAGAAAAGCATGTGCTAAATACTATAACCATAACCAAAACCATGTCTATTTGAAACAGTTATGTTACCTCTTGCTTTTCCTTCCTTTTTGTCTCTGAACCAACTCCATGGCCTGCAGATGTGTTCGAGAAGAGCCAGGCCATGCTGGTGGATGAGCTGAGCAGATGCAGTGCCCTGGGGCTCACTCAGTTTAACCTCCACCCGGGAGCCTCCATAGACTCCAGTACGGAGGAGTGCCTGGACAGGATCGCACAGGCCATAAACCACGCACACCAGCAGGTCCCCACCGTCACCACAGGTGAAACATCAGCCCCTGTTTTGCTTTATTTTGCATCCCGCTTGCCTGGCTGTACTACAGGACAACTGCTGAGGAAATGCGTCAGTTTTCCCAAACTACTTACAATGTGTTGTTGTTAAATGAAATTCAAGCTATTGTACAGAACTGATAAAATAAGTTTATAGTTCTTTCATCTGTTTTTGATGTTTGTTTTTTGTTGTTGTTTTAACTGATTTAGGTAATATTTAGATATTTTGTTGCGCTACACAACATTCTTTGGTTCCTCACTGAAGTTATCTTGTCTACTTTTCCTCCACCCCAATGACTCGCCACCCCACCCCCCACTTACACACACACACACACACACACACACACACACACACACACACACACAACCAACCCATGACCCACTATGTGCCTCCATTTCTCTGTCTCCTTCCTCTGCCCTCTGGCTGTCCTTCAGTGCTGGAGAATATGAGTGGTCAGGGCAGCACGGTTGGAGGTCAGTTCAGTGAGCTGAAGGGAATAATTGATCAGGTGCGCGATCAATCACGTGTTGGTGTGTGCTTGGACACATGCCATGCTTTTGCTGCAGGTGAGGCAGCAGTGACTAGCATTTCTTTTTTATATTAGATTTTATATTTGTTTTAATATTTTATTAGTAAGTTATGCATAATAATGTCTAACTATGTCATACAGTCATGGATTAAACCAGTCTACATTATACTGCACTTCTACTTGTTATGGCCATGTATGTCACAAAAAAATCTCCTGAATCTCTGAATTTGAATTAGATGATTACATTTCAGTTATATTATTTCTGAAGTGCTGCAATGGTAAAGAACAGATTATGAGTATTGCCAATAATGAAAACAATTACAATTAAGGCTTTGATACTAGGCTTTGCTGAACTGTTTTGATTTTGGACAATGTATCCTGTCATTGAACTCAGGATATGACATCTCGTTACCCGGTGGAGTGAAGTCCATGTTGGAGGAGTTTGACAAGGTGGTGGGACTCCAGTACCTCCGGGCGTTCCATTTAAATGACTCCAAAGGTACGTAACCTCCTTCTGGCAATTGACTATTTAATAAAACTGCTGCTTTGTAAAATTGAGCAGCGTTGTTTACGATTAGCCAGTAAATGTTTTTTTTTTGTTGAGTTCTGTGTGAGTTATCCCCAGACGTCTTGTACCAGAAGATGTACTATTTTTCTTTGTGGGGTGGGAATCTTGTGTCGTCCTGATAACATTTTTTGCCTTGATTAGAGTCTGCATATTTGTGACCTTGAATGACTCCTGGTAGGTAAACTGGGTTGTCATCTTGACCGGCACGAGGATATTGGGCGTGGCCAGATAGGCCTCAGTGCATTCCGAGAGATAGTGAACGAGCCGCTGCTAGACAACATTCCACTGATCTTGGAGACCCCTGGACGGTGAGTGACAACATTCGAAAGATCATGTTCACTGTACACACATACAGGGATGGAAATTGGCACCAGCCACCAGCCAAAAGCTGGTAAAATGTGGCTGGCAGATTTCAGACATAAAATAATAATTTACTGTTGAGTGGCCGATGAATTTTACCATTTATTTGTCAGTGGCTGGTAAAGATTCACATTTTGCAAAGTTAATTTCCACACACATGGAGCACAGAGGATAACTACTGTCTGTCTCCTTGAATCAGATCAAGTCCTTTTTAAACTCTTCTATTCCTATTGATGTTTATGGTAACACTGTGGGCCTGCAGTTTTAAGTCTGTGTATTACCTGTACATATGGTTTTGGACATTGGATATTTTGCTGTATAGATCTTTTTACATAGCTTTAACTGGCACTATTTAAAGTATTATAAACATACATTGCTCATGATGCTTGCAAAAAAGTGCAAGTTAAACCAAAGTTAAAAAAAGGTCCATGAAGCAAGTTGCCTTCATTTTTGGAAGGATTTTTTTTTTTTTGTTCTTTGCTTTACTTTTTTCAGTGTAGTAGTGCTCAATATTATCTCCTCCCAGGCCAGGGTTTGAGTATGCAGAGCAGATTGATCTGCTATACTCCCTCTGTGAGGACTGAAGATGCGCTGAGACATGGAGGCTCTTCGTTGTGATCCGCACCATCCTCCTGAATCGTCCTTCACAAGATCTGCTCTGAAGCATTGCTCTGTTTTGTATGTGTTTCAGTTTCTGTTCAGTGTGTTCAGTTGATGAGTACGTTTTGAAAAAACATAGATTTTTCTAATGCAAGGTCCTTATATGTTTCTGTTCTGTGTAACGTGACTTATTGGCTGTTGTGGTTAAAATATGATTTTTGTAATAAATGAATATTTTTTAGATTTTTCCTGACTCCTTCATTCACCAATAAACTGTACTGTATGTTTCAACAGATGTGGTTGACATGACAGTTCAGTACCACTAGTGGGCAGAGTAGTATTAGAAACTGCATACCTCTGAAATGGCTGAAGTTTGCTCAGTGTTTCTATACTTTGAAGTGCCTCTGTCTGTGCATTTCAGTCAATGCTAAAATGCTGAATAAAAATGAAAGTGTCATCTTAATTTGTGATCCATCTTAGGAGGACATAACTACATAGGTACTGTGATTGTTTGCAGTGTGACTGTAAATTTGTTCAATTCAAGTAGGCTTTATTGTTGTTTTAACCATACATAGTACATACTGAGACAACACAAAGTTTCATCAGGAACAATTTGTGTTACATACAAACTGTTAAAAAAACAGTCGAGACAAGACACATGTACACTGTATAAGCACACGCACACAATAAAGCTACCAATAGATAGATTGTCATATGTAACAGCAGCTCC
Source organism: Setipinna tenuifilis (assembly GCA_030347295.1). Taxonomy (NCBI): domain Eukaryota; kingdom Metazoa; phylum Chordata; class Actinopteri; order Clupeiformes; family Engraulidae; genus Setipinna; species Setipinna tenuifilis. The sequence goes on along the minus strand of CM059287.1, from coordinate 16,697,087 downwards.
TGTTGCTAAGGATGGGGATTGGGATGGGGATTTACCAATAGGCCCTGAGGTGTTCACCATCTCTCTTTCCTTTTCTTTGTCTTTCTCGCTCTCTCTCTCTTCCTCTCTCTTTCTCTCTTGCTCTCTCTCTGGCTGCCTGTTCTCTTGATCAACAGTTTGGGGGGAGGGGAGAGAGATCCTTCACTTCACCTCTGCGCTGTGGTGTGTTCACTCTTAACCCCTTTAACCAGCTGTCTGATCCTCACGTTGTCAGGTGCAACTGCTAACACCACAGGCGCTCCTCTCATTTCACCCCAAACAGATGCTGAGCAACCACCCAACCCCCACCCCTACCCCTACCCACTACCTCATATACCCACATACCACACTGCGCAGGGACACCATTCCAGTCATAACCACACATGTCATCATCGCTGCCCTCTGTGAAGCTTTGGCACAAGCTGGCTGAAAGAAGGCCTGCTCCCACACTCTCTGTATGTATGGCACAAGTCATTTGGGTAAAATGATATGTGAAAGTTATGTGACACTTGCCAACAGCCCCCCGTGTCAGTACAGTAGGGTTGTAAGGAAAAATGAGTGACAGGAACATGGTTACAAAGCAAACTGATGCTGGCGTGTAAACAAACTGGTTGTAGTCTATTTAGTCAAAATTTCTCCATTTAAAAAATCCCAAGGGCATTAATGCTATATGCCATAGTAGCCAGAACAAAAGAGACTGTTCTTAGAAGACGTTGTTTTGCACATATGGCCCAGTGAGGAAGGGGTCTGCAGAGACAGGAAACGCCTTTTTTTTCAGAGAGAGGTGTAAAGTCAGACAGGAAGTGAAAGGTGCCTTTGCTCAGGAATGTCTGAGCGGAGCGCCATTCCCCACGCCAAGCCACAGGAAATACCAGCTCGGACACAGAGAGGGCTCTGGGATGCCCTGGGCTGGGAAAGACGGGTACCTGGCAGCCTGCCTGAGAGCGAACTGGCATTACGGTGGCAGAAACACTCAAAATCAGAGAAGTCTAAAATACCCAAAGATAGAGATTTTTTTTCGGAATATGTTAATTGTGATTTACTTTCTTTTGTTTGTTTTTTTTGTGCAGTAGTTCTTATTTCTGCACTTTTTTAAAGAAAAAAGGTTATAAACAGACAATACACCAGTCAGTTCACCAGTCATATAAGCTTCCAGACTGTTAAACCAATCAAGAATAAATCAGATTCAATAACACATTTTTATTTTTGAATGAAATAAAGGTAGGTGTGTCAGCTTTACCACATAATAATAACACATATGCACATAGCGTGGTCGGTGTCATAAAAAAAACATCTGTCTGGTGAAATTTACCAAAAGAGAATTCTAGAAGGTAAGACAACAAATACACCAAGTCTGAAAGAGAATAATGGAAGAAATCCAGAGCAAAGTCAAACGTTCCATTGACCAAATATGAAGTTATTTGCATACAAATTGCTCTTTGTGGGATTTAAATGACCTTCCTTCAGACTCAAAAATAAATCGCACAGTGTGATGGCCGCCATAGACTGGACATGGAAATGCAAAGATTTCATCTACTAAGCTTGGCTGGTTTTTCAGGCACAATCTTTGTTTCCCATCACTGGGTTTTTCCATAGAATTCAAAACCCGCAAATAGAATTACATGAAAGAACTTCCAGACTTCCTGAATTGCCCTTTTTCATTTTTTTTTTTTATTATTTTTTTTATTTTTTAATGGGTTCAATTTGAAAAGGCATTACGATCCAAGCAATTGCAAATCATTTTTGTTACTGTTCAGCACTTTTGTATCAAGGTTCCCAAGTAACCACAGTTTAGCGAGACAAAACACTCTTATGTGGTAACAGCAATAATCCATTTCTCAAAGTTGTATCCTTGAGGGAACCTTAAAAAAGATCCTCTCTCAAGGAACACTACATTGCCATCAAATAAACGCACTGGATTGCTGTTAGAAGAGGTTACTGCAAATAAGTACAATGACAGTTGCAATTAATAATTTGGTAAGGATATGACAGAAACAGAGTTTATGGCTGGGCAGCCTAACAGCCAAATTCGAGAGGCTTCCAGGAAATGGGCTTACACAGGAGAAAGAGACAGGGAGAGAGAGAAAGAGAGAGAGAGAGAGAGAGAGAGAGAGAGAAAGTAAAACCAGGGAGGTCTGTAAAATCTCCCCATAAAAGCCAGTCTAAATGAACAGCTGTATCAGTGGGTGGACTGGGAACCTGTGCAGAGAGTGTGGAGGTCCTGGACGGCGGCTGTTTTCTTAGGCAAAGGAGCCTCTGCATGCGTGGCTCATGGCCTCCGTCCCAGCCAACCTCCTAATCCACACACACACACAGGCCTGCCCTGGCACGGCCAACAGACGGCAGTGGAGATGGCCCATCTACACACGCACATGCATACACACAGACACAGACACAGACACACACAGACACACACACACACACACTCACATGCATATACACACACACACACACACACACACACACACTCACATGCATACACACACACACACACAAACGTATGCACTCTTGCATATACATTACACACAGACACATACACACATAGATATGCGTACACTCAGTGTGTGTCTGATTATCACACATTCTTCACTCATCTACAAGCACACACACACACGCATGCACACACACTTACATACACACATACAGAGGTAAACACACACACACACACACACACACACACACATATTTTCATCAGCATGTGTACACTTATCACACTTCAGTCATGTACAAGCACACACGTGCAAACAGACACATGCATACACACACACATACACAAACACATGCGCACACACACACACACACAGACACTGCCAATCACACCTCTTTCTCACACACACACACTCAGATGGCACCAGTGTTAGACTGAGAGGTGTCTGATGATGGCCCTACTTGAGAGAAAGCGTGCCGCATGTGTGTGTGAGTGTGGAAACTGAACAGTGTGAGGGAGAGAGGGGGGCGAGGAACAGGGGGCCACAGGGGGGATGGTTGGGCACGTAGGTCCCTCACTTCAGCCTTTTGCCATGCTCCCAATGTGTGGTCTTCTCTCTGGGCTGCCAAAGAAGTGTACATTTCTCTTACGAAATAAAACGATTTGGAAATGTAAATTGTCTGTGGCGTTATGAGTTGTCGGCCTGCGTGCATTTTTGTTTTGCTCCATGATTCTCTGGGGGGCCCCACAACTTAAAAAAAAAAAAAAAAAAGATAGTGGCATGTGGTTGGGGAAAGTGGACAGAGACACTACATTAAAAGTCCAAACTGTGACCGATAAATAGTGTGTGTCTGTGGGCAGGAGCCAAAGTGGGGATGCAAGCACGTCTCGTCCCACCCTGCCCACAGCCCTGCCTCACAGCCATGGAGACCTTAGCAGCATGGCTCTATAAAGAGTCCTCAGAGTCCGTTCTTCTCTCTGTATCACACTCACACTCTCTCCCTGCCTCTCTTTCTCCCTCTCTATCTCTCCTTGTCTTACTCTTTTTCTCTCTCTCTCTCTCTCTCTCTCCCTGTCTCTTTCACTCTTTCTCTCTGTCTCTGTCTATCCCTGTCTCACACTCTCTCTCTCTCTTGTTTGCTCTCTCTTTCTCTCTCTCTTTTTCCCTCTCTATCTCTCCCTGTCTTCCTCTCTCTCTCTCTCTCTCTCTCTCTTTCTCTCTCTCTTTTCTCCTTCTCACTCTCTCTCTCTCTGTCTCCCTGTCTCCCTCTCTCTCTCTCTGTTTCTCTTTTCTCCCTCTCTCTCTGTCTCTCTCTCCTCTCTCTCTCTCTCTCCTGACCATGGAATGTTCCGGCGTGGTGGTTGGGCTCAGGGCCATGGGCAGGCCAGCGGGTCGTTACGCAGCACCAACACCAACAGCAGCAGCAGCAGCAGCAGCACTGGCATTCCAGCCACAGGCTCCATCTAGACTCTCTCCCTTTTTCCCCCATCAGCCTGTGTGTGTATGTGTATGTGTGTATGTGTGTGTGTGTGTGTGTGTGTGTGTGTGTGTGTGTGTGTGAGAGAGAGAGAGAGAGAGTATGTGTGTGTGTGTGTGTGTGTGTGTGTGTGTGTGTGTGTGTGTGTGTGTGTGTGTGTGTGTGTGTGTGTGTGTGTGTGTGTGTGTGAGTGTGTGTGTGTGTGTGTGTTTCAGAGTGCGTGCTCTGCCTGGGACATATTTTTCAGGGTATACAGTATCTTCTGCATTGGGAGTGTCAGGGTTAAGGAGAATCTAAGTGTGCATGTCTGAGGTAATGGTTTGTGTGTGTGTGTGTGTGTGTGTGTGTGTGTGTGTGTGTGTGTAAGTGATTATGTATGCATGTGTGTATATGTGTGTATGCATACTTCCATGTGTGTTTGTGTCTCACTGTGCGTTCTCTAACCTTATTTGATGTTTTGATAATTGTTTATTGTCTTGATAGATTATATCCAACTCAGGGTGACTACAGTTGTCTATTTGAATACGTGTGTTTGCCCTAAGGTCAAACTGTTGACTTAACTATTGCCATAACAAACCACATTTCAAAGGGGCCATGTTTACAATAACTGAATACTCATGTGCAGATTGAAAAAAATGCATCTGCATCTCTTGGTTAGCAAAATTCTTTTCTGCTTCACAAACATACAAGTGGTATAAAACTTTATGGCCAGTCAAATAGAATGCTGTTTTCTGATTGGCTGGTGAGGTATGCATTAATTCCGTCGAACCGTTCAACCATGGAAAGTAGTTCTAAAATTCTGACATAAAGTTTACGCACCGTTCCATATCAATGCCCATAGGCAAATTTAACTGTTGCATTTCTGCTCTACTTTTTAATGGCAGGTTGCATAAAACAACAGACAATGATTCCTAATTGTAAAGAAATTACATCCACTTCGTGTCAGGAGTTATTCGGCTATTGAATGCACGCCTCAGTGACTGTTATCCTTTCCGTATATCCCACACCTAAAAGCATGTATAGAAGTTATTAATTATGGACAACATCTTGATTCACTTTTTGGAGACAGAGGCAGTGATTTATCCCCTTGCTTTCGCCAAGCTCACAGCTTTATTGTGTATTTTGGCTTCAGCATATTATGAAATGACTGAGTGTACATGAGTAGTGCCACTCTCTGCTGCTTATTTAGTGTGAAATACAGATATATGAGAAAACCGCCATACACAAACACACTTAAACAGATTAAGTGTTATTGTCAAGCCACCATTGCAGAGTTTGCTGGTTTCGGAGATATAGTGACTGTTTAAATTAATGGTAGTTTGATAAGCACCCGTTGTATTTATTTTTTGTCCTGTGGGGGAGATTGTTATGTTGTGTAAATGTGTAACTAGCCCACATGATACACCATGTGACAGAGTGGCCATTAGGGAGAGATAAAGAGAAAGAGTGAGAGAGAAATGGAAGGAGACGGAGGCAGTGATGGAGGGAGGGAGGGAGTGATAGAGAAAGGGAGTAAAGGAGGGAGGGAAAGAGAAAGCATGTTTTCGGCGTGAGCGAAGCCAGGCATGGTGCACTGACCAGACAAACATTTACAAGGTCAGACAGCAGAGTCTGAGGTCACTCTCTGACATTTTTGACTCATACAAGCACACATGCATGGACACACACACACACACACACACACACACACACACACACAGAAAGAGACAGAGAGACAAATTCCAGACAAATTAATGCACCCCTGCATTCAGACATCATCTATATAGACACATTATCACTCAGTGACACACACACACACACACACACACACACACACACACACACACACACACACACACACACACACACATAGACCCTTGCCCCAGACATGCACACTCTGAGTCTCCCTCCCCTGTTCCTCCCAGTGCTTAGGATTTGCCCTCAAAGAAATGTCAGACACTAAGTAAACATGCAGATGCTTATATAAGCTTTTCATCCTCCAAAGTTATTATGACTAAAGATACAAGCCTAAGGAGAAAATAACTGTCTCTTTGGTCCATCACAACATGGTTGAGTTCTGACCTTAGCTGAGTGAGTGTTTTATTGTCCACATCCTTTGAAAAAGCAAACAGGAGACGAAAGTGAAAGAAAGAAATGTAAGTGGAGTATTTTCCTGTGACTAAACATATCAGGGAGTAAGTGAATATCTAAGTGAGTGGGTGGGTATGGGTATGTGTGGGTGGGTGGGTGTGTGTTTGTGTGTGTAAGTGCGAAGCTTCCTGTTTTAGCCTTACACTAGCGCAGGTCCGACCCCACAATAGGCCATTGTCCGCAGGGCTCTGCCACATTTCCTGACTGGGTCAGAATTCACGGAAACAGGGACAAAGTCCAAACAAATTCCATAGGCTCCACCGCCCCTGACTGGAGTTGCTGCTCCTCACCGCACCGCTTGAGGAACCCAGTGCCCAATGGAGCCCTGTTCCCCACAGGAAGCTAATTACCGTCGCACTCAGGAGTGGTGGAAACTAGAGCAGGTGCAGAGAGAGACATGGATAGGTAACTGGGCAATTAAAATAAACCCATAATGGTGTGTATTGACAAGTAAAAGGCCCCTTCACAAATGATCGACTGTACAGTATCCAAAGACTTTTTCTCTTTTTTTTTTTCTTCTTGGTCTTGAAAAAGTCCAACATGGCCAAAAAAGAACCAGACGAACGCTGTTCCCTCAGATGTTCCTTGCCCCCCCATATAAACCCACAGCACCTCTCCCCTCTCATGACAGGAACATCTGGCTTTCATAAGCCATGAGCCCATGTTCCTCTGCAGCTCCTAATAGACTTTGCATAAGAAGCCTACACACGAGGAACCAAGCGGTGTCTGCGTCCTGGCGCAACAATTACATAAATATTTGCTTTTGGGGAAATTCATGACAGAGAGAGAGAAGTAGAGAGAGAGCGAGATAGACAGAGGAAAATAAGAGAGAGAAAGATAGAGAGAGGGAGAGAGAAATAGACAGGATGGGAAAAAGAGAGAAGGATGTAATAAGGGGGTAAACGAGAGAATAGGAACAATTCAAAACAGCTAGATGTTTGCATTCCTGCTACACAACATAGACACTTTGCAAAAGAAAGAGCAAGCTGGCTCTCGGACAAAATAATAACATCTACAGGGGGATGTACATGTCACAGTTTTTATCTGCTGCTCATTACACTCCTCGGTCTCTCTTTCTCACGCACACACAAATACACACACACACACACATACACACACACATACAAACACACACACACACATTAAGTCTGTCTTACACACACAGGCTTCTACACCAACTTGCACACACATACAGTATAGGCACGCACACACACACACACACACACACCGAGACAGATACATTAACTCTCTCTCACATACACACATAGGCTCCTACACCAACTTGCACACACATACAGTACACGCGCACACACACACACACACACACACAAACTTTCCCTGGAGCTGTCCTACAAAGGAAGGTGTGGGTCAGGAAGCCGACTGTATGGAAAACAAGTCGGCTGGGACTTCCAGGGAGCCCATAACTCACTGCAAGCACGCCAGAGCCAGAGCAGAGCCCTTCCAAAGCCCCTGGAACAGTAAGGTGCTCCTGGACAGACTTCATCTGCACTCCCTGCCTGCCTCCTCTCCTCCTCCTCCTCTTCCTCCTCCTCCTCTACTACAGCCACCCTGCCCAACACACACACACACACACACACACACACACACACACACACCTTGTGGAGTACAGTACAGTAGCTGCTGTTATTTTAAAAGAGGATACTACTCGGGTGGGGCAGTTGCTTTACATAAGACGTTTGACGTTCATCCCCTCAGCAGACAATGTATGTGCCGCCTTGTTTGATATACCTTCTCTGTGTTGCAAACCCCCATGTCCAGCAACTGTGATACATGATCACTGACTTGACTAATGATATGAGGCCATGTGGTAACTATACGACATGGATATCAAGTGGGCTTTTGGATTATGTATTGGACTGTGATCCAGTTTTGGTTGGAAATGCGCTATGAAATCTCTTGGTGAATGATTTACTGTTTTGTAGGGCAGTGCATTTTTCCAAGCCATTAGGCTTGACCAAAACCACATGATCCTTATTTCGAAATCTGTCATTGCAGTATTGATAATTCCTTTCTATTACAGTCAGCGCTGTCCTACAGAGCTCCAAGATGGAGGAAGGAGACAGACAGAAAGAGAGAGAGAGAGAAAGAGAGAGAGAGAGCGAGAGAGAGGTGAAAATCTGGGAAGCTTTTTTAAAAATTGCTTCCTGGAAGGGCATCTTTCTTGCTCTGTCTGGGAAATATTCATCTCGTTTTAGCAACCTCACAATCCTTTCTTCCTTTCCCAGCTCGCCCTGCTTTCACTCGACACCACTCGCCCAAAACAGTCAGCCGCAAATTCACAGACATACAAACATGCTTTTTCCATCGCACATAATCACTCACTCGCCCTTATACCGTACTGCTTATGGTCTCCTAATAATAATGCTTCACGACCATCCAAATCCCAAGCTTGTGGGTTGCTTTTTGGAATCTTTCATAAATATCATAAAATATGTGCACACCGTAATACCAGGACAGTGTTTTTGGCTAATATAAACGTCAGAGATGCACTCCATACCATATTACACACCAGACTGGGTAAGGGTGCTCTTCTTTTTAAGTGCCACTGCACGTTAGGTATTTTTGCGCTGTAGACTAAATGATATGACTAAATGGTAAGGAGACAAGGAGATAAATTCTTGTGTTATTATTAACAAAGTTACTGTTTTGATATGAATCTGTGTTTCATAGGTTAAAAATAGGATCAACATATCATCTACTGTTTAGAAACCTCCTGAGCCTTGTGAGGTGGTGTTCTAGAAGAAGAGGTCATCAGCGTATCATCTATTATCAGTCGCTTCCCTGCTGTTTCACTTAAAACACTGCTTCATGTGGTGAAAAAGAAGTTATCAGTGTGAAAATAAAAAAAATCAGCTCCCATAAACATTTGGTTTGAGTAAGTAAACTTATGTTTATTTAAAACTGATTTCGCATCCAGATTTTTCCCACCACCCGGCCGATAATAATAGACTTGCTTATGCTACTTTCTTTTGTTGCATATCCTCGTCATATCAACATCATTAAATGGACTGCCACACTTTTTTTTTTAGCATTTTTCAAAAAATATGCAGTGGGTGGATGGATTTGGGCTTAGTGGCAAGGCTGAAGCTACATTTAAAGTTTAGTGGCAGCAATGTTCCCCACACCCATGTTCCCCAAAACAAGCACTTTTGGTTGTCCAAACAGGGGCCTAAAACACAGGCGAGAAAGGGTCTGTGTACCCACAGGAGCACACGCCATAGCCCCTGAAGTGCCCCTCCGCAAATCCCTGTTGTTCCTCCACTGGCTACAGTAATTACCCCCTCATCGTGCACACAGAACGTTGAGGGTGATCCGTATCGCTATATAAGGATGGTGGCCTAGTCTAAACACACTGAGTGGTGAGAGGTGGAGAGGAAAGGAGAGGAGAGGGGAGGAGAGGAGAGGAGAGGAGAGGAGAGGAGAGGAGAGGAGAGAGATGGCAGAGAGGGAGAGAGAGTGGAGAGAGAGAGAGAAAAAAGTGGAGAGAGGAAGAGAGCGGAGAGAGAGAAAAAGAGTGGAAATTGGAGAGAGAGCAAAAGACAAGACAGTAGCGAGAGGGAGAGAGAGAGAAGATAGAGAGAGAGAAAGAGGCAGAGAGATAGTAGAGAGAGCGAAAGAGAGAGAGAGTGGAGAGAGAGACAGAGGCAGAGAGATAGTGGAGAGAGAGAAAGAGAGAGTGGAGAGAGAGAAAGAGAGAGAGAGAGAAGCGGTCTCGCCGTCTGACCCACTGTTGTGTCTCGCCCCAATGCACGGTCACCACGCATGGAGGTCACCCGTCATTAGATACGATGACTATGCTGCCAGCCAAGCACTGTAAGAGGTGGAGAGTCTATGAGCTACTGTAGTATAGATGTAAATGCCAAAAATACAAGGCCATAACAGAGGAGGAAAAACAGAGAAACAGATAGATAGAGAGAGAGAAAGGAAGAGAGAGAGAGAGAGAAAAACATGAAAGAGCGCTTTGTTTTCAACCTGAAGGTCTCAACACAGTTATGAATCATAGATAAAAGAGAACACACAAGAAGAGGGAAAAAACGGCACATAAAATGGAAACAAGCACGATGGAAACGTCCCTTTTAAAAAGCCTTAAAATCAAATCAACGCTTCAACTTTGCCAGAGATTCTAAGTGCACTTTAGTTACCCACAGCCACTGGTGCTCTGCATCGTTGCAGTGGGGGTTTTTAATGTATCTTCTCTCCACTGGACCATGACAGATCTCACTGAAAAATAACCAAGACGTGAGGCTTAAATAGCTCCAAGACATTTCTAC
>CM059287.1:16636741-16681741 GCA_030347295.1 Setipinna tenuifilis | reverse complement strand
AGGGAGTGAGCAGTCTCCTCCTCTGTTTATGTCATACACAGAGTACAGTGCTGTGTGGTTGAAGGTGTAATGTGTGGTTTGAAAGTCATTAGGTAGCACAGTGTATTTTTCACACCTGAAGTGTAGACTACCTGGGTGGCGGTCCCTACCTCACACAGAGAACCAAAGGTGACACCATGGCTTCCATCAAGCCTTGTCATCGCCAAATGGTCATGACCTGTCCCCTTCAACACCCCCCCCCCACTCTTCACACACACACACACACATACACACACACACACACACACCTCTACACCCAAGTAATGGGACACTCATTAAACAAAACAAAATACTTTAGAGGTATAGTCCCTAAATTGATGATGTAGACCTGAGATCATGTTTAAGATTTTTTTTTTTTGCTTTATTCAATCTCCAGTTCTGTATTAGTGGTTGCAATCATTTGTGGTATACTCACAATGAGAGGAAAGAATGAAAGAAAGAAAAAAAAAACGTAAGGCGACCTTGCCTTATCTTGTGTGTTTGCTCACCTGGTTAACCCAGTTACAGTTTTTGCCTATTGCTTGCACACATTTTTCAAAATTTGACTCATAGAGTAAAATCCCTACACACATTTTCAAAACCCAAAACACTTGGAAATAAACCATTCACATTTATGCCATAATGACACTCTGCTATCAAAACTCAAACTAAACAAAAAAAACCTAACAATCCTTTGTCGAAATGTAACTCTGATGGCAAAGCACACAAACTTGCACCAAATGGTAAGACAGTTCAACTCAACTATAACACACTAGTGTACTTTACATAAAACAATCCACTCTTTCAGTTACTGTGTTTTATTCAGCTCCGCAAAGCAAATAAGGCACATAACAACCCCAAAACAGAAATATCCAATGATGTAGACTCAAAAAGCCCTCAGTACATAAACTACTGTAAAACAAAGTAGAAATAAAAACCAAATGAAACAATAGTAGGCTCAGAAGAACAAAAAACATACGTAAAGTTGCCCTAATGTCATCTGGTATTACAATGCGTTGAGTTCTTTGTCCTCCTCTAAGCTGCCCTCGTCCTCCTCCTCGTCCTCCTCTCATTCTTACTCTGCCGTGGGCTCTCCCTCCATCCATGCTTGCAGTTTTCAAAAAGGCCTTAACTGAGGCCTTTTTGTTGCTGACTAATTGGTGTCCAATTTTGGAGGTAAGGGTTTTCTGGTGTGAAGCAATGTTTAACCAATCATCCAATGTGTTTTATGTTTTGGATATGTGTGTTTTCCAAATGGTATGATGAGGCATCCGTTTTTAACGGCGTGTCTTATGAATGAAAAAGTGTGCAGTGAACATTTGCAAGTGTGTTGTATGAGGAACAAAGTGTGTTGCTGAAATGCCACAACAGTGTTAGGCAGAACTTTTGTTTAAGATATGGCACATTTTGTTTCCAGTATAGCAACAACAACTTCAAGTTATGCTACTTTGGTTTAAGCACTGGGTTTTAGTGTCTAAGCAATAGGCAAAAACTGTAAACAGTAGCATACAAGGGGGCGGCTGTGAAACTTTTTTTCCCAGAGAGGTACTGTGGGAGTTTGAGGGGATGGAAACACCAGGGTGGATTGGGAATGGACTGGAATCCATGGCAGACGCTGCACACGTCCAATAAAGTAAGCCCTTGTCTGTGTAAGCATTTGACCTGGCCACCACAATGACATCATCAGAATGTGCAGCTGGAGGCAACCAAATTCTTGTAAACAGGAAGCTGTATTAAACTAAATCGGGGGGGGGGGGGGGGGGCAAGAGAGATGAGTTTAGAGGCCCACACCCCCCCCACCCCCGATACCCCCCCCCACCCCTCCATCTCATCCAGGTTGGCAGGTTGGCAGTCTAGTGGAGGAACCAAACCCCCTAAATCTGTTTCCAATCTGGACTCTGGACTTGGTCCACAAGGCCGCCTGCAGTGGAGAAAGCCTGGTGCTATCCTTTGGAGGAAGTTCCTCTCTTTCTCTCTCTCTCTCTCTTACTCACTCACTTTCACACACACACACACACACACACACACACACACACACACACACACACACACACACACACACACACACACACACACACACATGCTGCTGTTATTAAACTGCAGATTCATGGGTTCGCATGAGCATCCACTGTTCCCTGAGGCATGACACCCTCTCTTTAGCCCTCTCAGGGAAAGATGCCACTGATTCTGTGCTGACTCTGATAGATGTATTAAGCTTATGGAACAGTCGTCTGCAAGCTGCGCCAAGCGGTCTGAGCTCTGTCTCTCCCTCTCTCTCTCTCTCTCTCATTCTCTCTTTCTCTCTCTCTTTCTCTCTCTCTCTCTCTCTCTCGCTCTCTCTCTCTTGCATCTTGCATAATGTGCACTTTCAGTATGTTTTAGGGTTTCTGTCAACAAAGACCCACTTCAACACGGTTTGCCAAAGGTTCACCCAAGGTTACATTCCGAGCACATCTCCAATAAGTGTTATGTGGGTGTTTGTTTCGTGACTCCCCCTCTTATCATCTCCCTTCATTCCTCCCTTTTCCCCTTCTCTCTCTCTCTCTCTCTTTCTCTCTCTATCTGTCTCTTGCTCTTTGCTCTCTTTCCCCCCTTTTCCCTCCCTCTCCTTCTCTCTCTCTCTCTCCTCCAGCAGTCAGCAATTGAGGAATCTCTCCCAGTCCAGCCAGCCAAGTCACCCAAGTGGACCGAGAAGGCCCTGGAGGGAGGAGAGAAGAGGAGAAAAGAGGAGAGGAGAGAGAAGAGAAGAGAAGAGAGAGAAGAGAAGAGAAAAGAGAGAGAAGAGGAGAGGAGGTGTCTTGCCAAAGGGGGAGCTCTGAGATTAGGGGCTAATCCAGGACAAGGCCAAGCCCCCAGGAGCAAATGTATTTCTATGTGTCCTTCTAAGAGCCAGTCTATCATCCAGGTTTATTCTGTTTCTAATTTGTTGCCTTTCAAAGATTTAGCCACTTTTTTCTTCTTTCTTCAACTCTAACTGTCTGTGCCACACCTGATGAGCATCCGACTGGATTTGTAATAAGTAAATAAGCTTCTGGTAACACTCAGAAGCAGTTTTGTAGTTGCGTCACAGGGCCCCCTTAGAGAAGCAGTCTTCCAGAGGTCTGTGCAAGCTAGAAGTGGCTGAGACGTGGGCTGTGGGACAGATGCCGGCAGGTTCCAGATGAGCAAGGAACATCCAGGAAAGCCCAGAGCAGATCAAACCTTCTTTTTTTTTTCGTCTGGCGCCAGAACCGCCACCAGGATCCAGAGCTAGAGAGCTTCCCAGTTGTGATCTGAGACTGGTGGCGACTCCTCCACGCACTGGCCACCTGGCCTACCAGTAAGCTGAGTTCACCGAGAAACTCCGGGAAACTTTGATTTCCCCCACCAAGGAACCGTCGGGGGAAATCAAAGGCTGGGCCGAGTAAAACGGGGTGGTTGGGTGCAAATTAGAGGGCTGTCTTAAAAAAAAACTGACGCAATCCCTCGGAGACTCCCCATAACCATTCGGTAATGAAGCCAGGCTCTAAGTCTGCCAGGGGCGGGCTGTCACGGTGGAAAGCTTTTAAAAGTGACAACAGCTCACAAATGTGTGCTGCTTTGTCAAAATATTTAAGGAACGATATCCATCACTCTGCAACCTTACAATAACAAATAGTGAGTACATTATGTCTGGGGTTGGCTATGTTCATGTAACAAGTTTTGTTTAACAATAAGAAGGCGGCATTTCTTAGCACAGGTCTTATCTTGCAACAGCAAATTACAGTAATGGGTAGTTTGTCTAAAGCAAAAAGGTACATCAATTAAGAAGGACTGTAGGTGTTTGAAAAGACTGAAACTGTTGGTTTAACTTAATGGGCTTACAGTAAGTCCACGAGGAGGACTTTGTAGTGTTTTGTTTAATAATAAAAAAACAGGGATTTTTTTTTTACTCAGGAAGGAACCGTGCCCATTTCTGGGAGTGTTCTTAATTAAGAACTAATCCAGGAAAGGGAAGCAGCAGAGTTCCTTTGTAGTCCTTTTGTGTGAGAGACCGGACTGGAAAGTTTTGTCTGTTGGCTATTTTGGAGGTCATTGGCAGAGGAGTCAGTGGAAGTTAATTACAGACATTTTTAGAGCAACAGACTTTAACCCTAGAGAGAAACAGGGTTTTGTGTGTGTGTGTGTGTGTGTGTGTGTGTGTGTGTGTGTGTGTGTGTGTGTGTGTGTGTGGTGGACTACAAGCAAATCAATCAATGTGAGCAAAAGTCACTGCCAAAAGCCGCATTAGTAGAGTGCTCGTTTTACTGTGTGCTTGTAAAGAGCAGATCGAGCCGAAATCTCATTGTCTTTCGTGAAAGAGGGACTAAATGGTTGCAGGCATCGTCTGCACGGCTATCTCCATCTGGAGCCGCATTTATTTCGAAACTGATGTTTTATAAACCAGAAACCCAGAGCAACTTTGGAGCCCGGCAGCCCTGACCACATACCCGCTCTAGGTTTCCAGCAACCGGGGACATGCATATTTTCAACTCCCGTTTCTCTTAAACAGAGGCCCTCTGGATATGAACGGCGGCCAGTGCCAGAAATGGTACTTCTTCAGCTGGCCCGAAAAGCACGAAAAAGACGTCAGGAGGACTAACAATTGAGACAGCGCTGCTAGATCACTGAGTGGTTTTTCACTGAGAGAATAATCGAGGGGCACAGTTCTGCCACACATTCTTTTTTTTGGAACCACTGCATAGGAAAGATCTCCTGAGGAATACTGAGGGTTTTGGACTAGTGCCTTTGTCATTATTTGAGGGATTTGTTTGCTAAGAAGGTCAACTTATTTTTTACAGCCTTCGTAAAGGATAGTTTTTTTTTGGTTGGTATTGTCTGCATAGTTGGCCGTGATCTCCAGCAGCAGCATGAACCTGGGGAAGCTGTCCGGCCTGAAGGGGCTGGTGTCCAGCTCGGGCGGGAAGCGGAAGTTCAAGGGCGAGCTGACGGCCGACATGATCAGCCCTCCGCTGGGCGACTTCCGCCACACCATGCACGTGGGCCGCGGCGGGGACGTGTTCGGCGACACGTCCTTCCTGAGCAACCACGGGGGCCCTAACGGGGGGGCTAACGGCGAGGGGCAGCAGCAGCAACGGGGACGCCGACACGGCCTCCACCTCCACGCCCAGCAAGAGCGAGGGCTTCTTCACGCGCACGCTACGCCACGTCCGCAAGACCCCCGCCGACCGGCCGCCGCAGGCCGACACCAAGGAACCATCCCCACCACCGCCAGCCTGTCTCGCCCATCATCAAGAACGCCATTTCCCTGCCCAGGCTGGATGTGGACTCCCCCAATGGGTGTCCCGTTAAGACGCTGTTCCCCAGCTCACCCAAGTCAGTCGAGGACTCCAGCTACTCTTATGGTGAGTCATACAAGCACCGACGGTAGTAGGTCACTCTCGCGTCAAGAGCATTCCACACTGACAGCCAGCAACAGGCAGGTGTTTATGTCACTCAAATGCTGAATCTTCTGATTTCACTGCCTTAGTCCCAGTCACTTCCTGGTTTGGGGAATGGAATCAGTTGAAGCTGTGCTGTGGAATAAACATAAAGAGTTCAGATGCAAAAAACCTCTAAGTAGATTTTAATGAATCCATCCCATCAATCTTTTTTTAATTAATTTGTTATGACAGTCAAACTGCAGTTGGATTGTTTTGATTTTAAAATGACTTTTTTAATCTAAGCAACACAACTGCAGTTTCAGTGACAACAGTGAGGATGCACAGTTTAAATACATGGTCTTTGAATATTTGTAGGAAATGGACTACAGTTTTTAATTTTTACAGTTTTTAAACGCTTCGTATAAAATCCTGCACATTCCATGAGCCATTAGCGCTGTTGAATTTAAAACAGGAGACAGAGCTAAGCATTATTAAATTAAAGTGTTTGATTTCTCTGTTTCCTAATTCAAGGTGAAGTCAGTCGGTATACTACTAAGACAGACGGAGACAGTTTTATTGTGATTAGCCCTCATGACCTGAAGTCCAACACCACTACCGCAGTCTGGAGAAAAATTCAGAGAGTCTGATGTCTGTAGGGTATCTGAGTCAATCCATGTTATGTCTGTGGGTCTTGTTACTGTTTATCTCCATAAGCGGGTTGAAATGTGCCAAACCCCCCAAAATACCAGCACCAGTAATAGGACTGCCTGTAATCACCCTTTGTCCAAAAGCATGAATGCACACACACACAGCATTTCTGTGGTGAGATCAGTGAAGAGGCTAAATATCCTTTCTGGGCAAACACATGCACACACACACACACACACACATGCGCACACACACACACACACACACACACACAAACCTGATTTGCCTTCACAAGAAAGAGAAAGAGACAGAGACATCGCCATATATAGCCTCCTCTGCAGTTTGGTGCAGTACGAGAAAAAAAAAACACAACACAGATGCTCTTCCTGAAACCCACAGGCAGACAAAAGCCAAAACATCGCCACCCATGACTAAATCGAAATGTCTATCTCATACAGATACCTCTCACTGACTCATCAAAGTAGTCTGTTTCGCCTGAGTTTTTGTAAAGGATTGGTTTTGAACCCTGTGTGTGTGTGTGTGTGTGTGTGTGTGTGTGTGTGTGTGTGTGTGTGTGTGTTTATGTGTCTTTGTGTTTATCTGTTTGATGGATTGCTAGTCCCACAGAGAAGTATTGTATCTCTGCCTCTGTTCCTGCTGTGTATGAATGTGTATGTGTATCTGTCTGTGTATCTGTCTCTAAAACTGTTTCAGTGTGTGCATTTCTGTGTGTTTGTGTGTGTGTCTGTCTGTTCTAAAGCTAACTTGCTTCTGTGGCTGCGTACCTGTGTATGTGTTCAACCTACATTTGAGTTCATTCATGGGTGCGTGTGACTTAACATCCCCCCATACACCGCATTTTGTTATCCAATACCGAAGGAATTTCCCCACACGTCGAGCTGTGGGGTGTGGTGTCGACTGAAATATAGACCCCGTGTGAGTCGCTTGGCTATTTTTATGAGAATACATCTCACTCTTTTGGCCTGTCTGATTAATTAGGCGTCTGTCATGGTTTTGCACTAAATCATTACAACTTTGCTTGGATAACATCTCACACCCCTGCTCCCTGCTCCCCTCCTCCGCCCTCCACCCCCCCATTTCTAAAAATACTCCATTGTGTCTTTCATCATTTTTTGTGAAGTCATTTATCCTCCTGTGTTGTAAAATCCGGTGTCTAGCTTGGATAAGGGTGGACAAGCTACAGGGAAACTGTGAAACAGATGATAAAACTTGGGGAACGGCAAATCAACTGACTGTGTGAACCAACAGTGCCTGGAAAAATAATGGAGACAAAAAAAATGAAAAGGCTGATTAAATGTTTATAACAAATGTGTGAGTAAGTTAGCAGAAGTCTGTGAATTCTCAGAGTAATAACCTTAATTTGGGGGCTCTACACAGGAATGCAAGTTGTAAAACCCATTTTACAGGACTGCAGCTGACTAATAATATGTTTAAGGGGATGATTGTATCGGGAAAACTTTCAACTCTTTATTTACTTGAAATAATTTACAGGTGCAGATTTCATTGTACAATTACACATTTCTTGTTATGGCATTTTGGCTAGCATAAACAAACCAAATTAATTCCACCTCACCCCCCCCCAAGGTCTGGTAGTTGAACTGCACTTGGGTTATACTGCCACCCCCTGGTTAAAACCGTGGGAGAGGAAATGGTTTCATTCCTGGGTTGACAGACATGAAATGGAAAACCTACATACTTTTACATACTTATATCTAGTGATCATTTCCAGTATGCCACAGAAAATACCAGGCAAGATATAGACTTTCCAGTCGATGTTGTAATGTCTACTTTCAAAGTCAGTGGGTTCGAAGATCAAGCTGATCTTTAGAGGAAGATTTTTCTGATAAATGTAACACCTTCTGAATAACTATTTTAGGAAATACAGTGTAAAGTTTGATGTAAATGAAACAAGAATAGTTCTAACAACAAATTATTCTGAAGACATGAAAATGCAGCATTGGTTGTACCTTTTGATTTTAATTGTTAAGACTAACAACCTGTGACCCTGACAACTAGAACAATAGACTGTATTACACATATACATATAAACATAGACGCCGCATTGAGCTGGTGCCCCGTTGCTGGGATACGTCAGCGTGTCCGCCATATTGCATGTGGTAAATCTACCCCGTAAACCAGTGGAAGTAAATGGACCAAACTTCATACAGCGCCTTTCTACAAAGATATTTAACTTGATGCCTTTTATTCATCCATTTAGACCCACACGTATATATTTGGGAAACAAACAGGCATGAAAATAACATAAATAACTTTTAATGTGAGTGTTATAAATAGTGTGCGAAATACTCAGTCAATATTCATGTTATCTCGTTTGGACGGTAAACCTGTTGGTACAGTTAACCGCAGCATATGAATGAGGCATCTTTATTCTAGGCTACTGTCTAGACGCTATACTAGAGACGGTTGAAGAATCTCCACTTTGCCACATCCAATATGGCGGCAAGGATGACGTATGGTTCTAGGCCGAAGGCGGCGTCTATGTTTATATGTCTGTGACTAGAACAATAGACTGTATTACACCTTTGACTTCTACTGTGGCCTCTCAACGTTGTCCCCCCATGCTGCCCTCTACAGGTGTGGAGTCTGGTTTTGTCACGCTGCCCCGCCTGTCCCGCTCGGAACGCCAGCAGCAGGGCGCCTCCTCCACCTGCTCCCCAGACACGTCGCGGGGCTCCCTGTCCGACCTGCCCGTCCTCTCGCTCTCGGCCTCGGGCTCCGGCTACGACCACAACCACGACTCCCTGTCCCTCGCCGGCTCGCTCACCTCCTTCACCCTCGACCTGGGACCCTCCCTCATGAGCGAGGTCTTCAGCCTGATTGACAACCCAGACAGCCAACGGGAGCTCGATGGCATCCTTCCCGATGATGGCACCGACGACGACATCAAGCCAGACGTTCCACGTTACACCCTGCCGGTCACGCCCCCCGTGGCCCACCACCACCCCCGCCACCAGAACCACGCGGAGGTGGACTCGGCCACGGTGTCCCTGGTGGACTCCCTGCTGAGGGAGGACTACAGCGGGAGCAAGGCGCTTTACGGGCTGGACTGGGGGGAGGACGAGTCCCTGAGGGGCTCCTCCATCGACAGGCCTCTGAGGGGGGCCGGGAGCAGCGGCAGGGGCAGCATCACCAGCAGCAGCGGCAGCAGCAGCCGCCAACATAACACCCAGGGAATGGACGCCGAGCACTTCCAGAGGGCCACCGATGTGCTGGCACGTCACTACGGCAGCAGTGGCACCAGGTCCGGATCCGGATCCGGATCTGGAGCCGGGTCTGGGTCCGGTCCCCTCCTCCATGGGAGCATACTCACAGACTCGACCCGGTCCACCCAGAGGACGGCGCCGTACCTCTACCCAGACGAGGAGGAGGAGATTAAAGTCTAGCGTCCAGTCGAGGAGCGAGTAAAACCGGAGATGGACACCAGCCAATGGAGAGTAACAATATTTTCTACAAGTTTTTTTTTTTTAAGTTTTTATCTGATATGTGAATAAATCACGGTCTGAGGATAAAGAGGAGAAAATGATAATTGAGGAGACTTACTGAGACTTATTCTTTGTTCGTTGTCATGAAAAGGTATAAAACATTCCTCTCTGCTGAAAAGATGGAGAGATCTTCGGCACTGCCATAAA
The DNA here is from genome assembly GCA_030347295.1 of Setipinna tenuifilis. Lineage (NCBI taxonomy): Eukaryota > Metazoa > Chordata > Actinopteri > Clupeiformes > Engraulidae > Setipinna > Setipinna tenuifilis. Next base: position 16,672,023 of record CM059287.1, on the reverse strand, counting down.
ATACCATACTAGACTCAGAGATATTAAGTTGCCAACATATAAGAATATCATTGTGTATTACCCTCTGTTCTATACACTGCAGTGGATGGAAAATGAACACTTGTCAGGCCATATTAAATCGAGCCATCGGTTTGACCTGGCGGACAATCTGTGCACAAATTTACTCATACTCAGGTCAGTCATGGTGGTGTTAGACAGTGGATTGCTACCATGTCCATAAATACACTACACCAGTCAACAGTGTCCACATTTGCATTGAATGTACACTTCTGGTATGCTAAATCACACCAGTAATAAACATTTCTGTATGTGACTGTATTACACGGGATACTGCCTCACCACTCCTCCGTTGCTTGGTATTTTGACAGCAGACCCACCCAAACCAGTGTGTCTCTACAGAGTATTTGCGGAGGAGATATTAATGGCCATATGTTTTTTTAGCTTCTTACTAATCATGGCTTGGATCTGAGCGAGTCATTGCAGAACCTCCCCTAGTCCTTTGTGACTCACCCATTGAGTGGATGTTCCAAGATGCCTCAAGATGTTTTTATGGCCGATGTATTTTCAAAATGTGACTTGAATGTGATTTCTGAGGATACAGTATGTGCTTGGTTTTTTTTATATATTTTGTTTGTTAGCAAGTATTGAAAATGCACAAACACACATACACAAATATGAGCACCTGAGCTATTGTTTAAAATTACAATACAGATCCTTAAAGCATAGCACAACAACACAAATGCTTCAGTATGTAACAGGTTGGTTTACCAACAACATAATGAATAACTTCATGTATGTACAAACATGTACAGCCAAGTGTACAATGTATGGTATGCGTGTGGTCAACACTTGCAAATGACTTGCATTTTGTAAGGAAAAATTATAAAATGACCCTTTTGTAAGACAAGAAAGTACAACACAATAATTATAACAAAAATAATAAAGGTTGTTGAATAAGCTTAAACAAACACTATACTGTATGTACACACATTTGTGTAGCTTCCGTGGCCCAGCCTAATGTAGCTAACACAAGGCACCAAACATCAGAAGGAACTTTTTAAAGAGACACTCAATGTCCCAGAAGCAATAAGCGTCCTTATGACCAGCTTTTTGTAGCTTACATTACTATACTGTAGATGACCAAGTAACAGATAGAGAATTTGATGGAGCCAACTGTACTCTATGGTGTTTCTACTATAAAAAACAAAAACATACACTGTAAAAAGTGAAGCACAGAACCAACTTTAGAAAAATAAAGCAATAATGTTGCATGCATTTCTTTTACCTTGGTTTAACTTAACAATACCATATACATTATGAGTATGTACATGGCATTGTCAAGTTAAAACAGTAAAAACAGTGTGGGTGCTTGGCTGAACTATTTTTTTATATTTGGTTCAAAGCAGCACTTTCTTACAGTGTACATGAGCAATGGACAGTACAAGAGTAAATCTTGAGCGAAAACCATAGAGCAGATATGTTAAGTCCCTTGCATGTGACAATTCTAGTTCAAGACTTGGCCAATCGATCACTGTGGCCGCACCACAAGTCTTGATGTATAGAACTGCACAGTTGAGAGTGAACCTGTCTGCAGACAAGTGGACACTCCTCCATCTCACTGCGCCGCAGATGGCAGCTCCTTTGGGACCGCTGGCGGGGGCTGCGGAGGTGGGAATTTCGGGGCTCGGACCATCGGCTTCTTCCCGGGAGGCTTCTTAGGGCCAGTGGGTTGAGACCTGACGGGGGCTTGAGGCTTGCTGGTCACCGGGTCAGGAGGGGCCGGATTGACAGGGGGTGCAGAAGACACCACGGGGGTGTATGATGGAACAGAGGAGATGGTGGAGGTGGTCATAGGAGGGTTAGTCAGGGGGATGCGAGGGATGTTTGGAGATGCAGGAGCAGGAGCCTTGGACGTTTGCGCCCCTGGTGGCTGGGTGGAGGAGTTGTAAGGCCTGTGTTGCAGGAAGGAACGCCGAGCTATTGGAGGAAAAAAAAAACATGCACATTACTGAGTTGAGTCAATGCTACCAGAACTTCTGCTGACACCCTGCATATGGGGTAATATATACTGTGTAAACGCATGTTTAAAACAGGAACAACATGGTTTGTTACTCAAACATAGCTGTCTGTAGCTTTCTGTGCGACTGGGTGCCAGAAATAACAGTAGAATATTCATAGGCAGGAAGTGTATAGATGTTGCGGATAAGTAGGCCAGAGCAGAGCAGCGGAGATAAAATAAATAGAAAATACAAAAAAGCCTTTAAGCTTCTGTCATGTATTGGTTTCACAAATGAGCTTATCCACCAGAATGGGACATTTTGCCAATTATAGTGATCTGGTTTAATGAATGGATGGAACAAAGCAGGACAATTACCCTCTAAGGTCAGTTTTCCGGCCAGGCTTGTCAATATTCTGTACTACATCTAGGACCTCTCCTAAGGCTTTAGTTTCCCGGACTAAATTTTCTAGCAACCAATCAGCAAACAGGAATTGAGGGCAGAGCAAGGTTAAAAGTTCAAACAAAATGCCCACCCACTGGAAAGTAAACATATGTCTATCGAGAGTGTCCAGACAAAGTGAAGCAAGGTGAAAGAGCCTGGTTCACCAAGTCAAGTGTTTTCCACCTCTGGATAAACAAGTTAGACAAGACAAGTTCACCTCAGAGCTGAAGGAAATGGGTGGAATTGGTGAGAAGGATGACAAAACTCTACCAAAACTACTTTCTTAGGCACAGTACAGTACATGTGGGGGTGTGCTTTCCGCTTACGTTTAAACGGGCCGGGGATTTTCAGCGTGGGCTCAGGTGAGTTGGAGGGCAAGTCAGTGATGGTGTCTGAGGTGCTTGTTTCGCCCGCTGTTGCAGCCTGAGTGGGGTGGATGGATCGAGGGGCAGGAGTGGGAGCCTGGCTGGGGGTCTGGCTGACTGCAGGGGGCGACACTGGGTCTGGGGCAGGGTCTGAAGACTTGGTGTCCCATGATATTGTGCCCCGGTTCACAGAGTTGGACTTCTGAAAGGTCTGGAACCCGCTTGGCTGTGTTTCACCGCAACTGAGTAAGACAGATTTATGAAACTGATTAAAAGATGCAAAAGCATACATGTACATGATTCACATCATTTGACCCTAAAGTAAAAAAATGTGGTTTTCATTATACATGCATACGTTTTATCAAACTGCATTCAATTCTAAATGTCATTATTTTGATTATTCTGTTTTTTTTCATTGGGTTTTTAATTTTCTGGACTGGTTGGATTGTGCACCTGAATGTTTTGAAGACAGTGGGACGTGGAGATGAGGGGTTGGAGGATGGCAGAGTTTTCTCTGGGCCTGGGCTTTGGCTTTCTGAAGCAGTTGGGCCAGGGCTGGCAGGGGGATCTGGGACCTCAAATTCTGGTTCTTGAAAGCCAGTCCAGAGAGTGTGCATATAAAACAGTACGCATATAGAGTTATAAATATAAGACAAATAAAAACACAAACGTGTACATCTTAACATGTAGACATGTGGTGGAAAGACAGTTTGCTGTATTTCATAATGTGTAGGAACAACAATAGATATTTACGGGCACAACCTCATACCTTCAGGAAATAGGCTTTTGGAATTCTGGATAAGTGGTTCTATCACCATGACAACCTGGACTGAGGAGGCAGAGGCCATGTCCAGCAAGGAGTGTTCCCTTTGACATGAACAGAGATATGTTAAAGACTCACTTAATTGTCAAAGCAAAATTTGAACTTTAATCCAAAAACAATAACAAAAGTTTGATAGGTCATATCTACAACCATCTAAAAGATGTTATCTTAGCTAATGAAACTAGAGCTAGTCAGTGAGGAGGAAACTTCTCTTTTCTTTGTCTTCCTTTTCTTGCTTTGATCTCATAATCACTGACCATATAAGTCAGAGTAGCTCTTCTCTATTTTCAGCATTTCTATTTACAGCATGATTGTTAGAAGATTGAAGATTAGAGATTTTCCTTCACAAAACTCACCCCTCAACCTTAGGCCAGAGTAAGTTAGGCCCCAGCACTATGGCAATGTTGCTGGGTGTCATTTTGTTTACCGACCGGTAGTCAGACAGACATGTTAAGAATTGCACAAGGTATCTGTAATAAACAAAACAAGTAACAAATAATATTAGCATATTACTGGCAGATTGCTTCATAAATCACCAATCAAAAAAATAAAAAGAGAGGGAAAAACTGACCGAAGGTTATTGTAGTTTTCCTCCGGGAGTTTTTTCAGTACCTCCTTGAACCTTTCTAGCTTGTCAGGCAGCTCCTTCTCCCTGAAATGATAAGAGAATTGAGAAAGAGACAATTACTCATAAATATCTCTGTAGATGCAGATAAAATCCCTTCGCATTTTTTATGAACTTACTCTGCAGCTTTGAACCAGTCCTGATAGAGTTCAAAGGTCATGAGAGGTTCAGGAAGCTCTCTGAGGTAAGACTTTAAAGCTCCTGAGGAAAGAAGGTAACATTTTAACAAATCAAATAACAGAGAAATGCACTCATGATCACTTGTATATGGACACAGTCTTTGGTGTTGCTTTTGAATTACACTTTCATGGTAAGTTAGTAGTAATACAGTAATGTAGTAAAACACTTTTTACCTCTTCAAACAAAGACAAATAAACCATAGAAGACCGAAAATGCATTTGCCTCTGAATGCTGTGTTAACACAGTTACCACAGTTAACAGTTACAATTAACAGGAAATTTGGTGTACCAGCACACAATGTAGGCAGTAGATATTGTTGTGGTAGTATGACCACAAAGAGAAAACACACCATCTCAGTCATGTGAAGTTTTCATCTGCTATGACATTGGGTTTATTTTACTCTGCATTGTAAGAACTGTAATACAAAGTTTGACCTGTGGTTGGTTGTGTATGTTTCTTTCTTTTGTTTTTTCTTGCTCAGCCCACACTCACAGCGCTACAGTATGTCTCCACGTCCCTATTTTGGGAAACGCTGGTCTACACTAGAACTAATATGTTCATGAGTGGAGGTTTTAAGCTTATTACAACTAAACAGAAAATAACAACATGGGTTTTGTGTCAGTAGCCCGATTCTGCCTTTAGTCTCTTTTTCTTTCTATCCTTCTATAAATCCTCTTTTCAAATATGTATCACCCTGGTTACTGTCTATCTGTCTGTCTGCCAGTGTGTTTGTCCATCTTTTGTGTCGATTTTCTGTCTGTCTGTGTCTATCTGCCTAACCCCCTGCCCTCTGGATGGCCTCTACTGTCAGACCTGCCACAGCATGAGGGTCCACACTGAACTCGCTGTGGTCCACCATCCCTGCATCCAGACTGCTCTTCAGCCTCTTCACCACAGACGCTGCAGCTGCCAACCGAAACAGACCCTGAGGAAAACACAGAATGTCAATATGAAATTAATGTGTGTGTGTGTGTGTGTCTGTCTGTGTGCGTATTACTTACATATAGTATGTAATGTGTGTGTGCATGCGCACGTGCTTGTGAAAAGTGAAAGTCCACCTGGGAAACACCCAACTCCCAACAGTTGTCATTGTGACACAGCACACACACTGCACTGCACACAACGAAATTTCATTTTTCCTCACCCGTGCAAGGGGGCAGCCCCCAACAGCGCCCCTAAGGGAGCAGTGCGGCGGGACGGTACCATGCTCAGGGTACCTCAGTCATGGAGGAGGATGGGGAGAGCACTGATTAATTACTCTCCCCACCAACCTGGCGGGTCAGGAGTCGAACCAGCAACCTTTAGGCTACAAATCCAACGCCCTAACCGCTTACCCGTGACTGCCCACCTGTATGTGTGGATGTGTGTCACATATGACATATGTGTAAAACTAAATAATCTGTTTCATTTCACAGATACATATCTGCTTCCTCATTGTATGGCTTGTTATAGCTTCGTTTTACATTACATTAAGCTGATACTCTTATCCTGAGCAACTTACAGTTGTTTTGATACAGGATTTTAGTTACAGCCCCTGGATCAATGTGGGGTTAGACATCTTGCTCAAAGGCACTTCAGCCATGGATGAAGATGCAGGAGAGCATTAGTTGTTATCCCATTCTTACTACTGGAATGGGATTCAAACCTACGACCCTCCAATACCAGTGTTCTAACCACTAGGCCAAGGCTACACCCTTCTCTTTATGCCTGTAAACACAACCTCCTTTCAGAGGACAGCCAGGGTATAGCCAGTGTGGGTGTGTGTGTGGGGTGTGTGTGTGTGTGTGTGTGTGTGTGTGTGTGTGTGTGTGTGTCCTCACCTCCTCCTTCAGAGCTTTCTGCAGCAGCATCTCCACACACTCCTGTATGGGGGCGGCTATGTGTCGCTCACAGGACTCCAGGTGCCTGTGTAGTGACTCCCCATAAACCTTCTTAGAGGAAAAGCCCAGTGGAGTGTCTGCATGGATAAAATAAAAGACAATAATAAAAGATAAAAGATGCTAAGGTGCTGGGAAAGAAATTAATGAATTTCTAAATCTATCTATCTATCTATCTATCTATCTATCTATCTATCTATCTATCTATCTATCTATCTATCTATCTATCGTAATTGTAACCCTAACCGTAATTGTAACCCTAACCCTAACCCTAATTGTAACTCTGACCCTTACCCTATACTGTACAGAAATGTGTGTTTTTTACCTGGCTGACAGGGGTTTTCCTTGACTGCTGTGATTTTATTTTTCAGGAAGTCCAGTGATGCCTCATGGTACTCAGCTTGGAGCTCTAATAACTGACAGAAACATAGACACATATATACATACTGTATATACAGAAACAAACACACACACACACACACACACACACACACACACACACACACACACACACACACACGTGTACCAGCTGTGTGTGCTTGCACATGTGTGAGCATGCACACACAAAAAACATCCATTTACTATATTAAAAGTGAGAAGAAGCTTACACGTGTAAAGTAGTTGGCGTACTCATCCTCCCTGGTGGCAAAGAGGTAGAGGTCTGCAGAGTAGCGATCCTGCACGAGGAGGTGAAGATTTGTATCTCAAAGGCTCATGAATGACAACACGTAATACAGCCTATACATGACTGTGAACACAGAGGCTACAATACTCAATGGAATTTAAATACTACTGTTTTGTTGTTGTCTCTGTGGCCTTTCATTACGTGTACATTGTAAAAGTCCAAAAGACAAAACAGGAGGCACGCACATAAAAAGATTTAAATCAACTGCTGGGCTTAAAAGGATATAGACAAGAATAAAAGTCCGCACACTGACAGCTCCAAAGTATGAAAAGGTTTTAATGACCGCTGGTGTGTGATGTTTCGGGCCGCAATGCCCTTCTTCAGACATGAAAACACCTAATAGACAGCACATACTTATACCCACTAGGAGGAACACCTGGCATGTCACATGATACAGGTAATTATCTAAAGTGCAAAGGTACTTTTATTCTTGTCTACATTCTGAAAGTCCTTGCACCTCTGACCCATGCTGTTACTGGCCCATACTCTTACCTGCCCCGCTCACATGTGTAATGGGTTAAGTGCAGAGGTTGAATTTCACTGTGTGCTGTTGTGTTCTGTCTCATCACAATGACAAATGGGAATCACTTTCACTTTTTTGCTTTCATCAGCCAAGTTTCTTTTGCCTTGTTCCCACCATACAGTAAACCACACCTCAAAGTGCTATATCAATGCTGTCATGACCATGTAACCTAACATAATATCATGTTCAGGATCAGAAGCAACATGAAAGTTCAGAAAAGTAAAGATCGTACACCGTAGTGCTTTCCATTCATTTTCTTTTACTGAGGTGAAGTTTCAAGGCTATGCAGCTCTTCCTTGATGGGGGTTACAGGTCTGAGGAAGAGCTGCAAGAGCTTGAAACATGACTTTAATAAAAAGGAAACCAAATAGGAGCTCATGGTCTTTACTTTACTTTACGAATGGGAGCTACTGTATATGGTCTTTACTATATTTACTTTTCTGAACTGTCATGGCCATGTAGGCTACTGTATGCTGGAGCATTTCTACTTGTATTCTCTAGGACCAACATGCCTGGAAGAGTGTTCTCAGCGCTGGATGAATTCCAATTCTCTGACTGCACATACTTGTCTTCTCTACAATATTTTGTTTTGGCAAAAATCAGATCCAGTACACTAAGAGAAAGACTTAGCAAATATGGCGTGGGGTCATGCAGGTCTGTGGCTCTCTATGGTGTGAGGTCATGTACTGTAGGTTTGTGACTCTGAGTGAGGTGAGTGAGGAGCTCACTGACCTTCATGCTCTCCAGCTTCCTCCAAGCCTCCTCCACCTCCTCCCTCAGCCCATCCTGCTTGGCCTGGGGGCCTGTGCTGGTCTGTGACCTGTGTTTGTGTGTGTGTGTGTGTGTGTGTGTGTGTGTGTGTGTGTGTGTGTGTGTGTGTGTGTGTGTGAATGAGAGAGAGAGAGAGAGAGGGAGGGGGTGTGTGTGTGAGAGAGAGAGCAAGTGAGAGAGAGAGAGAGTGTGTGGGTGTGTGTGTGAGAGAGAGAGAGAGAGAGAGAAAGAGTGTGTGTGAGGGGAGAGTACACTTTTACTAAAACAGACAGTTAAAGCAGCAGCAGACCACAAACAGGGAAGTGAACTAATCTCCCACCTCGTCCGTGCCGCGTGCCAGTCAGTCGTCAGTTTGGCAAACTGTTTTTTGTCCCTCAAGATCTCTGGCAGATCCTCCTGTGAACCCACAGTAATGGCTATTAGAAAGGTGTGCACCACTCCAGTAACATCTAGCGAGGCTTGGGCCGCCATAGTAGCTCCACTCAATATTGTATTTTGCTACAGTGCTCTGTCAGACAACTCTACGGAAAAATGAATTGGGGTGGAGGGCATAGGCCAACAGTAAACATACATGTTGCAATACAATAAATTAAATATGCATTAAAATTGGAAAATGGGGGGCCAAAAATAATTGGTTGCGGGCCAACTTTGGCCCGTGGGCCCCAAAATGGGCAGCCATGGTTTAAAGACAGTGTCAATAGTTTCAAAGTTCAAAACAGAAACATCTATCTACCCACCAGGAAACAAATGTATGGAGAGAGTTAGCTATACTCTTTAGATGAAGTGAAACGAAGTGAAGGAGTGTGGTGTGCCAGGCTACTCTGGGCCTCACCTCACTGAGTTTGTGGAGAGGTTCCAGAACCTCTTTCTCCAGCTTCAGCTCAAAGTCCGATAGTGTTTGGGCCAAGAAGCATTGCACAGAGCAGCACATCTCCAGAACTCGTCTACAGTCAATCCAAAAATTAACACATTAACAAAAACAATGTAGCAGTATATTAGTAAGACATTGCTCAAAATAATAACAGTCGTATACAGGTTAAAATCAATTAAATGGGTATAAATAGTAGGACTAATAAGTGTTTAATGTAAAGGAGGTTGAAACAGTCTCAAAGCTCCCTACCTGATTGATGATTCGGCATCTAAGTCTTTTAAACAGTCTGCCATACTGAAGTACAACAGCATGAGAGGAAGTTTTTTCTAACGGCAAAACAAGACATTGGGAGAGACACAGAAACAGAAACACACACACACACATACAAAACAGGTACATGCACAAGCGTGTGCACACAGACACAGACACACACATACACACACACACACACACACACACACACACAGAAAAAGAAAACATTTACTATATCAAAAGTGATAAGAAGCTTACACGTGTGTCAGTATGTGAAGTTACAGTAAAGGTTTCCTTAGTGCAAGTGAGAGACATGGAAGTCATTACAACTATTTAGCCCAGTGTGGTTGTAGTGTAGTGTAGCGTCGACCTCACCATGCGCCTATCAGCGTCCAGACCCTGCTGGCTTTGCAGGCAGGCCGAGAGCTTTTTGTGGATGATCTGTGCGGCTTTCCGAGTGGGCTCCACTCGTTGCTCCACCTTCAACCAATCAGATGTTGAGTTTAGAGAACAGCAAAAAGGTGAGAACGTGTTCAGTATATGGTAATGTATTGTACATAGCGTAGATAACTTTAATGAATTCTTTATTAGGATAAACCAATTGAGATGAAACATCTAATCTTATAAGGTGTCCCTCACAAGAGATTGTAATTACAAAGACAAACAGGGGAATCTGGAGATTGTAAGCAGCTGATTTGTGTACACTATAGAAAATGGTGGATCAGTCGGTTGTGTATCACTGTGGTGTTGGCAACTTACCAGAACCAGATCCTCAGCCAGAAGATCTGTGGCATCTTGTGACCTGTGTTGCAAGAATGTCTTGTTAATATTGCCCAAAATTAAGTGCAGAAATACTCCTGTTCCAACATAATTAACCACCCTGACTATTGCAGATTATTTTGACTGACTCAAAACTGTAAGCTAACAACCTTCAGAAAAAAATAGCTTTGCGGGGGTGTTCAATAAACACGAATGCCACAGGCGTCCTACTTACAGAAATATCTGATCAGCTACAAAATATTTTGGTACCTCGATTGCACATGTCCAAATTTAGCCATTGAGCAGTGCTGTGGTCAGGAGTGAGATCACAGAGAAAGGAGAGGAAGTGGGCGGAGTGTACACACATCACATACTTTCTTATTACCTTTTTTGTTATCTCCTTCTCTTCCACACATGTGCACACATGCACACGTGCCGACTCACACACATGCGCACACACACATGCACACAAAAACACACGTGGATGCTTTGTTCCTACCAGATTATATGATATGCATATAAGCACAGGGCACCATTTTCTAATGAGACTGTGTAATGATAAACTGGAGCTGGAGAGAGAGAGAGAGAGAGAGAGAGAGAGAGAGAGAGAGAGAGAGAGAGAGAGAGAGAGAGAGAGAGAGAGATTCTCCAGAATCATTTTCTTGACTGCCTTTGGCTCTAGGAAGACACATTACAGCGAAATAATTAAGGCCTTAACTCTAACCTGAAAATCTAAGTAATAAACCCCTCATTTTTCCATTGCATATTAAACACCTTCTACAGACAGGGGGGATAGAATTCATGAAGGTGTAGAGAGGTTGTTGACATATCATATAACCTACATGCACCATGAAAAGGCAAAAGCTGGAGCACCCAAGCTGCTTTTTAGCTGTGTTCTCCTACTACTACTTCAGCTACTTTCATTAAATAACCGTTCTGGTTAAATGGGGAACATGCAAGCATTGCATGCATCAACACCCACCTGACCTCACCACAGGTAGAGATAGACAGTCCCTACCAAAAACACAGCTAAAAACAGAGAGCATACTGCACGCTAACCACAGAATCAGAAGAGGATGCCACTCCCTTCCATGCTGAGGATTTTTAGAAGGCCCCCACACAGATGGTTGTGTCAATTTTTTTGCATTATCAGACCAGTTAATGTGAATTTCAAGGGACAGATCAATCTGTGATCTGTGTGTGTGTGTGTGTGTGTGTGTGTGTGTGTGTGTGTGTGTGTGTGTTATACAAATCTGTAATAACGACAGCATGTTCCTCTTTAGCCTTCACTCTCATTTCAGCTTTCAGTCACACTCCTCTCCGTCTCACACGAACACAAAAACAGAACTTACAAGAAAAGTCTGAAAGGAAGACAGAGAGAGAAAAAACACACAACACATACACACACACACACACACACACACACACACACACACGCACACAAAACGCTGTGGGCTCATGAGTCAACAATTCACAGTGTATTTGAGGCAGGAGCAAACAAATCCTCCAACACACAACACCATCCACCACCCACACGGACTACAGTGAGTGTCTGCCTGGTATCTGCCTGTGTGGTTTGGCAAAAGAAGCTACGCAGAGGCGATGCCCTTTCGTGCACCCATAGCCTGCTCTCCTCACGGCTGGGGAGACGTATGGTAATCCGCCCCACACTCACGTCAGTATCTGTGACACTTGCAAAACTCTTACGTCTGTACACTCTGCTGCAGTGTGCAATCGCACTTGCAGGTGCTCACACAGGCCTACACTCTCACCCACCCACCCACTCCACACACACACACACACACACACACACACACACACACACACACACACAGAACATACAAACAATACCGTCGAAACTACGTTCAACGATGATCTTAAGCTTTTCAGACGAACTGCGTTTTTTTGGTTATGTACTCTGTCCTCAGCCAAGTGAGATGTTTTCGGGTCACAGAAGCGTGGCCTGTGTTAGCATGCGATTCAAAACTTCAATGGGCTTAAATGAATGGAGGTGCCACTTCCAGCTAGGTTGGTGGTGGTTTTGTGACAAAACCCCCACATTCACACACAATACCCACATGAGAAAAACTACACACACTCATTTTGCCTTTTTCAGAGGGAGGAAGCGATAAAGAGATAGAGTGAGAGAATATGTGTATGTATGTATGTATGTATGTATGTATGTATGTATGTATGTCAGAGAGTGAGAGAGAAAGAGAGAGAGAGAGAAGAGAGAGAGAGAGAGAGAGAGAGAGAGAGAGAGACTGAATGTAAAATTGCACGCTTTTACACAAGATATCTCTGAGGGAGATGTCTATCGACCTCTAAGATAACTAAACTGAGAACACCTTCAATTAATTCAGACTTAAACTGCCACTGTGTGCCTTCTTTGTTCTCCCCCTTGACAAACAGTTGAAAAAGCAGAGGTGAAACAGAAAGACAATGGAAAATATCCATGACCTCCTACTCACTAACTGATATTTGAGATGAAACTGTCATCTACATTCTTCCATTTCAAACAAAACTTATCCATTCCAAATCAACAGAAATGTCATCACTTACTTTGAGACTGATCCAAACTTATTTAAGAGACTGAACTGCTTCAACATCGCTCTCTGAGAGTTCACGCTGTGTTGTGTGAGCTGAAGAGGAAAAACACTCCTTTACAGATCTTATGTATCTTCAGGTCAGCGACACAATTGAGTCGATCTCATTTGATATCTCTCCACCTCTTTGGTTCCAGTCACTTCTGAAATGAAATGTAGCGGACTGCAGTCTCCGCCAGCAGAAGTTGTTACACTTGATGGGGTGTCACAGCGAGTGCTTTTGGTCTGTGCTGTCGGTCTGACTGCTGCTCACATACCTCATAGTTAGAAGAGGAAGTTGCAAAAGGGGAAAGAAAGTTTCGCATCACACTATGAAACTCCAAGCAAACAGAACCATATCAATGTTAATGTGTATTGCGTAGCCTGTGGTGTTTTTTTTTTGTGGTTATGATACATGAACTTCTTTGTGGGAACTACATTGAGGAGAACTATAGGGCATCTTCCACTGATAGAAACAAGATACAGGTTTAAAAAACAAAACAATGCAGGTTTCAAGTTCAGAGTGTGGCAACTAGAGTGTCAGGGAGGCTAAAATGCTTCATTCAAACTTTCACACAGCTTTAAACAGCTTCTGGAACATGATTCACATTTGAGCAGATCTTTATATATTGTAGTGGGAGTAATTTAGTTTTTATATTTTGCTGTGTGCTGTTGAATGAGTGGAGGACAGTAATGACCACAGTGGTGTGTATGGGGTTTGACACGTACACATTACATTAGTGTCCAAAACTGTGCGAAGTACCACATGGTGTAATTTGGCGAGAGAGAATGTTCATGCTCTCAAATACTTTCCTACATATGGGGCCACTGCTTCTGTGAACTAACTGTGTTCTGTGAACATTCCCCACGATAGGATGTGAGAGAGAAAAAGAGGAAACGTCTCTATACTACTTCGTGCCATGGGTCTTATCATGATCACGGTTTCCTATAAACTTACTTCATGGCTGATTCTACCACTGCAGGTGAAATTTAGGTTAGAGGAAATTAAGCAATGGTTCCTGTGAGATGGTTGACTGGTTTAAGGCAAAACTGTGACTGCGTACATCTCCTTAACCTTGGAAGTGACATCAGAATGGTACACTACTCCCCCTAGTGGTGAACCTTCTCAGAGTATTTTAAGAAGTTCGGTGTGGCCCTGTTGTTGGAGGTCACAGAGTGCTGAGAATGAGAAAATTGGTGTTGGTCAAAAACGAATGAGAAAATTGAATGCAACATAGACCAAATCATAAACTGGTAGCTAATAATAACTGAATGGGGCATAGGGAAATTAAACAGAAAGTTAATTTCTATGCCCAATTTAGTTAGTGTTAGCTACGAGTTCATTATTTGGCTTATGTTGCATCAAATTTTCTTGTTCTTTTCCCTACCAACAGCACTTAGTGACCTTTAACAACACGGCTATAAATTGATTTAAACTTCTCCTTTTAGAAAGAGTAAGGACATCAAATGCAGGGGTACTGCTGAATATTTGACTGCTGATAAATATTTTGACAATATAATGTTGAGGTTGGGTTAGTGCATAGCTTAAGGTAGGCCTGTGCACAAATGTCTATTGATTGAGTATTCATTTTGAGCCCACATTTGCCCAGATATATCAGTAGGAAGCAAATTTCAAATGTAGGATTGCCATTTTGCAATTTACATTTATAGTGTCATACAGAGTAAGGGACATTTGTGTAAACTACTCGCTCTGCGCACAAAGTGAGATTAAAATACAGGAAGATTTCTAATTTTCTGCAGTTACTTTCATATGGTTTACCACATTTCAAAGGAACATGCATAAGCCCAAATAACTCATCTTGGATCTTTAGCAGCCCATTTGTTTTGTAATGGCTGCCACACATTAAGCATCCATCTCTGAAGGAAACAGTAACATAGCAAAAAAACCTGAAAGAAAAAAAAAAAATATATATATATATATATATCTAGAGTGTACACATGACATTGTCATCCTGACCCTGGACTACAAAATTAATCCAAAATTGTGAACTGACACTAGCAGTCTGAACTAGATGATTCAGACTACCCTCTAAACTTGATTCCCACACTAGCTCAAAGTTCCCTTTTATGGGATCGCCTCACAAGACTACATCACTCTTCAAAGTCACTGCTCAGCTGTTAAGAGGGTTAGGCTACAGACAGGCCAAGACAGACAGTTTGGAGTCTGTTACAAGGTTAATCTCTGTCGTGGTGGTAGAACTATTTACATATATCTTTGCACCACTAAGGGTGCTGAAGGTAGTAGAAAAACAAGAGTACACTGTTAACAGCCCACAGCGCTATACAAAGGGAAAGAAATACACAAGCAGAGGTCTTTTGGAATGAATTCTTCAATTTATTTCTATACAACATATTGACCAAAAGATTACAATTCCTACAATTCCCAACGGTTCTAGTATACAATTCGGTCCTTGAGTTCTTTATAAATGTTCTTTAATAACACTTTGTCCTGTGTGTATATATATGTAATTTATCGAAAGTAATGACTTGCTAGATTAAGGGAATATTGCTTTCCTCATTGTTCAAGGCATTAGAGGTCCCACAAATCGTACAGGCATAAGCATAGAATGGTAATGGCAAGGGTAGAGACAGTGAACAGTGAAATTGGTCCTCAGAGACTGAAAGGCTGAAAAAAGGAAAGAAAAAAAAAAGGTCCCATTTCTGGACAAACACATGACCAGAAATGTAACAAATGGGAATGCACAAAAAGCACGAGAGACTGGTGCTTTAAGCTTTTGTCCTGGGTTACACTGGCAGAGTGGCTGGTTCCTGTGTTTCTAAATTATCTTTGTGAAACAGTAAGGTGCACCATGCCCACAGCCCATGACTAGATGCAAGGGGCACACCTCACAGTCACACTAACCAGCCCATATGCAGACAAGATGTGATGTCACAACAAAGGGAAGAAAAGGGGGATACCATACCCACATCTGACTTTGGGAAATGATGAGGTAAATAGTAAGTGTGTGTGTGTGTGTGAGATGGGCCTTATTTTCCCACAACCCCATGACCCGTAAGAACAGGAACAAGAGCCACTAAACCAATCAGGAAAGTCTATCTTCGTCACCAGGTGAGCCCATCTGTGTGTGTGTGTTTGCATGCAAACATTATTTTACCTTGGCAGGGAAAGATGGAGGTGGAACACATGTGAATGTGCATGTAGAACTGTCCCTGCTAAGCTCGTCCCTAAAAAGTGATGAATCACAAAACCCGTTTTATTATTCATCCTGACGTGTCATCCACCCAACCTGGGTGTCAAGCCTTTGTTATCGCAAAATAACGTTTTCACACAAAAGTACAGACGCTTCGTGAACTACTTCTCACCAAGAGGACTTGTCTTGTTCTCTCTTCACCATATATTCTTGACTTAGTTCAACAATCTGTGCCACAATGGTCTTAGGCATATTAACAGAAACACATTACTGAACCAAGAATCGGAGCCTCCCTGAGAAGATACAGTCACAGGTCTTCAGATTCCAAAACTTACTCCACAGTCCAAAGCAAACATCAACCTTACCATCTGCCTCTGTAGTTTTTCTTCACTAAAAGACCAAAGATTACTTGCGCCTCCAGTACTTCCAATTATCAACCATGACAGGACCATTTACAGATAGACACCCAATTCAGAAAAAAAAGAGTAAATTTAAGTGCAATGAGGTGAAAATAAAGCACCCTGAAGCAAACTAGTTGCAGATGAGTAATACAGGTCGAGTTGTTAGATATACTTAACAGTCCTGTCACTTTCAATTGTTTTTCTTTTCTTTCAGGATTGGTGAGCTTATGTATTGATGAGAAGACACATAAGGTAGATGCAGAGAGCCAGAATAGGACAGTGAAATATAACTTGTTGCATGTGCTCATACAAAGCAATAGTGTTCCTCCGTTCAAACTTTACAGATCTGTTGATAACTTTGTTTGTTTACATAAACCTTGACACTAAGAGTCCAAAACCAGGCCTGTCAGATGCCGCTACCCCAACCTGACGTAAACAGTTTTTGCGTGGTGAAAAATTTTTCAGAACAATTTCTTTCTTTTAAAAAAAATCAAGGATAAACTCCCAGCAGCTTAAGAATCAGAGCGCAGTCAGAAGTCAGGTCCAGATAACTTACAAGAACACCTTTGGAATGAACTAAATGGCAGAATGGTGTTTACCATTCCGCTGACTTTGTCATCCTATTCAGCTCCACAAGTGATCCAAACCTGACTCCCGACTCCCCTTTTAGGACTCCTGAAAGAACAAAGACCACCCCCACCCCACCCCACCCATTCCCTCCCTCCCCATGCTGCTTTGCTCCCAGGTGGAGGGGGGTGTTAGGGGTAGGGGGTGCGTGGGCAACCCTGAGCCGTCTCTCCCTCCTCGGATACTGCTTTGCTTCCCTCCCCTCCCGTCCCGTCCCTTCCCCCCCGCAGAGCAGTCCGGCCCAGGCAGGCCCAGCCTGTAGCATGACACCAAACGGGGCTAGCGCTTGGACTTTGATTGCTCTTCTTTCACTGAAAATGAAAGTAAAGACAGGATGCGTTAGAAAGGTCAGTGCCAACAGCTGATCACAATAACATATAAATATTGAATTTACACTGCCCTCCACAGGCATCTGAATGCAACTTAAAACAGGAACAAATAAAGCCTCGTTTTAAAGAGGATCTCAGATGCTTATTTTGACTTTTCAACATATAGATTTTGGGAGAACACTGACAGCCTAAGATCACCCATTCTGTTTTGTTATGAGAGCAGCAGTGCTTTGAAAATACGATATTAAAAACAAAGGTTTAGATTGACAACAACAAACACCCATTTCTTTTTTACATTAAAAATTCTGGGGTTTCTGCACCAAGTTTACTGCCTCGGTGTCTGTAACTTCGCATACTGTCTTCATTCACAAAATTAAACACATTCAAAAGAAATGAGAAACAAAGCATGACAACATCCTCAGAGTACTGCAAAAATGTTCAGGTCATAACAGGCTGGTGTTGCCAAGATGCTCCTGCATCTTCTCACCTTTCCTTTGTTCCTCCCTCTTCTTGGCTGCATCCTCTCTCTGCTTCTTGATGATGGCCAACCTGGCCAGGTCAGCTCTGGCCTGATCCGTCTTCCCCTCCAGATGCAGCTTCATGTAGCGTTCTTTGGCTTGCTGCTTCTCAATCTCCTCTCTGCCACACAAAAACCCAGTCAATCAGTTTTTATACATTTATTAGGGTATTTCATGCGGTTAAATCCAGTGATGTCATGTCCAATGCCCATTAGTGGCTTTCATGTGATCTTTCCTTTCTATACTCTGTGCATCTGCTGGCCTTTTTTCACCCTTCTGTAGGAGTTGGTACCCCAATGGAGGAGTATCCAAAAATAGGGCAGGGTTGTCACAGTTTTTCTTGGTCCGAGTATTACATCAAGTAGTGGAATCGGCTAAAATTGTGTGATGTACCGCAAAGACCTGATGCAATACCCTTGGTGGGAATGGGCCAATATACACACACTTTTCTGCATTATAATCCTTACTGATCACACATTAATTTTGTTGACTACTAAACCACATAGACAAGTAGATAACTAAGTGTCCTGTGAGAGATTCCACAAAAACATGTGAGAGAAAGTGATCGCCAGTATTTTTTTAATCACTTATGAACTGAACATCACACAGCCTACATGATAATGACAGAATGGAACACTGACCGCTCCCGACGGGATAGTTCCCTTGGTGCCTCCTTCGCACTAACATCCAACTCTGCCACCTTCTTGCTCTTCTGCGACACGCGATTGGGATTCTCGATCTCAATCAGACCCTCCACTCCCTTCCTCTTTGGCTGTGTATTTAGAGGTACATATGGATTTGCATACATGGATACCAAAAAAAAAAAAAAAATCACACTGCTGACTGATACTTTGGCAAAGGTAATCTGGAAACTTTAAATGCAGGAAAGAATATTTACCTCAAGTCCATCATCGCTGCTGCTCGTCTCCTCTTCAGAGTCTGAGCCGCTTTCTTTTTCTTCTGCTCCTTCGTTTTCCTCCTGTACAAACAGGCCGTAACATTGAGTTTGGTGTGCAGTTAGGATGGACAAGTGACATTCCGCTGACATTGACTAAGCACCGCCCAAACACAACACATCTTAGTATGGATTACCCACTCACCTTCTCTCTCTGTGCCCTCATCTGTCTGTCAATCTCCTCGGGATTACTGAATTGCTTTCCACGGCCTTTATGGCCCTTTTTGCCTAAAAAGGGGGGAAACATTACCAGTCAGATATGTATATTCATTGTTAGAGCTGGTACATAAACAAAAATAATATGTTCACATGTCAAACCCACTACATCACAACATCTGCTGCCCTTGCGGACGGGAGTAGTCAAGTCTACGTCATCTACTACGGCAAAGCACAATGATGAACAGGGATTTGGCCATATGTGAAAGTGGGCAGGTGAAAACTTCGTGAGCTAGCAAGCTATTGCTAGCAACGATAACGTGTTCCCCGGTAGCGCTTCCTGACAGTTGATACATCTAAAAACTCATATACTGCCTGTAAGTGTAAAGCGCTAACGATCTAGGGAAAACGTATAACCCTTGCCCAAACGAATCATGTTTAAATCACGATGTCTTCTGACATTAACGTACCACTAACACATAGCGACAGCTAGCTATCTACCAGCAAGTTCTCGATATGACACGAGCTTGAATACATCATGCCGACAGTTCTGGTCCGCGATGTGGATAACTATTGATCAGACAAACCACTGACTT
Organism: Setipinna tenuifilis; assembly: GCA_030347295.1. NCBI lineage: Eukaryota > Metazoa > Chordata > Actinopteri > Clupeiformes > Engraulidae > Setipinna > Setipinna tenuifilis. The sequence goes on along the minus strand of CM059287.1, from coordinate 16,652,511 downwards.
TATATACAGGTCGAATTACCAAATTACCAGCTAATCCATTTCAACAGCAGCAGCCAAATTTAATCGTAAAGGCAATGTTGTCTGCCGTTACAGTGGCTAACTAGCGTTAGCAATGCTAGCCTGCTAGATACCCGGCTAGTAAGCTATGTATGATAAAAGCCGCATGACTTACCTCCTCTTGGCATGTTTAGTTGTTTAAGATTCCTGAAGCTTAAAATAATATATTTTAAAAGGTTGTAATTACAACCAAAGTAAACAGTTTCGCTACTTAATGGGCTATAACCTTAATAAATAATGTAGCTTTGCTGTAGTAAACGGATGCAGAGGCCTTCGTGTTACAATGCGACGTCCAGTCAGTCAGAAACCAAAGACATACCAGCTAAGGGAAAGGCGCTTTAGTGAATAAAATACATGCTCTGAATGACAAGTAAGCAATCCAACAGAAATTATCAGTGGGCGGGACCCCAAGAGAATTGGCCAGTTACAAAGTGAGCGAGTCTGCTGTCGTCATCAAACACAATGACATCTACAACTCTGACGCACTCCTCCCTGATCCCATGCTTGATTTTGGGGTGTCTGGAGTGTTGTACAGCACAAGAAGAGTAAACAGCACATTCATAAAACATTTATTCATCAGGGAAAAACATTATTGTGTTTGCTTGACATGGTTTTATTGCAGAAAGGGCATAAAAAAACAACAGGATGTTAGGATGAAGGTATAAATGTGCAGTATCCGTACAGAGCTACACACACATATTTACAACTTGCTGGTTTTTCAAACTTGTTAAGACAGTGCCTGACAATCTGACATGTAACCGCGCTGCTTAGTGGCTGACTGTCTTAGTTTGGCAGAGACACACAACCGATAAGGTTTATACAGGAAATGTGAACGCAACTAAACAATGTGACAAATGAACAGTGACCTATGCCCCAAATCCAGAATAAACATCAACAAAAAAGATCTACCAAATGTATAGCTTTTATTATAACTTGGGTTTAATCCTCCTCATTGTCTCATTGATTTGATTGTTCTTCTGGTGGTTTAGTTGGATTTTTAGCTTTCTTCGTCCTTTAGAGCAGCTTGGTGAGCATTGTCTGAGTCATGATTGGCATGGTTGACCTCTTCCTCAACATCGGGTTCCTCTACATTCGGTGAGTCCTTTCTTTTCTTTTTCCCCATGCAACAGAAGGTTGCTGTGGCCAGGAACACACCCGCAAGAAGCAGCTCCCCTCCAGCCATGTAGAATATCAGATCATACCTTTTGAAGGCATCCACTAAGCGTCCTGTGAATGGGTAATAAATTGTCAAACAATTAGAGCTCAGAATCAATACATTTGTTTTTTTCAGTCACTGCAAAGACAAAAATTAGCCAACTGATTTCAGATAAAAGAACACTTTGTTCACACTGAAATCCAAGTCGAATTCTGAACAAGATTTACGCCTCATATTGAGCCAGAGGTCTGGTCAGGACCGATTAAACTATGCAACTCGAGCTGCTGTAACGGCAAAACCATTACTCACCAGCAGAGGGCGGTCCAATAAGCACACCCACAGCCTCAAAGAGCAGCACCAGCCCTAGGGCACTGGAGAAGCTGCCGGTTCCAGTTATCCCCATGAGCACCTCAAACTGCAGCGCTCCCACCATGCCGTAGGAGACTCCAAAGAACACACAGAAAATGACCATCCCCATGTAAGTGTTGTTCTTTGCCGAACAGACATCTGTGAGGCCGTTGAAGATCAAGGCAATGCTGAAGAAGTAGGCCATCTTTGGTCGCACCCAGCCCAGGCCAGCGATCACGCCACAAGTGGGCCGGGCGAAGATGTCGATGAAACCGATGATGGAAAGCAGGAAGGCGGCATCGCGGTCTGGCACACCCTGGTCCTTGGCGTAGTTGACCAGGAGAATGGTGGGCACGAACAGGCCCAGGACAACGATGAACTTCGAGATGATGTAGATGACCAGGCTCCTGTCACGGAGCACGCTGAAGTCCAGCAGCTTCTTCTTCGGTGGTTTCTTACTCTTCTTCACCGCGTTGTTCTCCTTGCCAGGCTTGGACGGCAGCATCTCCTTCAGCTCCTGCGCGTCAGCCTCCACCCCGGCAGGGACCTTCTTAATTCTCCCCAACAAGGGCCTCATGACAGCGCCGCAAGTGCAGCAGTTGAGCAGCAGGCCACCCATGATGAAAAAGCCCCCTCTCCAGCCATACTTGTCCACAAGCAGCTGACCCAGTGGAGACAAGGCTGACAGAAACACAGGGCTCCCTGCTGCTGCAAGTCCATTGGCTAGTGGACGACGCTTGTCAAAGTAGGTCCCAAGCATGATGAGGGAGGGCTGGAAGTTGAGGGCCAAACCAAGACCTAGGGAGAGGCAGAGATGGATTTGTGAGGATTGGCCCTTTTGTCAGAGCATCTCGCTTTCAGCATACAGGATATCTGACTACTATGCTGACTATGCAGAAACTTTGCTTAGTCTCTAGCACTGGTTGTAAAACATCAATCACTAAAATATATTACATTACATTACATTGCATTTGGCAGACGCTTTTGTCTAGTTTTTGTTAGTTTTGTTAGGAAGGGAAGCAGTCTCGGAAGAGAAATATATGTCAAAAAGCATCTTAAGATCTCGTATTGGTAAAAGAGAGACATCCACACCTGTCAGTACACCAGCAGTTAGATACAGTTGGATGATGTTGTTGGCAAAGGAAGCACTGATCATTCCCGCTGAGGCGAGCAGTCCTCCCAGCAGCATCACTGGACGACATCCAAACTTGTTTACCATGATGCTGGACACTGGACCTGTCAAAAGGGATTATGACAAACATGCTGTTTTGTCACTGCTAACGGCAGATTGCTGTAAAGTATGTTGTGACATAAAACAAACATTGTTATCCGTCACAGAGGGAATGCCACAAAGCCATAAATTCAAGTTAGTTAATCAAAACTGAGGAAGTCATCTAACCTGAGCCATACAGCATAGCCAGTATGATAGAGGAGATCCATGCCGTGTCACTGTAACCACAACCAAGGTCTTTCATCAGCTCTTTGAAGTAAACACTAACAGCTTTGGGGAAAGCGTAGGAGAAACCAGTGATGACAAAACACCCCAGCAATATAACCCATCCCCAGCCACCATCCGGGGGGCTTGGGGCTTCTCTCTCCACTCTGCTGGATCCCATCTCTTCTCACACAAGTCAGCTGGAACAAAAAAAAAACTTTGGTTGTTAGCATAAAGAGACAAGTTGAGGAACTACAAAATTAGAGAGGAAATGGGTTGCAACATAGATCAGGTCATGAATGGCACACCTAGAAAGCAAAAATGTGCTACAGCATCTGCTACAGCGTTTGCTTGTTTGCTTGTTTTGTGTGTTACATTCATTGACAGCTTTTTCTTAGTCATAATCTGTCTATGACTGTGACTAATCTTTGTCTGGGAACAGAGTTGGCTTAGATATAGCCTTAATGTGATCGCACTGAATATTTATTTAGTTGGCCTTACTGTTTATGTTTGTTCTTTTTAAATTAATTTACATGTCATGGATATAGGCACGTGTAAGCATAATTGCTGTGCACTGATCTATTTAAGTCTAATCTTTGCAGGCATTTCCATAAGCCATAACTAAAAAAGCTCTCTTTGTAGCTGGAATTCCCACTAATCCTCCTTGAGAATAGTACAGCACAGAGGTAATCTTCCTTTTTCTTTTACCCACACGTACCCTCATGCACAAAACAAGTATGACCTGGGACTAAGTGCCAATCAGCATGTAAGAAACAGTATTCTGCTGTGAACTAGCTGGAAAAGTAACTATTCACAAAAATACGATGCAGCAGAATTTCACATAGGTATTTCTCCAGTGAGACCTACTGAGACACTAACAGTGCCAATCTAACTCTGTAACAGTACCAGTTAAACAATATTGTTGTTTTGTTTTCATACACTTGTAGCAGTATTAGCATAGGGCTGTACTATTTCCATTGTTCAGTCAAATTGTACTTTTAGTAAGTAAACCAATGTCACATCCTAGCGTTATTTTAGGATTGGATCTGGTTGGAGATAGATAGAGATTTGTAACTCACCTGTGATATCAAGCTCCACCTGAAGAACTTTCAGCATCCACTGTATTGTCACAACATTAAACTGTCTTCCAGGCAGTTGAAAAGAAAAAATATTCTAGGTTGACTCATTTTTGATTAAACAACTAGTGAAGCCTCTACATCCGCACAACACAACATGTGTCTTTGCTCTCGTAAGTTCTTAGTGATAAATTCAAGTGACTGTTGGATGTTAGAGGTCCTCCTCAATTGTTCATTGGTCTTAAAGTTCCCCCTGTTGATCATGAAAACACTCCCGTAGGGGCACCCACCCGATCACTTGCTCATTCTTGTCAGTTAAACTGTGCTGATCTGCCAGTTATACCCCTTACCACCCCACCCCCTAAGCTTAACAACCTCCCACTAAGATAGCAGAATAAGGCATTTGTCTCAAAAGTTATGGTAGGCATAATATTATTATGACATGAATAATGATGTTACTGATACAAATTAGATGATTATCTGATATTTGTGGTACTTAATGTGCTTGGTTTATTGTTTGACTTTTTTATTGTAACAACTAAGTAGAACATTACAATACCTGTTCCAAGTTTTTGACATACACTATGATATTACAAAACAAGGGGCACCCTTTTGTTAAACAAGGCGTTTGGCCGGTTTACAAATATTCTGGCAAGGGCCTTTTTGGTGTGTTTGATCTTTTTTTTTGTTTTTGCTATTAAATGACTACTGTGAGAATATTTTTTTATACTGCTGCAAATCTGCATGAACTTATTTATTTTAAATGTAAAAAAATAATAATTCCTACACATCAGCACATAACTTTTCAGGAGGTAAAAAACGTGACCATGATTAAAGATACAGTAAGCTGCTGAAATATGCCCCGACCCCAAACCAGCATTCAGTGTCACGCACTGTAAGAGGTGAGAGAAAGGTGTACCACCTCCCATACAATTTATCCCAGCAAGAGGGGTTAACCGTGTCCCACAGCCCACGTACACAAGGGTGCATACAGGATTCATTGTCTTATGCAATCCCCCTAGCGTACTACGTGTCTCCAACCACATGCAGAAATCCATGTAAATCTGTGTGTACATTTCCAAGCCCACGGATCCCATTGGTAAGCTCCTTCCTCAACTGCAAAAATAATGAGCCTGATTGTGCCCTGTAAAAGCGCAAGTCTCAGGGATTACAAGCAACACTTCCTAATATACACGGACATAATCTGATGCTAATGCCATATAGGTGGTGATAGGTGTGCAATGATCAAGCAATGACATAAACCACAAAACTGCAACAACTTAAAGCCTGGCTGAATTTAGGGGTATAAACCCAAAGAATTTGAGTTACCTGACGTTATGCATTACAAACATTGTGAAATTCCTCCATCTCTGTCTTTCCCCTTCCACATCTTTGTGTACAAATCAGGGGACTAACTAAATTGACCAAAAAAGAGACACATGACAAAGGCAATGGTTGCTTGGAAATGCATAGCTAGTATAAGCCTAAAAGCTTATTAATTCTGAAAAAATATAAACAAAAATCTTACCAGCAAATTATGTCTTCACAATTGTGTCACTGATTTTTAACTGCATACTAAATGAGGTACCAAATGTAATGTCAAAAAATGTAAAGATTGTTTATTTTTATTCAGTGACACATACAGAATAGTACATAACAAAACATTTTGCAAAATACTGTAAAGACCAGTTATAAAAACACTGAGATATAAAAAAAGACATTCTGCAAATTATCTCAACCATTATTTTCATTTGACATTTGTTTACAAAAGTATTACTTTAATGAAAGTGTGAGGAGTATTTTACAAGTGTACAACATTTCTAGCTACATTAAATACATATATAAACAAACCTAACAACTTCTATTAGTCATTTTGACTCTCTTTCAGTCACTTTTTTCTCCGATTATGGCTCTTCATCTCCTCTAGTTCCTTCTGAATTAGATGAGTTTCAGCTGTAGTTTCAGACAACTGTGAGAAAGAAAAGAAATGTCAGAGACCACTCATTTTGCCAATAACAGTTCATAGCTGTAACTGTTCCTGAAAGCTGCTTTGTGCCTGCATTGCATGTACTTCTGTGAGCTGCTTGCCATTTCCTCAGTCTAAGCTCTTAAATTATATCTCCTTCCTGCTTTCCTCACCTCCCTCTCCTCTGTTACCTAAGAGGACAAATCCAGAAACATTAAAAAAAAATGTTAAAAACTCCTGACTATGAAAATGAACTCGAGAAAACAGGTCATTCTTTGGACCCACCATATCAAGAAGAAGGTCAACTTTTAGTTTCAACAGATTGTTCTCTTCCTCCAGCTGCTGGTTCCGCTTCTTCAGCCTCTGCAACTCCTTTCCTGAAACACTTCCACCTGATTCTAAGACAACACAAGACAGCAAAAAATGCTGCTTTACAACAAATCTCTGCTGTAAAATATTAGACTTATTAACAGCTGTCTAAATGTTGCTTCATCTTATTTAAAACATTTCTGAAGATGCGTGGTGTCACTCACCAGCAATCCATTGACCATCTTCAAATTTCAGACTCTGGCCTCCGATATTCATCATCGGGGCGCCATATTCCAGGCCTAGTTCTATCTCTCTTGTGGACCTATCCAGCTGTAAAATAAAGACAGAGGGTTAAGTGGCTTGCAGCTAACTGATGAATTAGTAAGTATATTAATGAGAAACAGCAACAGATAGTAAGGAAATTACTGACAGTGTGTAAGTTGGAAAGTGACGCTGATTTGCGTGGTGGTGTCTTCTTCGGGCTAAATGTGTTTCCAAAGAGAGGCATGATGTCTGGCCCCGAAGGACGTGTCTTCACACTATACCAACTATTGACTTACAATGTAAGTCAAAGCAACCTATCAGACAAGGTAGGTCAAAGCAACCTATCAGGATAATTAGACAGACAGATGGCAAAGTGGTGGTTAAGTACTGGGTATTCTTAAATGAACATTCAGGGAAACAGGTCAGCAACAACTGGCTAATTAACTTACCCAAAATGTTAACAACAATAGCTAATGTGTGTTGGCGACATGAACGCTGCACAGGTTTTCTTTACCTGGCAGTGAGTGATGCTGTCTAACAGTAGCCTATATATTAAGTTAAATATTTATATTAACAAACCTATAGCCGACTGACTAACTGATGTAACGTTGGTAACCTAATGACACATACCTAACTGATTATTTTTACAACAGTTAAATCACAGTAAGCCACAGGTTGCACTAATATCCAGGACAGTTTTTAGCTGTTATAGATAGCATATGACTTTCAATCTTACCGCACGTTAGCTTATCGAATCAGAAGAAACACCAGTCGCTACCCTATGAAAGTTGTGTATTACACCCTCATTATCCGTTTTACAAAACAGCCCTGAGCCCAATTACATGCATATACCGTTAACTGCCTACCAAGGTAACTAGCCTGTTAGCTTGTGTTGTGTATACACACAGGCGGAAGTATGGTCGCTACAACGACAAATTTACTTGGCAACCGCGCATGTGTAACTGACACCCTCACCCAACAGCGCCACCAAACGCTTGTGCAATTTAGAAGTAACTATCGGTAACTATGGTCGCATCTAGTCTAACGTCCTTAATTACCAACTGAAAGACGTTGCTATTTGCGATACAAAAAGAAAAATCTTAAGCGAAAATGTTTCATATGTACTATATGAATACGATTATTTCGACAACTGGTGTTGCCCAGCCCCAGTGGCCTAATGGATAAGGCACTGGCCTCCTAAGCCAGGGATTGTGGGTTCGAGTCCCATCTGGGGTGAAAATCGTTTTCACAGTTACGATGAAGACCCCAAAATATGAAGAGTGAAAGCACGTTATGTACGCCTGCAGTGAGTATTCGGATCTACTCGTTACAATATCGAAAGGATAGAATAGTAGATCACTGGATAAAATCCCAGTTACTTAATCGCCTTCCAACTAAGATATGTATAAGTGTCTGTTATGTTACAAATAATTCCTATAATAGCACAACTGTTCAGTCAGTTGGCTTTCCTAATAAAAGAGTCATGAACAACAAGAATTAAATATTCATTTATTGTACGAAAGTATGCAAGAAGCAAAGGTGTCAATCTGTGACCCTCCTTTCACCATAAGGGTGACCGCTGAATTGTCCATTATTTAGCATTGTACCAACCGCCCTCCGAAGTGCAGTCTCAAGTCCACCACCGTGCATTGTGGGCCGCGCACCTAGTCCAGGTTGCTACAATAATATTATAAGTCACAGCGGCATCCTGACCGATGGTGCCAGCCAATTGAGGGGATCTAGGTTTTAGGTCCTCCAATCATCTTACAGCCACAAATCCTCCTCGAAGCCTACGCTGACTTCTCGACCTGGAGATTTACGGAGGGTCATGATTTGATGTAGGTAGTGATAATATAAGCCTGGAGTCCACTTTAGTTTCCCTAGACTATACTTACTGTAAATAAAGTGAATGGAGGCTTGGTGTGGTCAAAATCTTATCATCCTTCAGTGTGTCTTGGCTGCCACCTGTCATGGAGTGCATGGTAAGTCATATCGCAGTTGTTCCGAAGGCTGTTTATAAAAATCTTTGATATGTCGTTTGCGTTGACTATTAATTTGTTAATATTGTTTGAATTGTTGCAAAAGTACGCTACCAGAAAAACGTGATTAAAATACCTTTACCTTTAGCGTTGTGATAAAAAAAAAGATTCAGCCTATTAGCAGGACTATTAGCAGGTGCATGTAGCCTAAATAACTAAATAATGTCGTAGACTGTACAGAACGAACTGTCAAACTGAGATCTACATTGAAAATGCGCATAAGTAGGCTATACAAGTATTTGAACTGCATTGTGTTCTTTTGGGCATATACCTACAAGAGATCCAGAAAGCAACAGTGTTTTGGGATGCCACACAGAAGGCAGTTCATGTAAGAAAAGGTGTCATGGACAGCAGTGGGGATGCCTATGGATACTTCAATGACAGTCTGTCCACCACGGGTTGGAGTGTACTGGAAATAAGAGCTGGCTATGGAAAGACCATTCAATCTGATGCTGTCACTTTCTTCTTGGCTGGGTACCTAGAGGGTTACCTCACTGCACAGTGAGTATTGTTTAAGCTTTGCAATTGTGCTTTAGATTGACTATTTCCTACATTTACTTTCCACGGTTTTCTTATTGCATCTTTTTGTATTCAGACAGATGTTGAGTCATTATGTGAACATGTACCCTCAGCTGATGAAGGATAAAAGAATCTTGGTGCCCTTGAGAAATTTTCTCAGGTAATTTAAAACACATTCTCATTACATTTAGGCCCTATTCAAGATTTTAAACAAACTTTTTCAGCATGAAAATGAAAATACAGTAAGCTCATTATTATTTATCCTGTGTCTTTCTCTCCCCCAAAATATATATATATTATCACTTACAGTTTTTCATTATATACTGTTGCAGCTCAGAAAACTGTGCTTAAAGGGGGTTTTTGCTAACTGTATTTTTAAAAATGTGAAAACCAGGGAATGTACGCACATAAACACTATTTATGCACCTTTTAAAAAATTACAGTGTTCAATCTTCTTTTGGTGATTACTCATTTTTAATACTACACACCACTGCTGTAAACTTCATTTTGTCAGAGAGCAAGATGCATGGGCCAGGGAACAAGTGAAGCTGAACAAGAATGACCCCTTGTGGCAGCACGCAGGACTAATCAATGCACAGTTGGATGGACTTCAAGCAGGAGCAGCGGACTGGGCCAAGAGCCAGCAAAGAGAGGTAAGATGGATGGATGGATAGATAGATAGATAGATAGACGGATGGACAGATAGTTAGACTATTTATCCCAGACGAAATTAAGGTCATACACTGATGCGATGCATAGTAATTCACTCATACACTAATTTATAATCTGTCATCTCAATCATTGTGTTATTATGAAATTTAATTACTTATTTGTTTCAGTAAAGGTGAGTTGCATAAATGTGTGTATTGCTAACATACATCTTAACCTTCTATGTGGTTGTAGTTCTTGTCGATGTTTGCCATACAGTTCCTCAACGCAGTTGGGGATCTACTGGACCTGATCCCAGTCCTGCGATCCAACAAGTTCAACCTCTCTGAATTATTCAGCAAACCAACAATGGGTCACTGTTCAGCACTCATTAAGGTCAGAAGGTTGTAAACTCTCTGTGTCACGCTCTGGATTGGTCTATGGAAATGAGCTGTGACAGTCCAGTTTGTTTTCTTGGTAGTAGCACATTTTTTACATGTCATGCAGCTGAGGGATTTTGCTGAAACCATTGTCAAAATATCAGCAGTCAAATTACTTCAGATTGCATATCCACAATGTAAAAGTGCATGCAATCTATTGGATATTATACTAATGGATAGTATAATATAGTATATTATACTATATTATACTTTTGTAATTTTAATAAGATGTTTGTATAAACGTTGTGTACAGTTTTGATGTGCCTAAAAAAAATTAACATGGCAACTAAATTGTTATCGGGGTAATAATTACATAATAATTACAGGGTAATAATTATTATGTAGATTTTGAAATTTTTAAAACTTTGTGGACATGCTCATATAATACTTAACATGGCAGCTCAATTGTTATCAGGGTAACATTTAAAAAGTCTTCCCTGAATTGCTTTTTATGTTGATGTGCCCTCTTCGTCTCAGATGTTGCCAGGCTATGAAAACCTCTTATTTGCACATTCGAGCTGGTACACTTATGCTGCCTCAATGCGCATCTACAAGCACTGGGACTTCAGGCAGTCCACTGCAGCCATAGCCACGGGCAAGATGTCCTTCAGCAGCTATCCTGGTAATTAAAGTGGAACTCTGTTGCATTTGAACCTATATCCTACTGTAAGAGGTATTTGCATACTGTCAGAAAAAAAAACGAAAAAAAATTCCAAGCTACACTGACAGAGATTTTGCAGTAGAGGCAAGACTGGCCAGGCAGTTATACAGCTAAGCCAAGAATTGTAATGTCATGCTTCTACTGTGAAATCTCTGCCAACATAGCTTGTTTTTTTTTGGCTACAAACAGTACACAAAGACAGTCTAACAGTAGACTCTAGGCTCAAATGTGCCGAGGTCTCCCCTTGAAGCAGACATGATTGGACGGTGGTGGTTGGTGATGCTGCAGATGTTGGTGGGCCTTTTAATGCTACACTTTGACAACACAGGCCTTCTGACATCACTCGATGACTTCTACCTGCTGGGCAGTGGTCTGCTGTTGACCCAGACCACAAACAGCGTCTTCAACTCGTCCCTCTTCTCCACTCTGACCTCGCGTAGCTTGCTGGCCTGGCAGAGGGTACGCTTGGCATGTGCCATGGCACGAACTGGCAAACAATGGAGTGATATTTTCTCAAAGTATAATTCTGGTGAGCAAAGCACGTCATGACACACATCATTTTAAGCATTAATACATTGCAGGTGCAGCATCTTATAGTGCTTATAGATGAATAAAGGTAGGAATGGCTAAAAGTCTGAAAATAAAATAATAGCCTTTATCTTCAAAAGTGAAGTTGGAGCATCAATGATATGCAAAGAGCTGCAGTGAGAATAATGTAAGAGAAGAGTTATGCAATACGTTTTAAGGATATGATAAATCTTCATCCTACTGTTCCATCTTACGTAAGAACACCTCTCATGAAGATAGGATTTATTACCACAGAATGAGCATGGGGCTGTAGATCAGAACCACATAGATCTCCAACATGCTGTGTCCACATATTTCAGCTGGGTGTTGCCTCTTTCTCAAAAGGAACCTATAATTGCCAGTACATGGTGGTAGATCTGAACAAAGTGACTTTGGGCAGGAAGATTGAAGAAGGGGCACTGACTGTGGTTGAGCAGATCCCAGGGCTGGTGATGTCTTCAGATCAGACACAGGCTCTTCGTCAGGGTGAGCCACGTCTTGTGTAATGCTACTTTGTCAGCATATACCAACACCTGAATGTGCATCACAGAAACAGGGAAGCACCTTGCTAGCTCAGCTGGTTTGATTGTGATTACATAGTGAGTATTTAATGCTATTAAGTAGATTTTGCTTGGCCGAAATTATTCTGGGGTTTAACAATCTTTTAGTTTCCATAAACAGAATATGAGCATACAGTCATTCTATTTATTCTGCATACTGATGCACAGAAAAATAACAAAAAAAGAAACCAGTGTTAGTGCCACTGTCATAACATTGCTGTGTCCCTTACATTTCTTAAAAAGGCTACTGGGCTTCCTACAACATCCCTTTTCACTCGAACATCTACAACCTGAGTGGCTATGAGTCAATGTGGAGGCAGCTTGGGGAGGACTACTCCTACGACCTTTGCCCCCGGGCCAAGATCTTCCGCAGGGACCAAGGCAGAGTGCTTGGCTGGGCCTCCATGAAGCACATCATGCGGTACAACAGTGGGTGCAGAGTATCTCTGAATGTATCAATGAAAGGAGACATTCAGTGTGAATCAACCCATAGCACTGCTGTTCGAGGTCACCCAGTGCTGTTGGCAGGGGGAAAAGAAGGAGAGAATTTGATGGAATATAAACCGAATAATGAATTTGTGGCTAACACTAATTGAATTTGACATAGAAACTTAACTTTCCCCATTGGGCTACTGTTGGGCTACCAGTTCATTATTCGGTCCATGTTGCACCAAATTTTCTGGTACTTTTCCCAATTAATAGGACTCTGTGACCTAGAACAACAGGGTTATGGATCGATTTACACCAAACTTCTCCTTTAAGATATGCATACATGCTTTCCCACAGTGAATTTGTTAGTTAAGGTGGTGGTGGTTTTAGAATTATATCACTCCAACATTATATATATTAGTCCTTTGTATTATATTTGTTTTAAGCTTTCCAGCTGGTAGTTGGAAGGTAATTGATGAAGTGTCTACTGTCATACATGTTCTAATAATTACATCACCTAATTCGAAGCCCAAGTCTAATTTCGGTATTGTATTGGGATAACTTAGTTATTACAGTGGCCACCTTAACAATAAAGCACTAGGGAAAACTAGTACATATTGATTGTCCTCATGTGGTGTATTCATTGATTTTGGTACTAATGAAATATATTATTTCTCATGCATTAGGTTTACTTGCAGCTCTTTCAGGGCCTGTGTAGGATTAATTACATGAAATGCTTTGTGGTTTTAGACTACAAAAGAGACCCATATGCCAAGGGACACCCTTGTAAAACCATCTGCTGTCGTAATGACTTAAGGATTAGGAGACCACGTCCAGGAGGTTGCTATGACACTAAGGTATAGGCAGAGATCTCTTCTAAATTCTTCCAAAAAATACTTGTTCCTTGTACTGCTGTGACACGCTCTCTCTGTCTCTGTCCATCTGTCTGTTTGTCTGTCTGTCTCTTTCTTTCTCTGTCTCTGTCTGTGTCTCAGTTCAGTTCTCTGTTCTCACTCTCTCGCTCTTGCTCTCTCTGTCTCTGTCAGGCACACACACACACACACACACACACACACACACACACACACACTGTGAGTTAATAAGAGAGCACCATATGCATTAATAAGACCCCCATGGTTTGCTGTCTCTGTAGGTGACTGACTATCACCAGGCACAGAGATTCATGGCTGAGGCTGTGAGCGGGCCCACCACGCAGGGTGGACTCCCCCCCTTCTCCTGGAGCAGCTTCAACCGCACCTCCCATGTGGGGCTCCCGCAGACATACAACTTCAGCTTCGTCACCATGCAGCCCCTTCTGTTCTCACCCTGAGCTGGTCCACCAATACCCATGAGCCATTTTGACAAAGAACACAAGGCATTCCATGCACTGTTAACACGTCAGTAGTTTGTTTAAATGGCCCTTACTTTAAAGGGGTCCTTTCATCGTTATCTTTATTCATATTTCTGTGTCGCCACTATGGTTGAATGCATTGTGCGTCATTTTTGTGAAAAATTATGTCCTAGTTCTCTTGCTTGACGCTGTTTTCTGTAAGCTATAACAGGTCTAGTGGTTGAACGACTGGCTTTTCCGGTGTCCCTCGTGAATAACCATGACATGTCAATAAGGCACCTCTGATTGGGCAAATTCGCTGTCTTTCGCTCACCTAGCTTCTGTCCACTATTCTTCCTTTGGGATGTGGGCTTGCCATACATGGCTCTGGGCGGGGCTTACGACCTAGTTACGTAGATAGGTTTAGCATGCTCTGATCCGCTCGTTTTGGTTAGCTCGACCCTTCAATGACCAGTAAAACCATGAGGGTCGAATTTCACGTCTTGGAATGCTGCGTGCATATACTGCTTGTTGTGACCCACCACATTGTAAATAGAGCTACTCAAAGTGGTTTTTAGCAGAAGGACCCCTTTAATGTACTTGTAGTGGAGGCTGGTGTACACCATTTTTAAGATGCTGGTAGTGGGGGCTAATATTCAAAATAAAAAAATTATATACAAAATTATATGAACATTTGTTGGCATAGAGAATAAGAGGATGAGGTTTCTTTTCCTGTCATCGAACCTTACTTTAATATAGTCAACCAAAGCTATCCTGAGTGACAATGGCACAGTAGGTAGTGACTGGTCCACTGGTAATCATGGAAGGATTGGCTGTTAAATGATGGTGCCTGTATTGGGTAACAGAGTGACCAAAATGTCAGTATTGGCACTAAAAGATAGTATAGATGTCAGCTTACAAAGTGCTCAAACAATTAAGCTTTCTTTAAGTCAGTTGGGTTGTTGTATGGTTTTGCACTGCACACATAAGAAACTTATATTTCTGTGTCTGCCAAGTTTTGTGTCTGCTGAATGCCCAAATAATGTGGCTTTCTTTAAGCTGATTGGATGGTTCTATGTTTTGCACTGCACACATGAGAAACATTCGTTTTTGTGTCTGTTGGGTTTTGGGGTTTGGGGTAAATCTGAGTTAATCCCCATATGCTCTGCAGGATCCACCAGTATGGCCATGCCAGCTATGTATATGGGTAACACTCTACTTGGATAGACCACCTACAGTTTATTTATAATTGTTGATATAACTGTTGATAATCTGTAATAGACTATCCAAATGAACTGTGATCTTCAAAAGCATTTGTTTAATTCCGATTATTTAATAGTCTGTTTTGTGCAAATGTCCTTGTAAGTTTGTATTGCTTGAAAGGCAAATAATTTATTTATTGCTTTGGCAAAAATTACAGAACAGTTATGTGAATATGAAGTATAGTGTCATAAAGGCCATATTATTTATTATAACGAGGTCAAAAGTGACATGTGCTTTTGATGTAATTTATTTTTAGCTTTTAAGTTGGCATATGGTGATCACACCAGCAGCCTTAAATCTTACAATGACTGTTTACATGCAACAGGATGATGATTCAATCTCAACCAATAAAAGAATTACAGCATTGCAAAGGTTTCTGCTTTTTTTGCGTTGTCTTTCTCCTCATATTAGGATTGCACCCTCTTATCTTAAAACATTTGTATTCGCTAGCATATATGTAATATAATATATGCATATTTGAATCACATGCAAAAAAGCATATTATTAAATATTAAGTTATATTAATACGTATTATTTCAGTATCTCTTTTTGTACAGTGCATTTTTTTTCTTTTGTGTTTGTTTCTGATTTTTTTTTTACAGCATTTTGGTCAACTGCTTTTGTAAAGTGCTTTATAAATGAACTGACATTGACATTGATTCATTTTCACGTGTAATTAACTGTTTGCTTTGAACATTAATAA
>CM059287.1:16399241-16629241 GCA_030347295.1 Setipinna tenuifilis | reverse complement strand
GGCTTTTCTCAAAAAGGCATGGGTTTACTTTGTACTGGATGGGTACATTGTGTGAACTTTTAAATTATTGGGCCTGCTTTCAGACAAATCACCGCTGATGGGGAAACCAAAACATTTGGTTTGAGGCAAGCCAGATCCTCAGTAGAGTTGTCTGACAGAGTAATGTAGTGAAATGCATGTTGAGCAGAGGTGCTATGGTAGCGCTAGCCTGGCTAAGTGGAACTCACATGGTGCCAGTGGTACAGATGGTTTTTGCGGTGTCATGATTAGTACTGTTGACTTTGAGTCCAGTGCTGTGAGTTCAAATGTCCGTTGGACCTGAGTTTTTAAGCAAGCCACAAGATGAAGGCCAGAAGGCATGACTTTGACTGTGTCTACTTATATAAGTATATGTTAAGATTGCATTATATCTCGACATGTTGTTAATTGTCTTTTATTATTTCTATAACTTAGCGAGTGAGTATGTTTTGTTTATAATTTGCTACTTATTGTGGTATATGTCACTTTGGATAAATGAAAAGCGCCTGCCAAATACTCAAACTGCAACCGTAAAATGGACAAGAGCTAAGTATCTGGAAAAAAAATCTGTCACAGTTCAGTGTGTCTATTGTCAGTGTAGTGAAACAGTCAAAGTTGAATGTTGAAGAATGTCCATCCCTACTGTCACAGACCGCCCCCCATCCCCCCACCACCTGCTCACCAGGGAGTTCCCAGGGGACAATTCCTAGTGCAGAAAAAGCAGAGGAATGTTTTGAAAAGCTGTACTGTATGTCAGTGAAAAGACATAAAAATGTAGCGCCACTGAATAGAAGCCATTTTTGACCACATGTGAGGATAAAGCGCTGTTCTGCCAGGCTTTTTGCCTTTTCACCGCGTGAAGTCATGTGGAGAAGGGGAAAGTCACTGGTGGTTTTATGTTTTTTTTTTCTTCTTTTTCTTTTTTTTTTTTTTGCAGTAAGGGTGGGGCCGGGAGGGGAAATGAATTAGATAGAAAAGGCAGAAAGGCGAGAAAGGCGGTTTCTGCGGAATCTAAAAAAAGCGCTTGCATGAATCCTTGCGCAACTTCCTGCTCTGGCTGAGTGTGCGGTTGTCTTGAGAGGTTTAGACTGTGTTAATGCTTCTCTTTCAGCGCAAGATTATGTAATATCTCTCCTTTTCTCTCTCTTTTTTTTCCGACCTCTTTCTCTCTCTCTCTCCCTCTCTCTCTCTCCATCTCTCTCTCTCCCTCTCTCTCTCGCTCGCTTGCTCACTCACTCTGCCTCCCACACCTGCTGGGTTATATTTTCTGCCTCTCTGGCATTATGTCAAACTACTGCTCTCTACACTATACACTTTCTCTCTCTTTTTCGCTCTCTTGTTCCTCTTTCTCTCTCTCTCACTCTCTCCTTCTCTCACTCTCTCTCTTTCTCTCTCATCATCCCTAACTAACTTCACACATACATTTCCTTCCATATCCAATCTATCTATCTATATTTTCATCTATTATTTTGTTCTTTTTTCCATGGCTTGCTTTTTCATACTCTTTCTTCTTTGTAATCCTCCCAAACCACACTTCATCTCACCTCTCCTTCTTGTCCTTTCATCCCTCCACCCCACCCCCCCACTCCACCCCACCCCATCTTCTCCTCTCTTTCTCTCTCTCTTCTCTCTGTGCCATCTCTTCCTTCCCTCCCTCCATCCAGCAGCAAGTGCCTCCCAAACACGTGTACCGCGTGCTGCAGTGTCAGGAGGAGGAGCTGACGCAGATGGTCTCCACCATGTCGGACGGCTGGAAGTTTGAGCAGGTCAGCGTTCGCGCCTGCCGAAAGCCCCGCCCCGGACTGCTCTGGACTGTGGGTTGGACTGAAGCTGAGTTGATTAACCTCCCCCTGACCTCCTTGACCTTCCTTGACCCCCCCCATCCCCCCCAACCCAAACCAAACCAAACCCTAACCCCCAACCCCCACCACCTCCTCCTCTCTGTAAACCCCACTCCCCACCCTACCAAAACCCACTCCTCTCGTCTGCGTCCCTAACTTCGTCCTCAACCCCCAAAATCCTCCTCGACCCCTTACCCCAGTGTTCAGGTGGTCTCTCCGTGCTATGGTGGGTTGAGTCACCTGCCCACCAAAGTATGTTTGTTAAATGTGAGATGTTGTGATCCAATCAGAATGAAAGTCCTGATTTCCTTGTTCCATTCACCCCACACCTCTGAAACGCAAGAATGTAGTTGTGCTCCTGACCTTAAACAGACTCCTTCTTGCTCTCACTTTCCTTCTCTCTCCTTCTCTGTCTTTCTTTGACCTGCTCTCCCTCCTTCTACCATGCTCTTGCCATCTTTGCCCCTGTCTCTCTATCTCTCTATCTCTCTATCTCTCTATCTATCTATCTATCTATCTATCTATCTATCTATCTATCCTCCCCCCATCTCCCTCCCTCTCTCTCCCTCCCTGCGGCTGCTAGATGGTGAACATTGGCTCGTCGTACAGCTATGGGACAGAGGACCAGGCCGAGTTCCTGTGCGTCGTGTCCAAAGAGCTGCACACACCTGGGGGAGGCCTGGGTACAGAGCAGAGCCACAAGACCAAGGTAGGACACACACACACACACACACACACACACACACACACACACAAAGACAAAGGTACAGGTCATAGAGACACACGCACACACACACACACATATACACACATAAATGCATATACAAACATACACATACACACATAAATGCACATACACACACACACACATACAAACACACAGACCACACACGCATACACATATGCACACAAATTAAAACAAACACAGAGTCAGTCGTGCTTATAAATTAGGGACTTGTTTTGCTCTCATACATGCCCTGCTGTGTGCTCAGTATCCTTAAAATGACCTTGGCTAGAGAGATATCTGCAAACAGTGGCACAGCAGTAGTAAATATAACTGCTGTATGTTAAAAACACGATGGTCTGAGATAAATTCACCCAATGATATAAGCACAGCTAATTAAGGTCACTTGAGGAGGCAGGCTCCAGTATGGACAGACTGCTGCAGTCACGCATGTACGGTTATACACACACACACACACACACACACACACACACACACACACACACACACACACACACACACTAAGGAGAGGCAACAGGTGTACAGCAGTCATTACCATTCATCATGCCTGACTCATGCCATGCTGGGCTGTTTGTGTGAGGAACTGTGAGCAACATTTCCTCTTGAAATGTCAGGGGAAGAGAAACAAAAAACACCCATAATGTGTCATCGGGTCACACTAGCACTCATCACATTGGCTACTCATCCCCCATCTTGCCCTGCACACGTAACACACACACACACGAGCCCATTCCCTCTCTCACTGTTTGCTGTTCTCATCCGACCTCTCTCCATTCTCGTTGTCCTGTCATCGTCATTCTCTGTTGTCCTGTTATGTGTGGGTGTATGGGTGTGTGTGTCTGCACACACGTCTGCACACACGTGTGTGTGTGTGTGTGTGTGTGTGTGTGTGTCCGCGCACGTGTGTGTGTGTGTGTGTGTGTCTGCGCATGTGTGTGTTTGTGTGACAAGCCATCAGAGGCACAGGAGGAGGACACGGCAAGAGAGGAGGAAGAGGAAGGGGAGAGAAATGCCCCCCCCAATGAGTGGATTAGGGACTAGCAGACAACCCGTAGAGCACTCGTGCTTCCCCCCACAGGCACAGATGGGTGAGAACCTCTCTCTCCCCACCCCCCACAAACCCCCCCCTCCTACCCCCCCCCCACTCCCCCACCCACCCCCGCATGCTTGCACTGGTGCTTTATCTCTTGGTAGCTGTAGCTGTAGTCACGTAGTGCTGGTGGTGGGTTGGGGTAGCAGTGGGCCGGTCACCCCTCCACCCACAAAGATGCCCTCGACTGAGGCTTGTGTTCCAGCCCTGGACAGACATCCCCAAATAAGTATGATATTAAAAAGAATAACCAAATAAATAAATAAGATAAACAAAGAGGGTTTATAATTGTGTAACAAACAGATACAAGGTTGCATATTTCATACCTGATATGTACTGAAGAGGTTGGCTTCTAAGTACAAACCACAGCTATTTTCCATATGTCTTTTTGTTAAGAAAAACACACACACACACACACACACACACACACACACACACACACACACACACACACACACACACACACACATATTTGAACTCACATTTTTTCAAACACACACACACACACACACACACACACACACACACACGTCATCCCATGATTGTATGTTCCGAAAAAATCTGACATCATTTGAAATGTGAGTATGTAAGTAAGTACAAGTCCTAGGCAGCCAATGTATATTAATAACAACAATATTCAGAATTTGAGCAAAATAGCCAGAGCAATGTAGAATGTATTCATAGCCAATTCCACAAAGCTTCAGAAATGCTGAATATTTTAAGAAAATGTATAAAAACAAACCAACCAACCAGCCTTGTGTAATAGGTTATGAATACCACATCCCTCTGGCTATCTCGTTCAAATTTTGATGAATGAATCTTTTATTATTGAACATGAAGCCTATTTAAATTTTGTTTGCCTGGGAGTTGTAATTACCTAGCTATTCACATTCCAAATGATGTCATTCTTTTGGAACACCGGAGGTCCTCAGTAGAGTCAGGGGATGCAACAGAAGGGCTGGAACTGCAAGCATGTCTATGGGCGAGGGGTGAGTCATCACCGCAGCAGGAAGTGGGTGGATGGATGGATGGATGGATGGATGGATGGATGGATGGATGAATGGATGGATGGATGGGTGGGTGGGTGCAGGCTGCTTGTCTTCCCTCTGTCATTAGATTACATTGTCTTTAGCCTGATAAGCGTGCAGAAGATTACACACGGACCGGCTGTGCACTGCTGCAGTCAGGGGGCTGTAACGAGGTTAGGAGAAGAGAAATGTGCTTTGAAATGTATTATCGGTAAACTAGTTTGATATGGTCAGAGTTAATGTCAGTAATATTTTGACAGTTCCTAGCTTCTTCGGCAATGCCAAATACATGCACATAGACACTGATATATACGTACATATACATACATAAACATACTAATACAGGTATACATTTAATATTAACTGAGATGAAGTATGAAGGGTCCGTCACGGCTAGTAGTAGAGTATCAGGTACAGCACTTTAGCAAATACATCAGGACAAAAGGACAGCAGCTTACTAATTAGGTTTTTATCTGCCACATGTCCTGAAATGTCCTATGGATTATATAAGTAAAACTCATAGTCAACCACGATGGTGACAGAGGGAGAGAGAAAGGGAGCCCTCTTTCATTTTCTCTTTCTTTTGGCCTATGATGGTGTCAAGCTGATTTAGCCTCAGTGAGTCATTGATACTAATTTGCCCTTGGTGCTAAAAAGGCGCCATTCAGTCCAAACATTTCGCTGCCAATGACGGCTAAAAACATAAACCAGGCAATGGATTTTATCCATCGCTGCACAGATGTTTACATAGGAAAGAGGAATAACTTAACTGGTTAGAATTACCATTTTATTTTATGTAATGTTATTGATTTTAAAAAAATGGAGCTGAAGATGACTGGAAGCTAAATGATTGTAAAAGGCATATCTCACTGTCAGTGCAGTGCAGTAACACAAGCCTCCACAGAGAAGTGTTCTGGCATGTTCTGGACACACACACACACACACACACACACACACACACACACACACACACACACACACACACACACACCCCACATTTCACACATTCCTACATAGCAGGGAGGCAGGTTTGGAATCAGCCAAACAGACTCGCTCATGCACAGTGCAGATCCAGGTGGTAGATACTCAGCGTTAGCGCTAGGAGAGGACCCAGGGGAAGGCCCCCTCCTCCACGGCAACTACGGGCGTCCTCAGCACTGCCAGATCAGCCTCCCCGTGGACTTGGACAGATCCCAATGGGAGGGGAGTAGAACTCAGACACATGCGTGGATGGTCATACAGGAGGGGGGTGGGGGAAGGACAGTTGGAGGTGGGGGGGATGGGGTGGGGTGGGCAGTGGGGAGGGGAGGGGGTGATTTCTGAAGGTGATGTAACCGGATCACACACGCGCACACACACACACACACACACACATGCATACACACACTAACATCAAAGCACTGTGTGAACTCTCATCGCTGCCCATCTGCCATTCTCACCTGCACCCACATCCAAACTGCGGCATGCATTTGTGCCAAGCTGATCAGCTGATTCAGTGCAGATTGACACAAACTGCTTCAAAGCTGTTGTAGCCTAGATAATGTTACGTGTTGTGTGCTGTGCTGTGTTCACCCAAAACCCAGGAAGGCTCATTCCTAATGTGAACACATCTTCTCTGACGGCCGTCTTCTCTGTGTTTCTTCTTGTGTTGCAGCTTTTTCAGATCCATGGATCCAGGATGTAGGAAGGCAGACAGGCATTGATTTATTTTTTTATTCGTTTTTTTTTTTTTTCTTTTCTTCTAGCTTTTTCCCCTATTTATCTGCTGAGGGTTTATAGCTGTAGTGATGTACAGTACTGCTGCTCTAGCTGTTTTTAAAAAAAGGCTTTTAATTACATAGAGACATAGAGTAGGTTTTTGTCCACTACTAGAAATATGAACCAAAAAAGAAAAAAAAATCATGACACTAAATTGGTTCATCTTTAAACAGCTGGGAGGAAAGTTATTGTAAATCCTGCCAGCAAGCCAAGCACATCTTAGTAACATGTTTTCAACCAAAGAGAGGGGTATACCCATCCTGATGGGAAGCTAACGCTGTAGCAGGGCAGGGAAAGAGAGAGAGAGAGAGTAGTTAATGCTGTAGCAGGAGAGAGGGAAAGAGAGAGAGGGGTGGAGAGGGAGAGAGAAAGAGAGCGAGAGCAGCTAACGTGAGAGAGAGAGAGAAAGAGAGAAGCTAACAAGAGAGAGTGAGTGAGTGAGTGAGTGAGCGAGCGAGAGGGAGGGAGGCAGGGGGGGACAGCTCCAGGTCAAAATTCAGCGATTGGTTTGATAAACACAGTGGTGCCATGCGTGTGACATCAGCACAAGTGCAGTGGCCGTTTAGAGCCAGCTGTTGTGTACCAGAAGCCCCTTTGGCTGCACTTATGGCACCTCGGCACAAGTATTTCTGCATGAAACAGAGACCCTATAGAGCTACAGTGTACACCTGTGTGCTGGGTTTATATGAATAACAGTCATAACAGACTGCGTCTGATGGTGTCCTATCGCCAACCCAGCCGGTGGTGTGTGTTGCTGGACAAACCCATGTTTTGTTAAGAAAAGGGGAATCAATTAGTACTTAGTAACTAGGCTGGTGGAGCGCAAGTCACTGGCGTGACCGTGCTCTCCTGGGTAAACACTCAGGTACTCACATTAGACTTTGGGCAGACGTCACCCTTAACAAGCATAAGAGAAAAACCAACTCTCTCAGACTACATACTGGGAAAGTCATAATTACTGTTACACAGTGGGTATCCAGTGTTCCACACTCTTTTGTAACATAGTGTCAGCACAATTTGAAGTGAGTCTATGAACTGGATGTCCAGACCATAAATAGCCTCATTATTATTTGTATATTTTTGCTATTGTATCAGTTTTGTTTTGTTTTGTTTTTATTGGTTTGGATGCTTCCGCAAATATTGGACATCTCATCCACTGTCATATTTGTAATCTACATGTTTTGTCAAAGGTCTCCAAGGGCTCATAGCTACCATTAAAACCCATGCCGAAGTTAAGTTAGTAAAAAAAAACACACAACAACAAAAAGTGGATCCCAAAATGACACGTCTGTAAGTTTGTAAATTTGGCGCATCAATCACAGCCGGTCCACCTACGCGCTCCACGGCGGGGTCCTGGGGCGGGCAGGCGGGCGGGCAGGCTGGCGAGCCCTGATTCCCTGAACACGCCATTAGCGCCCCCCCCTGTGCAAGCTCCCCGGGGGCCCCCGACCGATGGAGCAGGCAGCTGCTGCTGAGCCACCATGCCAAAGCGCCGGCGGCCTCCTTCACTCAAGCCCCTGCATGCTGGCGCTCAGAAGAGGGGCAGTAGTAGTCGGATTGGCTTGCTGGTGTGCAAGAGGGGTAGTAGAGGACTCAGATTTGTTAGACCTCCATGGCTTGTGGGAGGCTCAGGATGGCATGAGACTTCTGCCAGTGTGGATGGCAGATTTTTGTACCGTTTTGTTTTTGTTTTTGTTTTGTTTTTTTGTATTTTGTAGCATCATTTGATCCTATTTACAGTTTTATTTTGTTTATTTTGATATCACAGAAATGTGTGTTTTTCAAGACTGGTCATCAATGTCATTTCTGTGTGTGGTTTAGCATATTTGTCTCAGTTTTAATTCTGTTCTAGTGTGTGTGCATGCATTTGTGTGGGTGTATGTGTGTGTGTGTGTGTGTATGTGTGTATGTGTGTGTGTGTGTGTAGGGAGGGGCTGTAAACTTTGTCCTTCCACCATTCCGGATCCCATGCACTGGGCAATAATTCATTTGTCAGCCGGGAGCTGACTCTACTGGGCCAATCAATTCACATTATGCTCCTGCAAGTCATAGATCCATCACTGTCCCTGGCCAAGTAATACCACAATAGACAAATGGCTGGCCCAGCCTCAGCCCAGCAGTGTGTGTGTGTGGGGGGGAAGTTGGGATTGGTGGTGGTGGTGGTGGTGGTGGTGTTAGATGCTGTCATTCATTAAAGGGAAACCAAAGGAGATTTATCAAAGGGCCAGTGGTGGGTGGATGGGTGAGTGGGTGGTGTACTAAAGTACCATCAGAGCAATCACATCACATCAGGATGTGGTTTTTAAGGCTCTTTTTTCATTTTTATTATTTCTGTTCTGTTTATTACTGGGTGTATACTTTCAAGGTCACAACAGATTTAAGGTTTGCATTTTGCACAGTTTTGATTGTAGATAGTTTTCATGAAAATAAAACGTTTTTTTTTTCATTGTTGTTGCTCTTTATTTCCCTTTTCAGCCATAGTCCACTTGTTAGTAGAATATCACCTTTTTGCATCAGCTTGGCATTGTGTTGTTATATAATGGTGTCCACTGGTCAGATGACTGACGGCTGGATTAATCTCCACACTGACCACTGTGCCATCTGTGGTGGGCCGACCATCTAAGCTCCAGCCTCCTGTCCAGTGGGGAAAAACACACAGCCCAGCCACAGCCTTTTTAATTCTGATTGGTTCAAAACTGTCATTTTGCTGGTGGGGTTTTGGGGGGGAGGGGGGGGGGGGTAGCTTATTGGACGGCTCTACACAGTTGCTGCAGGAAATACTGGAAACACAAGTCTGAGCCAGACTGGAGACTGTGGCATGTGACGCTCACTCCAGGACTGCATAGACAGGTTCTCAGGAAAGCAACGTCAGTCACAGCGCCTCAAATCATGTTTTATATACAAGCGGGGCGGGGGGTGGGGTGGGGGGGGGGGGGGGCATGTTCCGGTGTGTGACTTGATAAGGGATGCAGAGGGTTAAATGTGTAGCTCCAGGTGATGGGTGATGTCATTTTTAGAGTGGTCATTTTAAAAAGTCATATTTTGCCTTTATGTATTTTATTACTCTATTCTTTTTAAAATGTATTTTTTATGGATTGCTGTAGGTGTTTCTATGATTGCAGCACATAGCATGCTGAAGGAAACATGGTCATGAAATGTGTTTTTTTTTTTTTTTTCTTTGAACAAATTTCTGAACATTTGTGTTGCTGATGTTGTGTTTTGGTATACTTTGTATGTTTTGAGCCACTGAAAACCGACCCATTTATATTTGCCAGTGTGATTTATGATAAGAGTAAGCGAGTGGAGATCTTTAATGAAAAGCAAGTGAATTTGATCTGAGCTGATTAGAATTGTAGTCAAATATAGACCAAATGTTCTGTATCAGCGCTCTGAATCTTTGGTCTGCACCTTGTGGGGTTCTAGAAGGTCACAGACCTTCACAGGATTCCATGTTGTACCCTGGGGATCTAATGTATTTTCTGTGTGTGTGAGCGTGTTTGTGGTAGCATTCATATTCTGCATGAGTGATTTTACATTCCTAAGTTATTGATGCATAGGTGTACTGTAAGGTTTTTACTTGCCTCCCCCTTTACCTGATAAGGTCCTTGAGAGATTCTCCATTCATGTTTATTTCCATCAGCCTATCCATTTAGGTTTTCAGTTTCACAAAATATGTAAGATAGAAGTGGTTAAGTACCTTAAAGAGTATGTACTGTAGACCCCTACGAACATTGTGCAAAGACTCCTGAAAGTTTAACTGCGACATTCAATACGTAATTAATCTGCATTATAAATTTAGCAATATTCTTTCAGACGTTGTTTTACAAGGGGTGTGTACCAGTTCTAAGTATACTATCAGCACCTTAACATGCTAAGCAGAGGGGCATAATCTTGAACACTGGTGGTCTCGTCATGTAAATACCAAAAATGTGGAGTAGAATTACAATAAAAGTTTCTTTTTTGCAGTATTTGGTGGTTGTCGTCTAAATTCTTTCAAGCAGATTACTACACCTACAATGTATGTAGTCACACATTGAATGTTTAGATCATATGTAAATGTGTATTTTGGAAAAATGATTGACAGCTCAGGAATACCTGCTTTACATACAATATGATCAATGTTGTGTGCCTAACAATTCACCTGCAAACAGATCAGCTCTCTAGGCAGAACACAATCACACAATCACAGGTTTTGGACACTACCAAAAAAAAGTAATAAGAGAATTGCACAATCCATAACTGGCACTAATAAAACTAATAAAAATACAGTCCATAAAGTGCCATGTTTTTTAAAAAGTCAAAGGAAGTTGAATTCGAGCAGTTCAGATCACTGATCATCAGTGTATGTTCACTGTATGTATGTACAGGATTTTGTATCAATAGCAATTCATAATCCATCATCCAGTGATACTGCCAGAGTTAATCCTTGAACATCTTTTAACTACTTGCTGGTTATAAAAGCAATAAAATGAAAAACATGTCAGTGTCATTGAGGTGAAAAGCAGTCTGTTGTGAATGCCAATCGCCCATCTGCAACCACTGACATTGTTCAAAACTTCATGTAAATTCTTCTTTTATTCACTCATTGCTGTGCACCTGCAGTTGGCTACTGTTGGCTATATGATAAGGCTGTATTCGTATGAATGCAGAAATGCCCAGCCATGCTAGATAAAGCTGAAAGTGAATCATAATACTTGTTCATGCGTTCCAAGATCCAAGATGGTACCTCATCAACATTCAGTCAGGGGCTTGATAGCGAGCGGCATGGGTGCCTACCAAGCCCCCGTCCTCGTCCTCATCCACCCCAGACACTCCTAGCAGCTAATCAATTATGTCAATACAGCAATCAGTCACTTAAATCACTGGAGTCAGCCATGTCATTGCATAACTGGCGAACGAGAGGCTTTTCTGCCACATCAACCGTTTTGTTGGTCCGTTGATCCATCCTCTGGGACAAGCAAGGGCCGAGATGAGGGGAGGGGTTGGACGGAGCTATAGGCAGGTGTCATAGTTGTCCACAGGAGTCAGGTGCGGACACTCCTGCTGCTTAGGAAGGAAGGGGTTGGGCGGACCTACAGGTAGGTGCTGGGGATGTCCACGGAGGCCAGGTGCAGGTACTCAGGCTGTTGGTCTTCATCCAGCGCCATGTCATTGTGCTCCACCCTCCTTTGGCGTGTCGACAGCGTCTTCCTCTTCTCGGGGCCCTGGATGCGCTTGGACAGACACACACGGATCATCTCAGCCAAGTCCTGCTGCAGTCTCTGGAAGTTCTCCCTGCGGGACAGGGATGAGAAGGAGGAGGAGAGAATCGGAGAAGGAGCATCTGATAAATGTAGTGCATTAGATTCATTGTTATTACTTTGAGATACTGATATATACATGTAATACATATAATACCAACTTTGGCAAGACATTATTTAATGATTTAGAAAATGTATGTTTTTCTTTTGGACAAAATTATTTTGGGAATGTGATTTCCACCCGACAGCAGCAATATGTGTCTTATTTTCTATTTCACATTTAATGTAAACAATGACAAGGCAATAAACAGAAGGTGTTTTTTAGCAGCTGTTGACATTATAGTTTGAACTATAGTAGGTTAATGTAGTATAGTAGTAATGTAGTATAGTGTATAGTAGGTTTCTGGTTTAGGCTCAAGTAAAAGGCGATCACAGAAAAACTTACGCTGTTGGAGGTGTTGGCAAATTGTACTCATTTTCTTTATCTCCGGTTAACCAGTATGTCATCTCCTTGCCCTTCCCCTGAAACGAATATCATGTGTTTCATCACATT
Organism: Setipinna tenuifilis; assembly: GCA_030347295.1. Classification (NCBI taxonomy): domain Eukaryota; kingdom Metazoa; phylum Chordata; class Actinopteri; order Clupeiformes; family Engraulidae; genus Setipinna; species Setipinna tenuifilis. Next base: position 16,616,968 of record CM059287.1, on the reverse strand, counting down.
GCTGGATAATGATGAATGGGTCTGTTATAGACTATGCATGAACATACAAAAAAAAATCTTCGGTGACACTTTATTTTACAGTTTCTTTTACAGTGTATCTAAATGTAACAACATGAAATATTATGTATTTAGAATATTACAATAATACATTAACCCTAAACCTAAGCCTATTGTAGTTGAGTGTTAGTACATATCATTACAAACTTTGGTACACTGTACTTCACAATGTAAATACACTGTAACAGGGACCGTAAAATAAAGTGCAACTGTAAAATGTTATACAAGAGGCCCCTCCAGACCTTGAGGTATGTCTCTCCTCTCTTCTCGTACTCAAAGTCACTGTCCGACCGCTCCAGGATATTGATGGTTGACTCGCTCACGTGGATGCGCAGGGCTGAGGAGAAACACAGAGAGTAGCAAAGAAACTTAGGGTGACACTTTAGTTTACAGTTCCTCTTTTAGTGTATCTACATGTAACAACATGTAATATTATGTACAGTACTTACACTGTACATACACAACACCAACCCTAACTCTAAGGTACAGTGTAAGTACATAATGTTACATATTGTTGCACACTTTATTACACTGTACCTAATCGATGTACCGGTAACACTGACAGTAAAATAAAGTTTAACCAGAATGCAGCTATCACCTTCTGCACTTTCTGAGTGCTTTTCTAGATTTGCTATGTTGTTATCATTATTGTTTTAGTCCAATCAACTTATAGGGGAAAGCCAGATGTTTTCCTCTTACTTCCCTCATAATAGTGCATCATCAATATTTAAAAACATTACATTCCCTGTGCAATGCTAATGATGTTTGCCCATGTTAGTATCCACTGCGAATGTGAGTAAGTACTGCAAATTACCACCACATTTACAAAAGGACATAAGCTCCAAGAGTAGAGAAAACAAGCTGGGTGAGAGTAAATAAACAAACATGGCTCTTCACTGCATTCTAAGCAGACCACAGCATATTTGGGCAGGGCTTACGCAATCCTGTAGATTCCATCCTGGAGGCTGTGTTGACGGTGTCACCAAACAAGCAATACCTTGGCATCTTAATGCCCACTACACCAGCAGCACAGGGACCTGTTGACACACACACACACACACACACACACACACACACACACACACACACACACACACACACACACACACACACACACACACACACACACACACACACACACACACACACACACACACACATACATACACACACACACACACACACACACACACACATGCACACATACACAAACACACACACACACACACACACACACACACACACACACACACACACACACACACTGCATATTATTCCTGAACAACCTACAATCATACCCAGTTTCAAAAACATTTTACTTCTTTTGACGAAACAGTCATACGTCACTAAAAAAGCAGATATGAAAAACAAGAGTAGGTATTAGGGTAGTCATGTGATAGCACATTAGAATGCCCATAAAATTACAAGTCTAAACATGCAGTAGAATTCCATCCAACTGACTCATAGACATTGACAGACCCTGAATAGAACATTTAGTGATTTTTCTCTTTAAAGAGTATGCAGTAAAAAGTAATTTAATGTGCCCTTGCAAGCTCCAGACTGTTTGTGTGTGTTTATGTGTGTGCACACAAAGTGTGTCTGTGTGTTAGTGTGTGTGTGTGTGTGTGTGTGTGTGTGTGTGTGTGCATGTGCGTGTGTGTGTGTGCATGTTTATTAACTAATTAACTAATATGTGTGTTCAAGAGACAAAGAGCAAAAGAGAGTAAGAGAAAGAGAGAATGGATGTAAGAAAGATAGAAAGAGAGAGAGAAAGAAAGAGATCAGCACATTGGTGTTATGGTACCTGAGTGGAGAAAGAGAGAATGGATGTAAGAAAGATAGAACGACAGAGAGAAAGACACAGAAAGACAGAGAGAGAGAGAGAGTGAGAGAGAGAGACAGAGAGAGAGAGAGAAAGAAAGACACACAGCACATTGGTGTTAGGGTACCTGAGTGGACCCCGATGCGTATCCAGAGCGGAATGCCAGGCAGATGGCGTAGCTCAAAGGTCCCCATGAAGGCCAGGATGTCCAGTGCCATGCTGCAGATGTCTGTGGCGTGCCTGTTTCCATTCCGATTGGGTAGCCCTGAGGCCACCATGTATGCATCCCCAATCGTCTCCACCTATCAATGACACAGAACACAGATGCATGGGAGGAGCATTACTGTAATACCTTCACAAATGTGACTAGTTGTAGTACATTACTAAATAATGCACTGCACTGCACTGTTGCTCTTAGTACTTAGCACTATGCTCTGTTTGTCTCTCAGTCTAATAGTCTCACTGACATAACTCGCTCCATGTAAAGCAGACTTTTACGGGTTGGCAGTGCTGCTTTGTCAGTGTACCACTTTGTGTAACGAATGTACAGCGTATTGATCTTTTTTTTCACCACTCCAGCACCACTCACCTTGTAGACATCATGGTTGTCCAGGATGCTGTCGAAGTTCTTGTAGATGTCATTGAGCATGTCCACCACCTCCATGGGTGTGCTGTAGTGGCAAAGGGTGGTGAAGCCCACAATGTCGCTGAAGTAGATGGTGACCTCGTCAAAGAGCTCAGGCTCCACACTGCCTGTCTCCTTCAGAGAGCGTACCACCGGTCTGCAGGGGTCAAAGGTGACAGACTGGGGGGTCAAAACAGTCTGGCTACCACACAAACAGTCTCTGGCTATTGCTAAGGCTGCAGCGTGTGTGTGTGTGTGTGTGTGTGTGTGTGTGTGTGTGTGTGCGTGTGTGCGTGTGTGTGTGTGTGTGTGTGTGTGTGTGTGTGTGTGTGTGTGTGTGTGTCTTATGTGCATCATGTGTGGCCATGTGTAGCATGGCTAATTAACCAACTGAAAATTGCTGCAGAGCTGTTACTTATTCATTTATTCATCCATTCATTCATTCATTCATTCATTTATTTATTCACTGGGTTTCATATCTCTGTGGTGGTGGTGGTGGGGAGTGTACTGACCCGGGCAGCAGTCTGAAGTTGAGGTCGTCTGCTCTGTCCCTCTCGGCCTTGTAGAGGGCTGTCCTCTCCTCCACCAGATACTCCAGGTTGCGGGAGTACATCTGCAGCCGCCGGATCAGGTTGCCCATGTAACTCTCATTGGCCTGGGTGTGGAGGCTGCTTTGAACCAAACAGACACATAGAAACCATGGATCAGGATGCTAAAGATGGCCTCCAACTTGAATGAATACATTTCAATAAGTTAGCATGCTCCTCTGAGTGTTTTTTTTTTCTTATTAGTTGTATCTTTCTTGCAACCAAACATGACTCTACACATAAGTGAGGGACACGTGCTTTTCCTATCTATAGACTTTTTTTATTTGCAACACCTCATATTCACTTCACTGGCATATAAAAATAAAGCCATCGGTACATGATGACTACAGTGGATGAAAGGCCAAGTTAGGGGGTAATTGTCTATGGACACTGTTGTGGGTCAAGCTGCGTGCATGACTGGTGTTTAATGGAAATCTCTCTCAGCTCCATTTGGAAGGCTGCCACCTCACTGACTGATGACATGGGAGTAGAGGCACAGAGTCTGTTAGAGGCACCTCAGACTCCAACAAATGGAGACAAATGGGATCCAAAGGGATGCGGCACACAGCACACAGCATGGGACATAGTGACACAATGGTGGCACAAATAAGTGCCAATGAGTGCTACCTGACAATCTTGCCGAGGCTTATTTCAATCTTCTTGAAATCGGGTCTCTTTTCTGGATCTTCATCCCAGCAGCTTCTGATCAACCGGAACACCTGATCATGGACATGTCAATAAATAAATAAGGGCTGTCCAAGATATGCCCATGACCAACTCTGTGTATTGGCTATACACACATGTCCTTATCCATTTGTATTTACTGTAAAATAGTGCGCAATATCCTATTGCAAAATACAACACACTTACATGACACATCACACATGTCATGCTGACCACTTACCTCCAGCTCTCTTTCTCCTGCTGTGTCAAGGTTTAGGTCTGGTCTGAAGTGACTGTACAGACTGGGATACTGAATCCTCGACAACTTTTCTGTGGTAGAGAGGGATGATGGTGAATCACACATTGATTGATTGATTGAAGCATTCTCTGCTGTTCTCTATCTTTGGTTAAATTGTTCACCTGAACCTGAACATAACACTAGCCCCGTTTATATGGACACCTTTTTTGAATCCGATTGAATTTAATCAGATTATTAGAATTCTACCGAACTGTTTATATGAGCCTCAAATAAAGAGATTCGCGTTTGAAGAAAGGTGTAAACCACCTATTTTAATCGGTTTGAAAATTTAAACGGTTTCATTTGAATCCGATTATTTGACTGTATATATGGGACGTTTTTAATCGGTTTTTATAAATAAAGAGATTAAAAGTGAAATTTTGTGTCCATGTAAACGGGGCTACTGACTGATGAAAAATGAGTTTACCCCACTAGTGAGATCTCAATACAACATTCTATAGATTTACTGAACAAGAACCATTTTCTTATGATCAGTGAGGGAGTCAAATATTGGTTCTTTAGTTGCTAAGTAACAATAAGCAATGTAGTGGGTGTCTAATTCTGTTACATGATTTCCACTGTAAGCAAACAAACCTAAAATGTCCCCTTTTTAAAACAATAATAATTTCAAAAATCAAATAATGCCACTGTAAACAGAGCTGGCCCACACTGGCACTGGTACAGTGATTAGCGTGGTGGTCCTCACCAGTGCGATCTGAGCAGGCCTCTGTGAAGAACGTGCATCTCCGCAGCATGATCTCCTGGGCTATGATGGCAAAGCTGTAGACGTCCCCCTTCTGGGAGATGCCCTCTTTACGCAGGTGCTCTGGTGCTGTCCAGAGGTCTGGAGAAGTGAGAGTGGAATGGGTGAGAGAGAGAGAGAGAGAAAGAGAGAGAGAGAGAAAGAGAGAGAGAGAGAGAGAGAGAGAGAGAGAGAGAGAGAGAGAAAGAGAGGGAGAGAGGGGGAGAAAGAGAGAGAGAAAAACAGAGAGACAGAGAAACAGAGACAGAGAGAGACAGAGCGGGAAAGAGAGAAAGAGCGAGAGAGAGAGAGACAGAAAAAGAGCAAGAGAAAAGTCAGAAGTGACCATAATGCTCTTCCTCTTGATTAGAAGTATGATTGTGATATCATTTTTGAAATAAAAGGATTGCGGTAATTAAGTCATTAGTGATTTCAACAAGGTTTACAACCCAGATAAAGCTTTGATTTGTCACAGTTCCCATTACACACAGTGCTACTGGATGAAGAGCCTAACATGTAAACAATTTGTTAATGACTGCAAAGTTCAAGTTACCACTTAGAAGGAATCCCAGTTTCGCAACCCTTCTCTTTTGTCATTACGACAGGGGAATTCTAGCTTTTCTGAGCAGATGTGATTTTATTAAAAACTGTACTGCCACCACTCTGCCCTACAACGGCAAAAGACCTTAACTCCCCAGATCATGAAACAGAGAAAAATTACTCCAAAAATATTCTGCTTGCATGTGATTTCAGCGTTATGGCAAAAAACAACATCTTATTTTTCCCAAAAAAAACCCAGCAAAATTGAAAAAGATATTTCATAACATGATAACACTGATGTTTATTGTTCAAAATTGAAGTTACTGTCTTTTGCCTTTGTACGGCAGCACTGTGGTTCAAAGGTTGTCAGCACTCCGATAGGCATTAGTGGCCTGGGAGCCCCGACCCTGTGCTGCCTGTTGCCTAGCTAACATCTAGCTAGCTAGCTCTGAGGATAGCTTTAGCACGGCAACATCTACTGTACCTCGGCCAGGGCTGAGGATGGTTCTGAAACCGAAGTCAGTGATTTTGACCACCATGCGGTTATCTACCACACAATTTGTGGACTTCAGGCGTCCGTGGACTTCAATATTGCTGGCGTGGAGGTAAGACATGCCCTAGAGAGTACAGAGGACAGAGTGATTAGCAGGTTTATCAAGATTTAGTTTATTTTACTTAGTAAGGTCTCTATCTCTGACATACAATAGACATAAAAACATAGGCAAAAAGGAACAGGCAAAGAGCTATAAAATGTCACCTTAGCAATGTCATACATGACGGAAATCTTAAACTCCCAGTCCATGAAGGTATCCTCTGGATAGGAGATCTTGTCATTGAGCACATACTACAACAGAGATAAATGAATGTTACAAACTAGCCTGTAGAAAGCCTTTAAAGCCAACCGAAAACGCAACTGTATTTCTTGAAAGGCATGAAACACTGCAAACTAAGTTGTTTTTGCCAAAACTGATCAGCAACTTACCCTTAGTGAGCCCCTCTCTCCGTACTCAAAGACACCAAACACATCCTGGTCAAGTCTCACCGTGCCATAGAACTTAGTCAAATTGTAGTAATCTATATGGAGCAACTATAGAAAAAAAATAAGTTAATAGTCACCTACTTCATGGCTATACTGACCAAAGACATTTCCTGGAAACTCAACAAATGACCTTGATAAAAGGCATCCCCCAGCAACAGGATGACATCCCAGTTTTAGAAAGTAAAAGTTAACTGGTTCTAGCATCTCACTTTACTGATCAGCTTATCTATCTGGCTATTGGGTTTTGCCAATTAGGTGTGGTTTATTCATCTGGTTTAGAGAATGCATGGAACAAATGTGTTGTGGGACTTTCCTAACCCAAGGTGTCCACCTTTAAAAGTGACCTAGGGGCTCTGTATTTATCTGAAAACCTTAGACACAGCTGTGGTAGGCCACACCTGTCAACCAAAAGACTGTCTAAAACTCGAGATGAATGTAGCCACAAAATGTCATCCATTTCCACAGATTTTAGGGAAGCATGTAAAAACACTACACAGATAAAGTCAGAAAAAGAACAAGTGTATTTGGAATGCTACAGGGTGCAAGTCCTTTTTCTTGGTGTTCTTTGGTGTAGGGATTTCAGATTTCTTAAAAGTAAAACAGATCACTCAAGGCACTCAAAATTTGATGCATTAAAACTAATTTATTTGTTAGGCTACAAATCTGTTTTACTTTTAACTACACAGACCAATACTAGCAAAGAGTGTGCTCCCAAGACTACAGTATGTCTGAGGTTTTATTAGACATACACTCAGTCATGTCCACTGTTGGTGTGAAGAACTAAAGTCCAAAACAAGCTTAGCCACACAAGACTGTCTGTGGTGCAACAAAATCTTATTTTTTTAGCCTATCACTAACAGGGATCCGTGTAGACAGTGTATCTGATCCCTGAGGACACATGTTTAAATGGACACAGAGAAAGACATTGATGGTGGAGAGTGAGTAGCAGTTTGACTTACAGCATTCAGCTCAATCCTCTGGCTCTCGGTGAAGGTGCCCTCCGAATGAACCAGTTGTTTCAGGATCACCACCTTCATAGATTAAGACACATGAGGCTTTACTTATTAAGAGATAAAATGACATGCTTGGTCCATCCACAGCAAACTAAACAAAACTAACAATCACTAAACTCTCTCTTTCTCTGCCCTCATGTGGGGAGTATGTATGTCTATAGTGTTCCTGCCCCGGGAAACTTATTCAGGCACATGCACCTCCCTGTATGTATAAAGGCTGCCTGCTTGCTCTGTGTTCCTTTACACCTCTGTCAGCTCATGTCCTCCTTTTTGTAAGTCACTTTGGATAACAGCGTCTGCCAAATGCAATGTCATAATAATGTAATTTGTATGGCAGCATACAGACAGCACAAGTAACCTTTTTGTCATAACGGGCACGTCGTATCCTGTTGCTCTTGTCTTTACGGGAGTCGTCTTCAATCTGGAAACCAAACCACAGAAATGTTACTGTAGCAGAGCTGTCGTTATCAATCAACAACAATCAACAACAATCAATCAGTTTTTTTTCAGCCACCAGGTGGCAGTGTCTCTATACCAACATGTTATACAAAACACTGACTACTGCTTCATCTATGCAATACAGAATATACTGAATAGTTTTTTTTATAGATTGAGTAAGTGTACCTTCAGGGAGATTGTGTTCAATGCATTGCTTTCCACTGGAGAGACTAAGTCTGATGGAATGTGTGACCACCTCTTTGGAATGCGGCGGTATGACCTGCTCTGCCTGTAAGATGTGCGTGCACCCACACAGACACAGACAGACAGACAGACATACACACACACACACACACACACACACAGTTTATCATAGACCAGACTAAGAGCAGCTGGCAAAGATCCCTAATCAACACTCGCATTCATATGTTCTGATGATGCTGTTTGTGGATCACTGTGTGATGTGGCTGAATGTAGTAGTATGAAGTATGTACATGCATGTGTGTGTGTGTGTGTGTGTGTGTGTGTGTGTGTGTGTGTGTGTGTGTGCGTGTGTGTGTGTGTGTGTGCGTGTGTGTGTGTATGCATGTATGTATCTGTGACTCACAAGTAAAAGATGAAGGCTACCGAAGCCATGACTCCCACCACTGTACTTCCCAGGGCGATGACGATGATATCATGATCCCGTAGACCTGTGACCAATAGCACAATAGCACAGACCAATAGTGTAATAACATTCCCAACTTAGCACATTCATACTAACTTATTAGCCTTAATATAGTCTTTTTAGAAGAAGAGTTGTAGAGTGCCGCAAAACTAAGGAAAGTCTCACTGAGAATTTAACCTTAAGTAAGATCAAGGTCAAGGCAACTCTTTACCTGCCTACATGTAATTTGTCACATACAAAGCTTAAACGTTTAAGAACACCCTCCGTAAAGTCTTTCAAAATGACGTATACCCAATGTTAAAGTGCCAACATTGGTCTCTTAAAATGTAAAGCTGAGTTTTTTTTCATTGTGGTGTCACGTCACAAACTTTCGATCTTTTTTTTTTTAAATATATTTTCGGCCTTTTTTGTGATAGGGCAGTGAAGATGGTGACAGGAAATGAGAGGGAGAGAGAGATGGGGTAGGGTTGGGAAATGATTCAGGCCGGATTCAAACCTGGGTCCCCATGGGGCACTTGCCCATTTATGGTACGGGTGCTCTACGCATTGCGCCCCCTAAATTTCTATCTTTTACATGCAACAACATTCCAGTGTATCACCCTTGATCGAGTCTCTTTATTTGGACTGCATACCACATTTCCCTTCGTCATTGAAAAGGCCTGATACTCAGCATGGGAGCTTTGGTCTGCAGATTTGTCTGTGGGCGCCACTAGTCAGGTGTTATAAAGTAATAAAACACTACCGTAGTGTCTGTTTGATTCAATCTCTGTTCAGATTTATAAGCACCACACCTTACTGTGACTCATCCCGTTAGAGATAATTAGTGAAATGAACGATAAAAAAAACACCTGCAGTGTATGTGAAATCGTTTAGTAATGAGAGTGAATTCCAGTGAGTTGCTATAGATCACCTGTAACTGGAGGGCTGTCTTCAGGAAGAAGGTGAGGCCATATGAAGGATGGCTGTTGATCCATAAGTTTTGTCACTTTGGTGGTGGTGTTGTATTCATAAAGGATTTTGTACTAGTAAAGGCAGTAAAAGAAGTAACTGGTAAGTGACTTTTATTCATAAAAAAATGATCAGATGATTGCACACAGATGATGGCATACATGACACTTAATGGAAAAGATGGGTTAAACACTACCCATCAGGGTTACGCTTTATTTTAACATGCCTACTGTAGTGTGTGCACATCATGAAGTACAGTGTAACATATTGTGTGTACCTACACTGTACCTTAGGGGTAGGGTTATGGTTAGTGTTAGGTACAGTGCAAGCGCATAACATTAAATTTTAAGTGTTACCAACATTAGACATCAAACATGCCTCTGTTGAAATTACAGAACAAAGAGTATGAAAGTATTAATGTATTATCTCTTTTCTACATATGCAGTTGTGCATACAGAACAGGGAAACAAAATGGCATCCTGAACCTCGCCACTGGTGCTCGTGTAAATGACAGTTAAGTCCACATCTCTGTCCCCCACCTCATCCAGGTGGTACACTCCAGCCATGCCTGTGGAGGGAGCAAAAAGTGGCCATTGTCAATCAAACTCAACACTACTAACAGCTACAGCTCCTGACAATTTACAGTTCTCACTTGAGAAGATATATTTCTACACAAACGTTCTTAAAGAGTGTAACTCTTAAATGAGGGGGTGAACCCTGGAAGTGTTTTTTTTCTTTTGCAATGTCCTTGACAACTAATACACAACTTGACTGATCTATTTATCTCTCACTGACACTAATAATATCTTTTTTGAACGGCCCTTCGAACCCAGAGATCAAGAGGGCCCTTTATGAAAAAGCAGCCTTTGCGCTCCCAAGAACATCAGTAAGATACGCAATATATGTAACATATTTCTGTAAGCAAGCACTCTGTATATTTATTGTATTAATACTGACTGGGATAATACTAGGATGACACTAGGCTGATTAATTAAAGGCTGACATTTTAATTAAATATGAACCACAGTATGAGGAGTAAAAACCTTAATGGAAAACAAAGGCAGGTAGTCAGGATATGAAACTCAAGGCATCACGGAGATGGATAAAAAATTACAGTCTGAGTTCACCTGCCTGCCTGCTTGCCGAATCAACGAATTCACTGACATCACTAAGCCAAAATTATGTACTACATACAGTATCTTATGAAAAAGAAACAGAAAGAACCTACAATAATTTTTACTGCCTCATATATGATTGAGCCATAAATTACACTTGTATGTTCAATGTTTGAACACAATATTACACTTACATGTTTTATATGGTCTAAGTTCCATATTACAAAATGGGTTAATGATCTTATATGTGGTTCCCTGTGATATTTCCCTGTGATATTTCTTGCAAGCATCTGATAAAACATGTAAATATTGTATAAAAAGTATTTTTGTCTTTCTCGTATTTGTTGGCCAACATTACAGTATGTCAACTGGCTGTTTTTCAGATCCTGTCCATAGACATTACTGTTGTTCAGTGGACATGGGGCAACTCATTGTGCTTACATTCTGAAGGATTTTTTGGCTTTAACACAATAGAAGTGTGTTTATTATACATTAAAAGCAATCAAAAGCTTTGAATAAAAGCAATCAAACCACGCATTTCAAGCACAACAAAAAATATCCTGGGATATATGCATTTATTTTCAAGGACGTGGGTGATAGAATTTGCGATCTGTGAACTGGTTCAACCCACTTAAAGCCTAATGCACGACAGTCATCAAATTGGTCATCAGATCAGACTTTGTGACCATTAGAGACTTAAGTATGATTAAGTTTCCATTTGGTTTTTTTTTAGGTTAAAATGACCAGTTAATTATTAACGATATTGTTGTTAACAGCAACTGAAAACGTGCTACCAACACCAATCGATTTCCCCGAGCTTTATGAGGCCTTTACCCTGTGTGTCTTTCTTACGCAGGAAGTGTGAGTCATAGCTCCTGCAAATAAAGTGCTGACGCTTACGTGCTGTTGTCAATCAACCGCCCCAAAAAAGGAAGAAGCTAGATTGCCTCGCTTGATCAAAAGACCCTAAACTCTTAAACTCACTCAACAACAAGCTTCTGAAATGTCAATTAAGATGCATTGTTGATATATCGGTACCTTCGAAAGTAATGTTTCTGAATGAGGTGGTCAAATTGTCCGCTTCTGTCCTGTCCTGTTTATTGAAGGTCCTGTTTAAGGTGTCCCGCATCACCTTTCCCACCAAGAGTACGGCATCATGGTACGCTGCCGTATAATCATTCATCTGTGGGATAACAAGCACAAGAGTACCACATCATGGTAATCTACAATATAATCATTCGTCTGTGGGATAACAAGCACTAGAATACAATATCATTGTAAGCTACCATATAATCATCCGTCTGTGGGATAAGAAGCACAAGAATATGACATCATAGTAAAAAGGCTGCATTTGCAGGCCAAATTGAAGGAACCTTCTAGGCAGGACAGGCCTACGCGGCCTATGAATTGGCTCTTTGAATCATATTGCACCTAGATTGGGACACGGTGTTAGGTTAGGCTTTTCTGCCTAGCAACCAAAAAGAAAAAAATGTAGTTTCTCACCGTCATGTTTCCGGTGGGTGTCACGATGGTTTCCCCAATGGTGTAGTTTCTTGTGTTGGGCATCGTCAGCACCAGCACATTATCCATTTCAGGCAAAGCGGACGCGTTTTTGTAATAGTGGTCACTGTTGGAATACATCATCGTTAGCATTCAATACTGAAAAAAATCTAACTTTGACAGCACTGAATTAGATATCTATAGGCCTACACATAACACCCTGTACATGTAACCAAAGCCTAACACGTTTGCCCACTGCCAGATTATATATTTCCTGGCCAAGTAATAAAAAGTATGTGTGTGCTATGGCTTATTATATTTACTTTTCCATCAGTCACCTAGGCACTATAACTAAACAGACAAAGGTTGTGTTGCTGTCGTCCTTGAAACAAAATTGTTAAGAACAATCACAAGTTGATTATCTGGTACAGACTTGTAAAGGTCGATGAGGAAGATAACAATATCCGCGCCGGTATCAGTATTATTCTTTAGCTGGATGAGATCAGTTGGAGATCCACATATGATAAAGACTAGATAAAAAAGATAAAAGATAAAAGACAGACAAAATGTTTTCCTTAACAGAGTTGTTATATGTGACACAGAATTCCTAACTGCATCTGACCACTTCTTGCCAAACTGTTAAAGCACTTTGAGCTACATCTTGTGAATATATACAAACACAGTTTATTATTATTATTATTATTATTATTATTATTATTATCGTTATTGTTGTTTTTAATCATTTTAATCACTGTGAAATATTAACACCAAAACAATAACATTTAGCCTATACATTAATTAATTAAGCCAGATGAAAGTTAATGCACAGATTATGTCTAAGAACATGAGACGCAGTTGCTCTATATACTAAACACATTGACAAATGAAAATGTTATGGCACCAACAGAGGCCTCCACCCCTTGCTTCAACACTTCAGCACTGTGTGTGAGTAGCTACCATAAACTGTATTATCGTAATGATAGAAGGTCATTGACAACCACCTCATGGCAAATTGCCTGAGAAACTTTAGTATACAGATCAAACTATATATATATATGCTCAGATAAAATGTATGTGTACAGTTTGAGAGACCTGGGGTTCCGACCTACAGTGCCAGATCTAGAACAGTATGTTTCACATGGTGTCATAGTATGATGCCTTACTAACATAATGGTTGATAGCTTCATCAACCACAATAACATATTTTTTATGTGTGTTCATTGCTCTCAACACCAAATAAAGACTGAGATCATACTGTGGAAGATAAATTTTCTTACGATTGCTTTCCCTCCTTTTGTTTTCAAAAGCCTGCCTTAGCTCATTCTCTGTTCGAAGCAGACCGCGTTTCCTGATACTCGAGGCGAACTCCCTTGATCCCGCTTCCAGAGCATTGATGTACCTGAGGACCAATACAAATACAAAAACACGAATGAAAAAAAGTGAAAGAATTATATAATAAAGGGATACCCTGGAGTTCCAGATTTTGTAGGGCTGGGTGACAAAGACTTCAAACTTGTGCTGGTAGCAAAACCACATCAATTGGATGAGCAAGACGCTTTCTGCTTTTGCAGCACAAATAGCTTAGGGTATAATGGCAGTGAGTGGGGCATACACTTGCACAATCCTACAAATTGCTCGTTATCAACAGTAATTAGCCCCAGGGTGTCTAGAAGATGTTGTTCTTTCTAATTTACTTTCCAAAAAAAGAGCCGATAACATGATTTCTTAATTAATACAGCTGCATAACTTGCATAACTATAACTGAACGACCTGTGCCTAAAAGAGATATTTCAAGTTGATGTTTCTGGTTTGTTTACGTTTACTAATTAACTTTACTCGGCATGAACACCATATCCACCAATATAAACAAACAGGCCACTTGTCTGCTCCTAAAATGCAAATAATACAGTTAGGTATTAAGCTTCCCTGTGTCTACTTTGCAGTGTGCAATTGCTCAGAGCCATTGCTGTATCAAGTTACGTCACAGTTTTCTTTTTTACTGTGTAAGGCTGTAAAATAACTTGTGCTCTTACAAGGATTTCCAGGAACGTTGCTGAGCCAGTGTCCTCAGAATCTGGCGATAAAATGTCCTTTTACACAAATTCAGATTTCAGCTTTACTGCTTCCATGACAAGTGATAAGTGGCCTTGCCAAGCCTGAGAGATACCCACAATAACTGTGATGACACGTGTACAAAATGATCACCCACCAAAAGCAGTCCTCTGTGTTGTCATGCTTCTTGTAGATGTAGGTCATATTCCACTTTGGCTTGATGTGGTCTGTATGCTTCCAAAACTCTGTGAAGAAGTTGGAGATCTTGCGAGCCGGGGGCAATATGCGCATGAGGTTGGTCTTGTAGTCACAGGACAGGCCAAAGCTTCCAGCAGAGAAGATTGGCACGCCTACGTCCAGACCTACGTCCCGGCTGAGACACATAGTTGGCAGAAGTCAGAGCACTGCACTGATTTGAACTGTGTGTCTTGCTATTTAACATCTTCCAATAATCAGGATTGATGCTGGCTTATGATACTGGGAATATAATACTGTCATCTGCCCTCAAACCCCAGTAATAGTGATGTGGATCACTGTGATCTATTCAATGCTGACTTTACATTAATTATTAATATACATTATTGTCTTTCCCCACACGTTTCCCAGACACCCCTGGCTATAATTACAACTGACTATATTTACAACTGACTATTACCATATACGTTATAAAGCTACAAGGATTTTCTCTGTATTCCATTAATGAGTATTGTACAAGCAACTTCAAGAGGATGGCATAGATTACATCAAAGTAATGAGCTACCAGTATATAAGATTTTGCTATTTATTAAAAAGTAGTTGGTATTTCTGATCTGAAGAAATTGCCTTTCTGGTTGCTCCGTCTAAACTGCGCATTAATTTACTTTTTTTTTACATAGTAAGACTATAAAAGTGTCTGTTAAGTGTAATGCCACGCAATGTAATGTAAACTCACTCCACCATGTTGAAGGTTGCATATGTGCAAGAGGGTCCCAACAAGACACAACCGACTTCTCCATTTTCCTACAACACAGAGCACAACAATTGTCCTTTATGAGAACATTATGACTCCATAAGCAGAAGCTCCACAAGCTGTTTTCCAATTTGTGGCTTTAATTTTCTTGAAGTCAACTCAACTAAACAGCTACACATATTTAAATATTCATTTCCATAATAGTGAATGTTCATAGGGCATGTCACCTTTTTGTTAGTGTTGTTCTGTTGTACAAGAATGTAAGATTAATAGGTAACTAATAGTAATAGCATTCCTCTGATGACCCACATTGGCGGTAGGTGAATTGGGTCACAACGATTGGTAGAAATGCCTGAGCTGCATGTTCCTCAACCACATAAAAGGGCCATTTTGTTTGTTACTTCATGAAGTATATGCAGTCAGTATATACTAACTTCTGGCTTTGTTTGTGGGACAATATAAAAGGTACTAAAGTGACAGGCATGGCCATCAGTCAATCTTATTGGCCATCATTCTATGTGTGATTGCCAGACTTAAAGGGCCAACTCAAAACCTCAGTGACTACTACTGGACTGGATAGATTTGGTAACCACCTAGACCATGCATAACCTGCTTCTGTACAATGTAATCACCATGTGTTGTGAGAGCCTATTAAACTTGAAATACGGGCTGTGGTGTATTTCACTAAATAACACACAGTAAACAGTCAGCACTCTTGCTGCATGAACGTTCTTTACTCTGCTCAAACGGATCTGAATGCAGATATCCCAGCATTCCCTAGCTAGGCTGAGATGATCGGTCTATGGCACAACCAAGTTACCAAAATACTTAAACTCAAACGTTTAATACAGCACACGGGCTAATATCAAATGTGTTGTTGCAGAGGAGTTGTACCTACAACAGGGGCGCAGGCAGAACATTTGCGGGCCCTTAGAATCATCCTTAACTATCACCCCCACCCCATACCTTAAAGCAAAGCTTGTAGCCTACCCACATGTGATATGGCAAACCTTTTAGGTAAAGTCATCCCAAAGCATGGCTGATTAAATCCAATTTGATGTCAAAGGTATGTGTCATGATTAGGGTGTTGACCAAACCTAGTACACTTAGCTTCATAAGGGAATGGGACACACATACAATCAGGGACTTCAGGATCTGGACCCCTTCACAACTGCTGCTGTGACAGCCTTTTTGCCGATAAAACTCAGTCCGGAACCCACTGTAGTTGGCAGTCATATTGAAATCGATACCTTCAGGCAGAGATACATTTAAAAGGAGTTATTATTTCAAGCAGGAACCAAATACAATAACCACAGAACCACAATGACTCTTATCTTATCTGACACACCTTTGATCAAATTACTAAAATAATATTAGTTTACTAATTTGTGTGTTGTGCAGGGAAAGATACTGCTCAGTTATAATTGACTAGGTTCATTTTATTTGTAGTGCAAGCATGTCTGTCTTTTTCATTTGAGTAAATATGGTGCACAGTTAGGTCTACTTTTCAGTGAACAAAAAAAAAATCATATGGGTGTCACTACCCTTTTGGCCATTGGGCCATTGACTACTGAAACCACTTACACTAACAGCAATCACAATTTCTTTCGTTAAGTCTTTACTCTGATACTTTACGCTTTAAAACTACCTTTATCATAGTTGACTGTGCCGTCAGTTACCAGGGCCCGCTCCACTGCTTTCCTCACAGCATTAATACTCCAGGGTGAAACGTCGTCGTCCAATAACACTACATTAATGGTGGTGTATCCTTTGAGACAAGAGACGTTAACGGATGCACAGCCGTTCACAAAAAGTGTAAACAGACAGATGTTGAACCATAGCTGATATGGCAGTTCTCTCCTATGTCTGTCATTTGTTGTTTTGGCGGTGAATGCGAAAATCTCTCCCAAGGTCATTTTTAAATGTAAAAGTATAGGGTCTATACCCTGAACGCCTTAGTGTTGCTGTAGCAGACCACCTCAACTTCTCAACAGGTGTGGTTTTTTACGTCTTCCAAGGCTGTCAAGCCATTCGGCTTAATATTTCGTGAAGTCTGTTTCTTTGTCCTCCGTCCTCATTTTATCTCAGAGCCCAAGAAGTTTTTTCGTTGTAAAATTGTGGCCATTTAACAATCCCATCGTCTACGCGGATGTGGAATTTCGTGTAGTCCAATCTTCCGATGACAGGTCCTGACAGAAGTGGCAGCTTTTGTCCTTACTTTGGAGGCTCGAGTTGCGCACCTAGCCTGTGTCTCACCTCTGCTTAGTTGCTCACCTGTTCTTTACTACTTGCGTTAATGAACTACAGACAAACGCATCACGTTGGCTCTCAGTCTGTCGCTCAATATATCGAGGGCCTGTGCAAACACAGTCCATCACCACACAGTAACAGGTGTTTAAATGATGAGATATATTTTGTATCAACTAGAAAATGTAAACCATAGAATACCTTATTTTACATAATCCATGGCCACTGCAGTAAGGTCCTAATTTCTGATTTGTCTCACTATCTTTTTGTCCCAGTGGTAGCACAATTTACACAAAGGTATAGCTCTCAGGCTGTATAAATGGATAAATGTGTTCTGAAATTCTAAATGACATTTGGCAATTTAAAGTGATAACATAATTGTTCCCTCTTCCTAAAATGTAGACCTAACATAATGTAGCCTAGGCCTAAGCTGGAAATTTGACATGCCTATATCTGAAAACCCAATAAAGTGTTGCTTCTAACTCTGGAAAAGCAAATACTGGCTTCCACAGTGAAACGGTGGTTTTGAAAATGGTGTAAACATAGTGAAACATGTTGCACTACTACAGCTGTGGGCCTGGAGCTTGTCAGATTTTATTAGCAATTATGGCTGTATGCTCCAAGGCTCACCAGAGGAAAACAAGATGGTTGAAAAAGCGAAGATGGTGGTAGATGACTGTAAAGAAAAGCCCAGAACCACTAAAATGACGGGGAGAGGTAACAAAATTCACGAAAAGAACAAAGGTTGCAGGAACCATAAAATGAATGACCTGTGTGGTGCTGATAAATTTAACTGTTATAAAAGCGGTCAGATTGTGTGTGGTGGCAATAAAAGTGTTTGTAGTGTTTGATTTCACAATCATGCTGACATGAGCACAAAGACAGCAAACTGAACAAACTGGGGAAAAAAATGAATGCCAAATACATTATACTGTTTCATGATTAAAGTAACTTGTACATGACACTAAACTCAGCAATGCAACCTTTTCCTGGCCAAGTTTTATTTAAGTTTCTCACATTTGACACTAAGGACTCCAAAAACTCAGTTTTTTTTGACAAACCTAACTAGCCATGACAGTCCAGAGACTATTGATTTTATTATCAATTCCTAATGAGAGCAGGTCACTTTATCTGCTGTGTTTTCCCACACACGCTCTTGTGCTGCTCCAGAATAGCCTCATATATCAGTTTGACACTTCAGGGCTAGCTAGCTCAATTTAAATATCAGGAACAGGGTAATTCAGCAGGCACAGCAAGAGATAATGGCAGTTCATGTTGTTGCCATAGTTAAACACACACACACACACACACACACACACACACACACACACACACACACACACACACACACACACACACACACGTGCGCGTACACACACAGTCGTTCTCTCACTTTGTCTCTCTCTCTCCCTCCTGCTTTCTCTGCCTCTCTTTCTGTCTTTGGTATAACAGTCCACACCGAAAATTGCATGCAGGTTTCTGTATTAGGTAACCATTTTGTGTTTCCCATTATTTCAGAAAAGTACATAAAAATCTAAGGATTTGTCAAAATAAAATAAAAAAATCACTGTATAGAAATCAATTATAGTATAATGGATGGAAGTGAGGATATGAGGTTTCATGTGTCTTAGTCTGTCTGTGGCCCTTGCCTGCCATCTGTTGGAAAACTTGAAGACCTGACCTTTCTCAGAAGGTGAAAGGCCGATACCTCAACTCAACTCAACTCAACTCAACTCGATAACTGACATTCAAATTTGCTCTTAGTCTAATAAATTCATAGTGTTGACCAGCAAATGTGTGCCTGATGAGGTTTGTGATTATGAACAAAGCTCACACGCTTGTGATTTTCAGTGTGTGATTAGTGATTAGTAGTGATTGGCCTTCGCCTGCAGGTACTTGTTCCCCAGTCATACCTGAGAGTTTGTGGAGCACGACATTTTCAGGGAAGGCCGGTAAATTCCAAACACTACATGACCTGTGCAGGTTAGGTAACTCAGTAAGCCTTTTGAAGGAACTTCTTAGCACTTAACATTGTTGTGAGATGATGCCACATTTTGCTGCAGCTAAGTATAGAGCAGGCTGTAGTGCTGAACTTAATTCTCTCTCTCTCTCTCTCTCTCTCTCTCTCTCTCTCTCTCTGTTCATTTCATTGCAGTGTAGTAAACACTGCGCCAGCCATTTCTTCTCTGTCCCTCTCTGTGTTTTTGTGTAAGTGTGTGTGTCTTATTGCATCAGTGAAGAGACTAAACTCTGAGCTCTGTTTGACTGCTCTCCAGTCTGCAGCTTAGATGTGTATCCAGTTCTTCCCTAGGTGTAGAGTTAAGTATAGTGTAGTTGAGCATACTGTAGTAAGGTAAAGCTAATACACAGCTGCGTGTGTAGAGCAAAGCATAATAGAGTTAAGTGTAGTATAGTTAAGTATAGTACAGTTAAGTATAGTACAAGACATGCATAGTTAAGCATAGTATAGCATGCCTAAGTGTTGTATAGTTAAGTATATTAGAGTTAAGTATAGTAGTATATAAGTATATAGTGTACAAAATTGGACAGGCCAAAACCTGTAAATATAAAGC
Source organism: Setipinna tenuifilis (assembly GCA_030347295.1). Taxonomy (NCBI): domain Eukaryota; kingdom Metazoa; phylum Chordata; class Actinopteri; order Clupeiformes; family Engraulidae; genus Setipinna; species Setipinna tenuifilis. The sequence continues at coordinate 16,597,093 of CM059287.1, read as the reverse complement.
AACTTTGATAGTGATTATAAGCTCATGCCTGATCTATCAAAATATAAGTAACCATGGTGAGCCCTGTTCACTATATTATCCAATCAATAAAGGTAAAAAGGCAATAGAGTAGCAGGTGTTTGGTGAACATGTCAAAAGAGGACAGAGTAAGTAATTAAGACGGAAAAAAAGATGGATGACACAGCTCTGTATTTTTGCCCGTTTCAATATTCTGCAAAGTTTAGCTCAAATAACCCAAAGTGGGCATTCAAAAGGTAATAAGTGTAATTTATTTTAATGTATAAATCCAAAGATATACTGGAGTTAGTTTGGTATAAACAACATTTCATGGAACGGTTACACAACATGCAGTACATTGAAGACAATTTCTCATGACAACTTTTTTCCACCTTGTCATTTACAGGACATTATTTTTATTTTGGTTATCCTTGTTTGAATAAAACTGTTTATCTACAAAAGGCTAGCTGGAAAAGGAGGTGAATCATAAAACTATTTATTAAACATTTTTCTATTTTGCAAGGACAAGACACCGTAACAAAATGCAATCAACGGAATAAACCAGAAAAGTAATTTGGAAAACACCAAATGCTTCTGGAAGCATAAAAAGAATGTGGTGAGGTTCTACAAAAATACAGACAAAAGACAAGACGAAAATGTGACACAGCTATAATTAATACAGTCAAATGATATCCAATTACAAAATTGTAAATGGATGATAAAATGGTCTTAATGGCCTACTAGATAGGTAATTACAAAAGGCAAGCTCATTTAGATATCTTAATGTTAGTAGTCTTTCTCTGACTAAAGAAGCTGAGTTCTACTAAAAGTAGTCAGGAGTATGATACAGAAAAGTTATCATGGCATGTTAGATCCCAAGAGTTTAGCCTCATACACACAAAAATGATTACTCTAAATGAAAATAAATACATGAAAAAGAGGAAATAAATAAATATCCAAAAAGGAAGGAAGAAATTGTTGCTTTTTATAATCTTTGTTTCACAGTTGTTGCACATTATGCTTGCCACATTCACATATCTGTTAACTCTGTCTGGGTCACTTTTTGCACAATCTTCCCAACTCCAACCCCCATCCCCCCACCCCCACACACAAACCCCAACCACCAACCCCCATCATGTCACTTTCCCACCCCGCAGTTGGGGAGATAGAAGGATACCAAACTTGCATAAACCTACTTCTCTCTCTCCAGCCCCTAACCCACTTACCAGCCAACCTTCTTTCACAGCGTCCCCTCCCAGCTCATGTCCTCGTTACCACTGCTTTACATATGCACGTACACTCCCCCGAGCCATGCTTTGTTCTAAATGATCTCTTTCTTTCATCTATCCATCCATCTATCTATCGCTTTCTCCCACTCTTCATATCTGTCTCTCTTTCTCTCTGTACAAGTGTCCCTTCCCCCTGTGTGAGTTCAGAGATGGGTTATGAGCTGATGATCTGGCCAGACCAGGTCTCGTGCTTTGTGCCCGGGTTCAGGTGAGTGATGACGACCTCCACGGCCTGCTGCTTCAGGTTTTTGGGTGGGATGTTGCAGACCTTGTAGGTGACTTCATCACCCTCCACAGGCACATATTCACCTTCAACGCTAACCAGAGAGAGATGAATTTCAGCGTAAAAAAGTTAATTAAATTAAAACATCAAGTGGTGTAGACCAAAAGAAATCAATTTAGTGCAATTTAGTTTTGTTGGTCTTTTAGGGGAAAAAATATATTTTTAATTCCAAGAGCATATACATCATTAATAAATCCTTACATGTAATTGTAATAACTTTGTTTAAATACAGCACTATTGGCTTATTCAGGAGAGCTACACCACACTGCATAACAAAGGTTAACTGTTATATAACAGTGTGCTGAATGGTAAAGAACCTTGTGTCCTGCCAACAGCCCCTGGTACTGGTACTTACTCGGAGATGTGCACGAAGATGTCGTCCCCTCCATGGGACGGTCGGATGAAGCCGTGGCCCTGTGACCTGGAGAAGCTTTTGCAGACACCTTTGAAGACCGGCCCTGACGTAGCTCGTACCGTGCTGGAGATGAAGCCATACAAACATATGGTTACACTTCATTTTTCTGTCTCCGTTACATCAATTAGGTACAGCGTAACAAAGTGTGTAACAACATGTAACATTATGTACTTACACTGTACTATAGGGTTAGTGTTAGGTATGTACAATGTAAGTTCATAACATAACATGTTGTTACATGTAGATACACTAAAGAAAAGCATCAAAAATGAAGTGTTACAAAACATACAATAAATCAGATCAGATCATAACTATCAGAAAGCAAACACATATGTCTTCAAACCCACACTTACAGACACAAGCACAAATACCCCCACTCTCACAAACACAGGTCAAATAACTGTTGCCAATTAGGGGCAGAACACAATACGGCAGGCCTCAGTGTGACTCACGCGGAGTATGTGCGGGTGCGTTTGGTGGGCAGCGGGCTGGGCAGCTCCCCAGGGATGTGCGGCTTCCTCTCCCACACGCGGCTGCCCTCCCTCAGGAAGGGGAAGGAGAGGACTCAGGGGGGCCTGCGTGGACGACAGCGAGGCTTTGGCCGGAGACGAAGGGTCAGTGTTGGCCATGACTGTAGGGGGAAGGGGGGCGGCGGGGTGGATGAACGGGGCAGGTGTTCTCCGAGATGGACCAGGTGGTTTGGACACGGCAGAGGGCAATCAAGGCGCAAACCGTGTGTCAGTCCATCTGCATATCTGAACAGGGCTCCACCTGTTGAGATGTACCACCAGTGCGGAGTGTTAATCTCAGGGCTCTGAAGAGTCTTCTGAAATTATCTTTACAGCAAAGGCGACAAAGATGGCAGCTGGGAGGGCAGAAGCAGATGACAGGGTGATAGAACAGGGTGAGGGGGTGGTAGAATACAACCAGTTGAGACAAGGATAGAGCAAGGGAACAAGAAAGGAGGAAGAAAAAAAAGATGGACGCATCAATATGGAAGTCAGCTAAAAGGTTATGACACATGTCAAAAGAGGGAATGTTGACAGGAAGCCAATGTCATGTCACGAGGTGCTACTTAGATACAGTCCTGTTTTAGAGAATGAGCTGCAGAGACATGCCACAAGCAATTTTTAAAAGTGTGTCAAACACATTAAATATTTACGCAGACAAAGGCAGGGTCCTTTTCCCAATCATTCAGTGCTGTTCTTATTGTCTGGTGCTCCCAGTCATCTGAGGTGATTTAGTCCATTTTAGAGATGCAAAGGAAGGATGTAATCCGGTCAGGCAAAACCATAATGCTCACATCTAATTTTATGATGTAGGCTGCAGAGTGCAGAGAATTAAGAGGTGAGTCCACTAAGGATTTAAAACCGTTCACCATCTTTATGGTATAACGACCTTGACTTCACATGACAGCGTGTAGTCCGTAAGGTCAGACATCCCACCGCTGTTCACTGAATCGCAATAAATTTCTTAAAGCATTGTAAAGCTCTTAACTGACTCTGAGACACAAATGGCGTCAAGGAGTCCACATCAAACAAGTGCAATGATCTATATTTAGGCTCCTGCAGGATAAAGCAAAAGGGTCAATCTGTAGCTCAGCACTCGCCGTACTCATTCAGGTAAATCTACTATAGCCTAATACACATTTGTGATATAGAACCTAAATCCTATTGAGGCTTAGCCAGTGTTTTTTAGATTAAAAATATGTTATTGCTATTCATATGACGTCAGGCGGTTCAGAGATACAGTGAACAGTTTATGATAACCTACCACAGCATGCCATTAAAAATCACAAGAGACTCTAGTCTAAAAGGTCTGTGTGTGCACCGAGTTATTATTATTTCAAAATGGCATATTAGCAAGGATTTAGATCACGGCAACACAGAAGAGTTATTAGCCTACATCAGTTAGATTCTATTCCCGTTTATGCTTGCGCTTCATCTTCAGTGAAAATGTCATTGTCTTAGCCAGGAGGGACTCCGCTTTTCAGCAGCGATACAGGGGCGTCTGTGGGGTGGCCGGACAAAATCTGTGGGCTATTTCTGTTCAACATCATCAGTATGGGTGGCACGTCTCAACCAGAGCCTACAAGTCATCGCTTCTTTTGGCGGCCTACACATACACTTTATTAAGCCAATTTGTAAGACTTAAGAGTTTTTTTTCTATCTACATGTATTGGAGACATTTTATATGGTATCTGGATTTTACAGAGTGGCCGAAACCTTGTAAGCAGTTTAACATTACTTATGTGAATTAGAATCGAGGTTTTTCCGACCAGTAATAAAAAAGACATTAGAAAGTGGGGGGTTGATACCCTCCCGTTGGTTACTTCCATAACGCTGACATTCGAGTTCACTGAATCATCCGTGGGTTTTCCCATTCTGAGCTCAAACAAGTGAATGAGCGCAAGGAACAATGCAGCCCAACCAGAAGAACCCAGACGAATACTAATTAATCACGATTCTTACCGTAAATAGCCTATGTAAACCTGCTTATGGTCAGATCACTACACTGTAGGACTAGTCCATCGCATCATTATTGGGCAACTACAAAAGCGGGTTGTAATGTGAAGGGTAAAGATAGTAAAAAACCTACCTTTATGGTTGTGTCGACATTGGCAACTCCGCTTCAGACAGTGCTTACAAGGAGAAGAGAAAGGGGCGGGGTTGAAGATGGGCTACATTTGTTGTCAGAATTTTCTTGTCTGATCTAGGCTACACTGCAAAACCGTGTATTGTTTGTCATGGTAATGTAAATATTCTATCCATCGACAAGACCGTTGGAGTTTGGTTGTCTTCAGCGGCTCGGCTGGAGTGGGCTACACTAGCCTACTGTGAGTGCCGTGGAGGATGCTGAAAACATGAGTGAAGGACGGACGGTCATGCAGTATTTAACTGTAGTCTTGTGCAAACTGCGGAACCGGTAGATGATGCTCATAAACTGCAAGAGGGATTATACTATATAGCAATCGATGATAAATGCCCCGTTGCAAAAAGAAAAAAAAACACTGAACAGAAATGACTAGGCTACACTGGATCAATAGTGAAGAAAATCGAAGTAAAGAGCTTTTACAGACTGTCCGCCTACGTTTATTTATTTCTCTCAAAACAAATGGCTGCACTTTTGATTGAGCAACACGAAACTCAAAACAAGAAGTAACAAAGAGTCTTCCTCATTTTCATCAGAACAGATGTTATTGTTTGCCAGTGGCCCAGCCTATGAAACAGGGGATACGAATTTCCGTATCCCAAGCGGTTTCATGTTCACAGCATTGCAAATTGGCCAGCCAAAGTGGTGTATAAAGCGTGTGTTCATGACTGTCCCTCACTAACCCTAGAGAATCACAGCCCCATCTGAGATTGACTTGACTGCGATAACTAAGAAAAAGGACTGTGCTTGTTGGCAGTATATTGATGGTTCACTCCACTTCATTCAGTCACACTGACAAATGAAGAAAAAACAAAAGTCAACAAATGAACATGAGGGCAGGATGGCAACAAGACATTCTGATTTTATATACAAGTTGCACAGTCGATCAACATAGAGTACATATTTTGCACTTAAAACTACACAAGAAAAAATCATCCAAGCTAAATAATACCGTCCCACCTGTAAGATTTCAAATCAACTTATTCCAAGTTAACTTCTCGTGTACTTTCCAGGTCTATTAGATTTCTCAAAACTATTAAGAGTGATATCATAAGTAGCCTTATGACTATATATAGTCTCTCATGTTCAGTATATTAGGGCTAGGCTACTGATTGTGCGTGTTTCTTGACAGGAGTGACAGAACTCTAGGAGGTAAAGTCTGACTGAAGCAAAGCCCTCTATCTTTAGAATTCATACAGTTATTCCCATTCAGGTTTAGCCACACTGTGAAAAACACACACCACACAACGACATCAGTGTTCTTTCTAATTTATGACAACCCAGTGGCCGGGTGGCCCGACACTCAGCCTTTAAATGCAAAACAAAAACAGAAAGAAAAAAAAATAAAACATTTCAATATACACGGAATCAGACAATGTCCAATTTGTGAACAGCTGGGGGGGAAGATTTATCCAAAACACAGTCAGCGTTTGAAATTGGGAGGAGTGTTTGAGTGGAGTCAGACACATGACGATGAGGGAGGCATCGCTGCCATCTTCGGTTTAGTCGGAATTACCGGATTGCTGCACTATGTGATTCTTACATTTACTTTCTTCCAATGCTTAGTTTTTGCGTATATAAATAACCCAAACTGTTTTTTTCCCCTTCGAATGCTTGCCAATAGCCAATAGGAGAGACTGGAGGGGATCAATGGCTTTGTCATGGGTTTAGCTCTGTGACACAAACAAAATGAGGAAATACACAAACCCCACAGAAAAGGGTATTACAAAGGGCAGGAGCAAAGAGTTTGAAAGTCCAACCATGGCGGAGCCATGATCATCATCATGTGACAGGACAGGTCTGTTTCGAACTTGCTTTAATGCACATATGGAGTTTTGCCTTTTGGAAAGTATAAATAAATACTCTTAAAATAGTGGAGGAGCTTTGACCTGTGAGGAATTCAGTGTGGATGGTGGTCAACATTTCGTTAGGGACTGACTGCAATACTGTTGGGAGGTGGCAGCGGCTAGTGGCTTAGACGGGAGGAGTGTCTGTTGAGATGTTCAGAGAGCAGTTTTTTTTTTAAAAAAATCACTGGACAAATGTTTCTGAGACCATCATGGGTATGACAAGTGGCACCAGTACAGCTGAATGACCAGACAACCCTTACAAGTTATTTCAAGTGGAGTGGTGGAAACGATTCTCAACCTGTTGCATGTGGTATAACAAAGCAGCATTCATTTACGGCTGAATATGGCCAAGGAACGAGTCAAAATGAACTGCCTAGATTTTGTCACAAAAAAACTCATCAAGCACAGTGGTTGCATGCATTCTCCATTGCAGTACAGTACTGAAAAAAAAGCATTAAAACCGCGTCCAGGACATTGAAAGAGCCAAACATCGACAACTGCGAGACAGACGGAACAGAAGCGTTTTGTTGAGGCAGGAAATGAATACCATCTTAAAATGAACGGCTAATGTGTGCGTGTGTGTGTATACATCTATTTTGTGCTCTACGACGAGCTTCCCTTTATGATATAAATACAGAGTAGAGCTTATCTGTCAATAATCTAAGCTGACTTAATCCATCGAGAAAGAGTGGCAAGAAGATCTTTAAGTACTGTGACGAACTGGGTCGCACCCCTAGCTGCAATGCAATAGTCTGGATGTTTTCCTGTGCCAGTGGGAGTGTGTGTGTGTGAGTGAACCTGTTTGTGTACACTGGAAAACTGCCGCAAGTGGTCGTGGTGTCCTGGTCTTAAAAGATTCTAGTCTATTGGGTTTGTGGGGTTGGGGTGGGTGGGCAGGGGGATATCCATCTTTGTTTTTTCTTTCAACATGAACCACCTAAAAACCCTCTGGACTATTCAAGAGACATCTGCCACATTCTGCTTCCCTGAACATGACCCCTTCACGCTCTGCCAGGCCCCGTCTCCTCTCAATGCTGCAGCTCCTTCATCCTGTTGAGGGCGCTGCCGGCCTGGAACCACTCGATCTGTGTCTCGTTGAAGGTGTGGTTGAGGGTGATGGTCTCCGAGCTGCCGTCGCTGTGCTTGATGACGGCCTGCAGAGGCTGACGAGGAGAAAGAAACAGAGACTCTTAACACACAAAAGCAACAGTGCATAATTTTTTAAGTTGCTTATTAACAGAAATTGATTTTTACACTTATACGTACAAGGTCATTAATGAGTAATTACTACCTACATCAGCAAACTGAATTGTTCTTATAAACTTTACATTTTTCATTAATATATACATAGAGTTGGTGAGCTCAATGGTCATGTTGGCCATGACCGCCACGGCCATGTTGCGCCGCCATTTTGAGACTATAGGCACCAACAGGGGACAACACTAGGAACAGCTTTTGCAATGTACAACATTACCATTCTGACTGAGGGGCAATTTAGTGAATTTGACATGTCTATGGGAATTGAATTGAGTGTCTGCACTGTCTATGTAGCTAACTAGAAGAATCTAAAAACCCTGCAGCAAAACAATTGCCTTTGTGTCAGAAAGTTCGACACACATCACTCACTTTGCCTGGAGCAAAGCCCTTGAGGCCTTGGATGGTGAGTTTGTCATCTGGGCGAATCTTGTCATAGTCAGCAGGGTTGGCAAAGGTGAGAGGGAGCAGGCCCTGCTTCTTCAGGTTTGTCTCTGCGCAACACAAGGACACAAAACACTGAAATGTCAGAGTTTGGTTTTCATGTAACACAGATAAGTAGGAACACTCTTAATATTAACACTCATGACATCAATTTTTACAGCATAATACATTAGATGTGGCAGCTGTATTCACAGAGAAATATATAGAAAGCAGGATTTTTTGTTTCTATTTTTGTGCGTGAGTTTTGCGTACCGTGAATCCTAGCGAAGCTCTTGACGATGATGGCCCTGCCACCCAGGTGACGAGGCTCCAGGGCGGCGTGCTCCCTGCTGGAGCCCTCTCCGTAGTTGTCATCGCCGACCACGACCCAGGAAAGACCGTTCGCCTGTAATGAGGGAACCGCCAGGACAGATCAGTAAGGGAAAGAAAAGACCAGCACGCCATCTTGAGTATGCTCAGACAATTACTTGGCAAGACATTGCATTACTACATCACACTTAGCAGACACTTTTATCCAAACTGACATACAATTAAGAAATACTATTAAGCCAGCTGCGAATGTACCAGGGGCCAGCAGCCAATGTATCCAAATTGGCATTTTTCAACCACTAAAATAGATGAAAGCTCAAAGTAGCTCTACACCTCAGCAGTGCCATGAATAGAATGCCTAAACATAAAACTAAAGTACAAACAGCTTAGTGGGACATCTGGCATTTAGGGCAAGGGGTCTGTAAAGGTCAGAAGGACAAACATAACGCACATGCAAGCGCCATCTATGAGGGTCAGAGGAACCCTAGATGACCATTTCAATCGAGAGAGTTCTTGTTTACCTTGTAGTGGCGAGCCACATCAGGAACGCCACCATACTCTCCAGTCAGCTGGTTCTTGATGCTGTTGATGGCCTCGTTCTCGATGTTGACGGCACCGATGAGCATGTTGTTGGAGATGTTGTCAAGGTGACCGCGGAACTTGAGCCAAGGTCCAGCGGCACTGATGTGATCGGTGGTGCACTTGCCCTTCACCTGTAACGAAGGGGAGGACAGGTGACTGCAACCTCAAAGAATTCAGAAGTTAAAGAAATTAAAGAGTGCAGAGATTAATATATATGATAAAATGCATTAATATACATTTTATTTCTTTACACAACATTGGAGTGATTTTGTCATTATTATTCATTATGGAAGATGTATATGATTTGAACAAATACATCTGCCTAAATTATTCTGAGGTTGACAAAGGACAATGTTCATGATTTGAACAATTATCACAATCCATTATATACCCAAACTATCCCGAAGTTGACAATCTTTGAGTAAACCTGTATTCAGCCCCCGGTCAGTTACCTTGATGAGGACCTGCATGTTCTCCAGGTCCTTGCCGCTCCACTTGTCGAAGGGCTCGAGCAGCTGCAGGCGGTTGCTCTGGGGGCTGACGTCCACGCGGAGACCAGTGCCATCTGGTGGTGGGTGCTGGTAGGTGTCCTCGCCAGGGTCGAAGTCGCGGGCGGGCAGCTCATCGGCGTTGGGTGGGTCCAGCTTGAACTTCTCTCCGTTGGGTGCGGTGAGGAAGTCGGTTTCGGGGTTGAAGTCTAGCCTGCCGGCGATGGCCATGGCTGTGACAATCTGGAGTTAAGAGTGTTGACACAAGACAATGCAGATGAGGGACAGGAAGACAGATCTTGACTCAAAGTCATAAGGGTCTAAATTGTAGGCAACTGGATTTCAACTGGACTTTGGCTCAGGCTAATTAAGTTTATTTTGTTTAAAACTCAGCACTTATGACTACACCATGACATGGATGACTGAAAATCTTCAGGCAACTTGATTGAAAGTCATCTGACCTTACTGAAATTATTTTGTCAGCAATATAATCACGTGCATCATGAAATGCCCTTGACATACCTCAGGGGAGGTGACAAAAGCGTGCGTGGCAGGGTTGGCATCGTTCCTGGCAGTAAAGTTACGGTTGAAGGATGTGACGATGGTGTTCTTCTCTCCCTTCTTGACGTCACGCCTGAGGGTTGGAGAAAAACAACAACTGGTTCTACAACTGAGCAGCTACTCAAGGTCCATGTTTCTTGTTCATACAGAGACATCGACCAACAGCGCCATTGATGGCAATGAAAAGCAGGACTCTGTTTATGGTAGTACCTGTCCCACTGGCCGATGCAGGGCCCACAGGCGTTGGCCAGCACCACTCCTCCCACGTCACTCAGGATCTTAGCCTGTGGGCAAACCAGGAAATACACTTAGTTTCATGAGGGCTAAACACAGACTAGACCTCGCCTCTTTTTAAATGTAGCCATACTTTAATTGTATTGCCATGTAAAGACCAGTTTTTGTAACCTTCAGCAATAAGAGGGGGGGGCAAACCAAGTAGTGCATATTTTGCAGTACTCACATAACCGTCTCTCTCAATGGTGGCGCGGATCTGCTCCGAGCCTGGGGTGACTGTGAACTGCGCCTTGCACTTGAGGCCACGGTCCAGAGCCTGCTTGGCAAGGGAGGCAGCCCTGCCCATGTCCTCATAGCTGGAGTTAGTGCAGCTGCCAATCAAACCTGCGCAGGGAGCAGCGGTTAAGATTTGGGTATTGTAGTTCAAATAGTTACAAGTGGCACTGAGTTATTAGTTCACAGGTCCACAACTGAAACTACAGCTTGCACTTACCCACTTTGACCTCCAGAGGCCATCCTTTGTCTGCTGCCGTCTTGCCGATATCGGACACAGGGTGAGCGTAGTCTGGGGTGAAGGGTCCGTTAATATGGGGTTTAAGCTGAGTAAAGAAAAGAATAATTAAGACTGAGAGATATGGGGAATACACGGGCCCAAACTGAAACCTTTGTGTACATGACATGATGATGACAATAAATAGTAAACATAAATAAGTAAACAAAAACAAGCAAAGGTCCTGACCTCGCTCAGGTTGATTTCAATGACCTGATCATATTCACAGCCAGCATCAGGCACCAGCAGGTCCTGGTACTCATCAGACAGAGCAGCAATGTCTGAACCGAGAAGGAGGGGAAAAAAAATCATATTTAGAATTCAGAATTCATAAGAAATGCCTTTACAATTTTACAATGTCATCCGATATAGGAAGGACCAGACAGAACACTGCTGCTCGTTTGGAAACTGAGCCGTCCTGCGCAAGGAAGCGAAGAGGTCAAGAACAGAACCTACCTCCACGTCCGGTCTTCTGCAGGTAGGTCCTCATGCGGTGGTTGTAGGGGAACACAGAGGTGGTGGCCCCAATCTCAGCTCCCATGTTACAGATCGTTGCCATTCCTGCACAAGATCACAGCAAAGGTTTTAGTCAAGGCATTACATGACTGTAAACTCCAGCAGGAACATGTGAAATAACTAGATACATTATGCACTCGCTCCCTCTTTTCCTCTGTACCCATCTATCTATTTATCGGTGTGAAATAACTACATATAGAACAAACTAAAGGAAAATCAGTCTTTATTTAAATGGCAACAAACTGAAGAAAATAATACTCCTTTCATGAACTACAGACTCTCAAATGTTGGGTAATTATCTTGTCCGTGTTCTTTTGTGTGTGCACAATGGCTACTAAGATCACAATGAGTCAAACAGAACACCCAGAGCTCACGTTACACTATACCTGTGCAGGAGATGGAATCTACACCAGGCCCGTGGTACTCAACAATGGCCCCAGTGCCTCCCTTCACTGTCAGTATGCCCGCCACCTTCAGAATGACGTCCTTAGGGGACGTCCAGCCAGACAGAGTGCCGGTCAGCTTTACACCAATCACCTGATCACAAAACAAAAAGGCTTTGTTTATGGGACCGCTCACACAGATACTTGTATTGGTAAAACATGATCACATAGCCTATAAAGAAAAACACAATCCAAAAATCAATGTAATTTTTTTTCAGTTAGTTCTGGCTTTTTCAGCTTTAATTCGACAGGAACAGTAGAGAGAATATGAGTGGGAGAGAAACAGGGCAGATCTCAGGTCAGGGTAGGGATCATGGGTCATTATGGTATGGACGCCTTCGCCAACTATGCCAGTGCACCTCCTGCAACTGGCCTCAGATTTAAAAGCAGTTTGTCCAGCGGCCAAGAAACAGAGAGAGAAGTATGCCACACGCAGTAGTGAGTGAGGCCAGAAGAGAATAGACGCCTAAAGGGGGTGGGGGGGGGCAGGAGAGCGTGGGACAGGATACCAGGAGCAGGTAAGACAGGACAAGAGCTCACGTTAGGACACTTCAGCTCCCAGGGGATGCCGGCCATGACGTCCACTGCGTCGGCTCCGCCCACCCCGATGCAGATGCAGCCAAGGCCGCCGCCGTTGGGCGTGTGGGAGTCTGTGCCGATCAACATGACGCCAGGATACGCGTAGTTCTCCAGGATGATCTATAGGGGAGAGGTATGGCAACAGTAATCAAGTGACACTTGGTCTTGCCCTATAGTCCAGCCTTTATAGTTAAAATTTGTAATCGTTTTTTTTTGTCTTATCTTTGTCTTTTAGCACTAATTAAATATATACATCTATATTTTTACTTTTTAACTATGCACATCAGCATGTGGGCATGAGGAAAACAACATTTCAGCACACTGTATGCTTGTCTACAGCAGTACTGACAAACACTCTTGAGCCTTGGCAACACTGTGAGTCTTAGACTCTCACAGTTGCGTAATGGGGAGGAAGGCGTCTGAGGACCTGACTGGTTTACCTGATGGATGATCCCTGAGCCTGGTTTCCAGAAGCCTACACCATATTTGGCTCCAGCGCTGGCAAGGAAGTTATAAACCTCCTGATTGATTTCCTGTATAACATCCAAAGACAAAACATGCAGTCAATACATGTCATTCTTCTCATAGACAAGATCCCTAGAAGCAGACAGATGACCTACTGCCTCTGATTTTAACTGGCCTCACTGTCAAAAAGACGGGACGGAGAAATTGCATGCACTTCAGAAGAGTCCCACAAACTTCTCTCTGCAGCCAAAGTCACAATTACATGGCCTGAAGGCATCTATTTTCAGTTGCACGGAACATTTTCAATGCACTGCAGCGTTGTTTAAATATTTGAGCTTGACTTTACAGCTTTGCTCTGGGCAATTTCCATAATCAGTTTCTTGTAGTGCATTTTTGCATGGCTGTGATAAGGTCATGGTAGTACTGTTTATCAGCATGGCTGTGATAGGCAGCTGTTACTCCATGTCCTTGTCCGTCAAATCTGAAGTGTGATACTGCCTTCGTACTACAGTTGAGCAATTATACCAATTACGAAGCAATGCCTACCAAGACATGACACGATTTCCCTAAATAACATCAACCATTTTAAGGAGAACAGAGAACCACAAATGACAGGGTTGTTAAACTGTGTACGAACACCAGGAATCTAGAGCAATATGCAATAGGAGAAACCAAAAGCAAACACTTTTAGTCTCTCACAGAAGCTGTGTTAAGATGTAACATAGGGGAACATTGAAGTTAGACTATGGAGAAAGGGGGTCTTTTGTTGAAAAAGCAAGTTCAGCAGAGATGGCAGTCATCCAGAAATCCTCTCTACCACCCACATCGTCAAAGATGGTAATTACCTCAATCTGTGCTTACTTGTATTCAGACTATTAAAAATACAGGCCATTCCAAATTTACATGACCCTTGACCTCAATGGCATCTGCACTATCCACATTACTGACCTTTGCCCTCTTCAGGTCCTGGACGCCGCCTGTCTGGGCCTCGATCAAGTGGTCGCAGTGGATGGTGGAGGGCACGGCCACCTTGGGCAGGCCGCTGCTGATGAACTGCAGCATGGCCATCTGGGCTGTGGCATCCTGCATGGCCACGCGGTCGGGCCGCAGACGCAGGTATGTGCGGCCCCTGTCAATCTCCTGGCCGTGGGGGTCGTCCAGGTGACCATACACGATCTTCTCCGACAGGGTGAGTGGCCTGTTGAGCCTGGCGAGGAGAACAGGTTGCCATACAGGTTTGGTGGGTTGGAATGAAATGAGGGACAATATTACGCAAACACTTCTAGGGCAATATTAAAAATGTGTTATATGTAGGATTCTGGTCAAAACTAGTGCTGCAATCAAATTTACAATACTGTAAAACATTGACCCATATCTAGAGGCAAAACACAAAACCAATAACATTTGCTACCTGCAAGTAAAATTTTGTAGTGCAAATATTCTGCCTGTACTATTGTCAGTGGAATCAGTATGAGTTTTACATGTTTCCTCAATCTCTGCTGACATATCAAAACCATTTTACTTTCTGTAAATTTCATACACATACTGCCTTTAAAAATACACAAAGGGAACAGCAAATGCAGTATTCAAATCACTATACCAATAAAAACAATGACAGGATTCAAGATTTTCTAAGCTCACAGGCATCTGGGAAATCTAAGCAGGCAAGCACAGTGTTGCAGTTTAGGGTGTTGAGGGGGCACAGCACAAACCTCTTGCGTACGATGTTAACATTGGTCTGGAGCTTCTCATAGTTAATGTGGGAGCTGGGCTCGAAGCGGCTCATGGACACCTTGGCCTTGGCGCTGAGGGCCGCAGACACATGCAGGCGGCGAGCACCCTGCCCCAGAGCAAGCTAAAATGGCATATATGTATATGTGGAGAGAAAAAGAGAGAAAGAGAGAGAAAAAGAGAAAAAGAGAGACAGAGAGAGAGAGAGACACAGAGAGAGAGACACACAGAGAGAGAGAAAGTCAGAACATTTGAGGCTAGTGTTTACACATACAGAAATACATACAGAAGTGTACATTTTATTTCAATAAATTATGTTATCAAGGCATTTTAAATGGACTTAATTGTGTTGCTGTGTGAGATAATGTCATTTAATACGTCAGACCAACTATGATGTCTGTCTGTTGCCTTGACTCAACTTTGACCCACTGAACTTTACCTATATGATCATCTCTCGAAAGTTATTTGGTTTATGATTACATATAATAACCACATTTAATTGTTCTGTTATGCAATATGTTCATCTATTCAAGGAATGGGCAGGCCAACAACTTTTACTGCCACTTATGGCTTTTTATTCAGAGTGTGTTCCGTGGTGCATACAATAAACAATGTCAGATTGCACCTCAACACTAGCATCAACAACATTATCCAACAGTGTAACGAGAAAGCGTACTGCAGTAAATGGTGTTAAGACGCTGCTGTTAAGTTACATAAATAGGCAAAAGATTCGCATATGTTCCTATTTAGGGGTCACTTAAGGACAAAGGCTGCTACACAGGGGTCCTGGCTCAAAAGGGTGGCCTTGTTAGGGCCTGACACCACGACACTTTGCATACATGTAGATTCATGGTCAACTTTAGGCAAACGGATCAAATGAATCGAAAATCATATTTACTGTTAAATCTCTTAAACGCACAGCTGTGCATATAGTCAGTCGCCACGTCATGAAGGCCAACCACATATGGCTTTAACCTTTCATATGGCTTTATTCTGGTAAACAGATGAGGACATCTCAAAAATCCTTTGATGAGAAATTAAATCACAACAACCAGACTGACAGACATTTAACGTTACAATCATCTTGTTACCAGTAAAAAAGACCACATAATTTACTGACAAGTGATACGAGCACTCGATCACGTTAGCCACTTTAAATCTTAAGATAGACATAACCTTTATGTGAAATATATGCCGATACTGCGAAAATGCATCAATCCACTATTTTAGTTTGTAAGATACGGTGTCATCCTCATCAGCTCGCCAGCTTGCAAGCTACCTCATGATTAGGACAACTAGCGTGAGTCTTGTGCACAGCCATCGCCCTGAGCCGTTGCTATGCTCCACAGCTAACACAAGCTAGCTTGTTTGTCACCTTGCGTTAACCTTGCTAACATGAGACGACTGGCAATAACGACAGATGAGGACATTTCGTCGATCACTCGATGAATTTGTGCAGTTACAATTCCCAGACTGTATCATTCCTAACAGACACACATAAGCATGTGATCGACAAACTTCCATCTAATGCACCTTGGTACAAAATCAGATTGCTGCCAACGTAGCCAGCTTGCTACCAAGCTAGGCTAAGTTCTCGGTGACCTGAGATTCATCTACGCGAGCTTTGGACCGTTAGCTCCGGCGAGGAACAAAACTATTAGAAAAAGCTTACATTAACACATATGACACCAACCTGAGTACTAATACAACATTCAATTCTCTCAGAAACACAACACGAACTTTCAACAATTTACTAAAAACTTATCACTAACCTGAAGCCGGGTGACAGTTAAGCAGTAGGTTGCCATTTTGTTCACTGACAAAGATGTGACGCAAAAGCATGACGTCGACCCTTTATCCGGCGGATTCCTTGCATAGGACGTCACGTTGCATCTATTATTGTATCTAATATTATTGGATTACTAATGATATAAACATATCCAATAAAGGCACACCATATGATTCCGATTGCACGATAATGTATTTATTTTAGTTTATTAATTCATGTCTGTTTCTAAAGGTTTAATAAGTTTATTTCGAGACTACTTTGTCGAATGGTATTTTAGAAACGTTACGTGTTTATTGATATTTTTAATAATTATGTCAAATTATGTCATGTCTTCTATGCTTTAAAATAAAAGAATTTGACAAAGTATATTTCTTTAAGTTGAAAGGTCAAAGTTCAAAGGACATATCCGCCACGACGTAGGTAGATGTGCGGCTAAGCGATGGCTAAACATCATCCAGATTTAATTTTTTGCAGAAAACAGGCCGGTGTCGGTAAGTGATGAGACACAATAGAGTTCTTGTATTACGTGATAATTTACCTTGTTATCGGATGTGTTTGATAAATCTGAAATGATTATAGAGTGATGAAAAAAAGTAACATAACCTAGAGTGAACAGCCGCGTTCACTAGCCAGCTAGGCTAAAAGGCTAACAATAAATACCTAAGATGTGCTGGCATTAGTAGTCTTGTTGTCTAACTTTTGGTCTGGAAAGTCGAAATGCAAAGTCTTTCACGTGGCATTGGTAAATACCCAAATACCAAGAGTGGGTAACGCAGCAATTGTAAAGAGATGACCAGGAGACTTTGCTTATTAGCCTGCTGAAGCTCACGTTGCACCATGCTAATGTTACAGTGGATGTAGTGTCTACTGTGGTTGTTACCGTACGATATCCTGATCAAAGTAACTATGATGGTACTCATCTGTTCTGTCGTTTGTTTGTTCTGCAGCCATCGGGAGATTGTGTGAAAAATGTAAGTTTTCCCCCTATAATAGAAGTTTTATTAGGCTGGTTGTTATTGGGTGTACTCATTCATTCATTCATTCATTCATTCTTCATTGCATACAGGGTCCATAGCTTTTTGTCCAAATATACGTATATGTACAAGGAATTTGACTCCAGCAGATGTTGGCTCTCTATACATTCATCATATAGTATACATATAGATGTAGTAGTATACAGTCAATAGATAAATAGAAATATATAGACACGCTCTGTACAATAGAGACAATAATATACATATATGCACATAATTGCACATAAGTGGGGACATATATATTGCATTGTATAAGTAGAACAATATACAAGTAGGACATGGTGTACAAGACTAGCACACATGGAGTGGGAATAAAGTGCACCTAATAGTGCAATGTAGTGTGCAAGAATAACTGATTGCATAATGCATTTTGCAGTTATGGATGACTTGTAATGTCCCATTATATCATTTTGTTCCGGTTTCTCAGGTGATGGAAAATGTGTCATCTGCGATTCGTATGTAAGACCCTGTACACTGGTGCGGATCTGTGATGAGTGCAATTACGGGTCTTACCAGGGACGCTGTGTAATCTGTGGAGGACCAGGTGTATCAGATGCCTACTATTGCAAGGAGTGCACAATCCAAGAGAAAGATGTAAATATTAAGTTTTTGCCAACTTCATTAAGCCTGACTGTTTTCATTGTTATCATAACAGTAAAGTGAGTCTGTTTGTAACTTGTTCTTTGCCATTATGTTTATGCTATTATGTCATTCTTTGCCAATATGTTTATTCGGTCTAAAAATATTTGGTGGAAAAATAGATATTTTCTTAACTACACATTATTTATTTATGCGATATCACGTGACGAGAAATCAAGAACAGTCCTTGAACGTTTTTCTTATTTACGTGGGTGTCAACGCTAATGTGAATAATTGTTATTGTTGAATACATACCTTTTATTGAGTTACTGTGACAAAAAGTTGTATAGATACTGACAAAGGCATTAAAGGCATGGGTGTTCTATGTATGACTACTTTGTATGTATAACTTTTTTTTTCTGCATCCCTGAACAGCGTGATGGATGTCCCAAGATTGTGAACCTTGGCAGCTCCAAGACTGACCTTTTCTATGAGAGAAAAAAGTATGGCTTCAAAAAGAGGTGAAGAAAAAGCAGGCTGGCAGTGGAAATAGATGGCCATTACTCTTTAGACTCAGTAGTCAAGTTCTTTTTTTGTTTGCAATCAAGGTTTTTTAGTGTAATAAAGTTTCTTAAATTGTTCTTTTTTAAAAAGAAATGTCCCCGTTTATTTTGTTTACCTTGGAGGGTCATTTGAAATGAAAGTGTTAAACGGTGTTCCTTCTCAAGCTGTGTGCTGGTATTTATAGAAGCACAGCCACTAATTGCTCTTGCCACTGTGTTAAAAGCACTACATTCAAAAAGAAAAAAATGATATTTTTTGATGTGGATATTACCAATTACATAAGAGCTTAAGTTACAGTGTGCAACATTTTCATTGTAGAGTTAGTTACAATAGTTTTTTTGACACAAACTAAATTGAAATGGTTTTTACAAAAAGAGGTAAACATTGATGGTTATATTGTTAGGTTCTCATAAATAATCAAATATGGTCATAAGTAAGGTGTCAATGGGCCATAGCTATTGACAGTATTTTGTGAGACTACTATTGCAGTTGGGGACACCGCTTTGTCTTAGTTTGCTTCACACTAGCTGATTTGCCACTACCAGGCCAGACTCGGAGTGTCACTGACAATATCACTTTTATGTTTGAAGTAAACACAAATGCTGCAATGACTATAAAATGCAGATGCACAATAATAATACCACCTAGCTGAAACAAAAATCTCATCACAAGGCTGACATTGAGATGGTTAATAGTGAGAGAGTGAGCGTGATATTTGGGCAAAAGTGCTTCAAATTTAGTCTTAACAAGAAAGTGAAAAAAAGGTTCCTTACTGTTTCTTATACACAAACCAACAGAAACAACCATCAAGACATCAGGTTATCACCAGTATTTTTTTTTACTTCATATATACAACATATTACAAGAAAACAGCAAGACAATTTGCTTTATATAAACAGAACTAGGAAAAAAAGAAAATGTAGAGTACTGCTTGTACAACGGTCTTCTTTTCTCAGACCCTGCTGCTAAAAGAACCCTTATAAAAGATGGCAAGAATCGTAAGCCAGGAAGCTCAATCGGTTATGAGCCTGATATTAGTTGTTCTGAATGCTGCTTACTGGAAGACCAATTTAAGAAATGATAACTGAAATAGTTTCAGTGAAAAACTACATGGGGGGACTGAACACGTGCAGGCAAGATACAATCCTGACAAACATGGCTGAATTTTAAATACACCAGGCAAAATGTAATCTACAATAAAGACATTTAAGCTCAACTGAAACATTTTAAAATGACATATTTTGAGCCTCAACTGTCTGAATTATTCCCTTTTAAAGAAGCTACATCGACAACACCAGAAATTTAAAATCCTGGATTTATGATGTATATTTTTATACTGGTTACACTTTAGCTTTCTATTGAAGCACATTATGAAGACACAATGGCAAGAGACACGTTCACTGAGAACAATTGAAACCGCATCTGAAAAATGAGTTTTAATAATATGGTACATGTTGACGCTTCGTGGGAACTGGCAAATCTGACTGCTGTGTTCAGTCAGATTAAGACACTTGAGGGTTCTGGGGTTCCTGTCTGAGACAGTGCTGCTGTGTGTCATACTGCACAAAGGTAACTCAAAAGACTTCCTGATATATGGGTGAGGAAACAGTCTTGGTTGACTTGTGACTCAGTAGAAATCCAAGTGGCAATCAGTTCTATTTCAGTTGAGGCCACTTGGGTGTTTGTGTGTGTGTGTGTGTTATGCTCCACATGAAACTTCAGCTGAAGTAAGAGTGGAGGTGTCACATGCCCTCTTTCTGTCCTACACAGTCACGTGATTGACCTCCACACTATCCCAGAGTATAATGGTAAAGTTGTGGTCCTATGTAGTAAACAAAAGTGCACATTTCGAACAATGTTTGAAGACTCAGAAGACAAAGTTTCACCAAACATTAGCACACCCTACTATTAAAAAACAAAGCTGCACAGAGTGCCATTTCTGTTTTAGAAGATTTCTGGTTTTGTTTTCAGAAACATCACCAAGGTAAGGCAGTAAGCTAAAACTACTGATTTTACTGTTTGCGAAGATACACACTCTGTCTAAGGGACTTGTGAGAATGGTATACATGCGTTTAAACAGAGACCAAGACAAGCAGTTTTCTAACAAACATGACAAAAAGGTAAATGTTTTCTTACAATAAAACATCACATTCAAATTTTACTTTGAAGAAACAACAGAAGTAGGAAGATTGTACTCAACACTGCACTACAAGCATGTATGCCAGAAACATGCAGATCAATCCCAAAGAAAGCGATTTAAAAGCGATTGAATGACAGCAAATTAATGAATTACTTACACATGTTGAGGAGGTACCCCAACATTAAGTCAACGACTGCCTTGATTCACATTAGTTATTTCAGAGAGTGAAATGCCAACCACTTGTCCAACCACAAAAAAGACATGGAGGAAAATGGATTTATTATTAATGGAACTGACGGACCTACTTTGTGGCAAGCTGTGCTGTGGCTGACTATTCCACACAGAGCGTTGTGCTCATTACTGTATCCCTGCTTCTCACCCCTCAGTCACTCACAGCTGGGATTGAACCAGCTCTCGTCCATTTGCAAAAAACAACTAAGAGTTTAACCCCAGATGCTGTACATACAAACAACAGGAACAAAAAAAGTAATGAGGAAAAAATCCAACTCTTGCAACACCATGACAGCTCACAATCCTTAGGCTCACAAAAACGCAGCACTTGACTCACTCACAGTTGTCTAGTCCTCATCCTCTTTGCCTTTTGACAGCACTATGAAATCTACACCCCATGCATTCTGCATACTACACTTCACTACAGGGCATTGTTCCTCTAGCCCATTTCATTAGACATATACACACACACTACAAATGACCTACAGGTCTTCTGCTGATGCACTTGAAAAAGAAGAGAAAAGGGAGGTCAGACATAGGGGAAGATGTCAGTATTTGAAACCCATATTTATGCCAACGTTATGTGGGCGGAAAAAAACACATTTGTCAGCCTACTACTCCACACAGTGCAGCTCTCCTCAGTTCCAGAAAATGTACTACATACTCATACAAAGAGTGAAGAGACTGAACGTTAAGGGCTACAAAATGGGGCTGGGCACTGTGTTGCTGAACTGGGGGGTTGACCTTTCCCTATTTTGAGTGTACGACCTTGGTGATCGTCTGTCTGGAAGACTTACAGAGGTCCATATTTGGCCTCGTAGTGAGTCACTAGGTTTTTGAAGCGGCCATTTTCTTTTCGCAGCTCAGCTACCTCCAGCCGCAGCGCTGTGTTCTCTCGCTCGAGGAAGGCCGCTCGCACTGTGATCTGGTTCTCCTTGAGCCGGCGGGCTTCCCGCGAGCGCTTGGCAGCAACGTTGTTTTTCTTCCGCCTCTCCCAGTATTTGTCATCCTGACATTGAACAAAGAAGAAGAAAAAGGAGAATTATAGTACTGTAAGGTGGTTGGACACCACACAGGCCCCATTTGTTCAATTGATGTGTTCTCACAGTTTAACTTTTTTCAAAAAGAATGAGCCAGGTATGGAACTGCTGAGGCTTCCAAAACACGTTATGACCTTTCACCTAAAGGTGATTGTTTACGTTCCATTCATCTTGCTACAAATACACACACAATTAGGTTAGGTATCCAGTTACATACACATTTAATATCTTTTTCAAGACTTTCCCATAACTTACCTTCTGCTCTTCAGGGACAAACACTTTTTTGGCCTTCTTGATCATTGGCTGTGGTTTGAGTTCGTCCTCACTGAAGCGGTGTTTGCGGGGGTTAAAGAGCTCACCACCTGGCACACTAGAGAGCACCAGGTCTGTTGGGTCAGGTTCAAAATTCACATTCACCTCAATCTCATCTGGGTTGACTGGGTCAGGAGTTGTGCGGCTTTCATCTGTGGTTACATTCAGAAGGCGGTATGGTTAACTTGAGAAAAAAATTGGTTTCCATCAAGTCTCATGAAGTGCACACTGGTTTTGAACATGTTTGCTCACAGCACTTACTGTGCACCAATGCCTAGACAAACAAAATGCTAACATCATCCATTACTTTGGGCAGTGGCAGGCACTCCATACCAGAGTACACACAGCATAAGCTTTGTTTACAGCACAGTATGCAGACAAACACAAATGTACAACACAACAACAGCCCCACTGACCTGTGGCAGGTACTCTCTCACTTGACACGGAGACCACTTCCTCCTGACACTGGTCCAACTCCAGAATGGGAAGCAGCTGGACTGGGGCAGTCGTCTCAGGTATGGCCACAGGGGCAATTCCAGCCTTGGCCCCAGACTCCTCCTTGCTGAGGATCTTCTTAGCTTCTTCCTCAGCATTTGCAGAGATGCCATTCTCCACCAAGAACTCCTCCAAGTCCATATACTCAAGATGAAAGGTCTCCCCATCATAAGGGATTGTTTTGTCCCAGATGGCGGGCGTCAAGGCAGCTGAAGGTCCCATGGCAGCGACCGATGCCATGCCATCCAGACTGTCTGCCGTGCACTGTTTTTCTTTGTCATTTTCTGTAACACAAAAGTTTTAAATGAGCACATCTACTAAAAGAGAAAATTATGTAATGATTATGTCAACCCATCATGTCTATAACATTTCCACTTGACAGTTTTTGCATGTTCACCAATTATTTTCTTCTTCAGTCGTCGCAACTGTTTTCATTTACACCCAACCTGATTGTTACCAAAATCAAGTGCTGATTAAAAAAAACATATGATATATTTTTATGACGGCTCCAGTTACCTTCGACAAAGTGCGACACCTCTGGACAAAGAGGAATTAGCACGTGACCAATTACACAACTTATAAAACTTGGAATTACAGAGAGGAAGAGGAAAATAAATATAACGCTACAAGTTGATGCATTGCTTGGTGTAGATTAACTGCGATTATATTCCTTGACATAAAGTTGTCCTATTTCAACGTGCTAGTTAACACTAAATGGTGGCGGTAACGCTTCCGTCTGTCCTCATGCAACATTGGCAAACCCTACATCAGCCCCTTACCACCCCTAACTACGTGTCTTCGTCGACATTGGTAAGAAAGCCTTTGGGCTTACTAAGTTCCAAGTCCCCATTTTATGACCCGATACAAATACACATGTAGTTAAACTACACCCTTAAAATGTATTTTACGCATATCACCATATGTCTGAGTTTAAATAGCTACTGAGGGCCGCAAACGATAATGCTGGACAGCCTACCGTCATCTCCATCGAGTAGAATCGGCGGCGGTATATCCAGTATTTTCTTTAATGCCAGTGGAAATGACGTGCTGGTATCTGTCTCCAGCGTGGTTGTAATGGGTTCTGCAGCCATTGCAGATCCCTGTATAGTCCAAGTATTACAAGTCTGCGTAACTGCCGACCATATAGCTTATTTCCCTGCGTAGTAAACACCGGGCTTTAGCAATGAGACGACTCAACTCTGCCTCTATCCACGACCTGACCCGATTCCCAGCTCCTGCTGACTCAATATTCATGCAAAGCCGCGCCTATTCTACGAATAAATTAACAAATACAGGCTTTGGATAGGTCGTCTGCCCACTTCAATCTAAATATTCGAGTATATATGTCAGAGACCTGCCCTTATATGGCTAACCCTTATTTCTTAACAGGACAATGCCCTTTCTGGCCACTCACGGGAAAGCAGAGGAATATTTTATTACAATATCTGATAATATTACAGCCTTTACATTATTACGCACAAATAGTAGTAGTGGATCCTGAGATCACTTTGGTATACCTTTTGCCCACCCAAAGTATGTAGCCAAATGGCTGATTCAATTTAATTTAATTTCCGTGTGCACACGAATTCGACCTTTCCTAAGTATAGGCCCTCTGCCAGAAAACTAGTCCAAATTCGCAGAAGGTTTCAATGCACGTGGCCAAACATGTGTAAACACCAACATGTAAATATTCCACGATGCCCCTATAGGTCTGGCACTACACTGGGGCGTGGTATACTCTTCTTCAGGTCGGTAGTTAATGGACAAGAGGCGTTGCAATGACATGGGCTGTATTTGCATTTCTCATAGGTCCTAAAGAGAAAGTTGTCAGCACACCGACTATTATAGTTTACAATCAGAGGTGTTAATCCCGGGTCCAGAAAATAAAAACCCTGTCACGTTTTCCTCCTAGCACAGGTGACTTCTTTAAGTAAGGTGATCTACCTGTCCTGAGTGCTAATTACGATCAGCTGATTCAGAGCTGGATGGATCAAATTTGTGGCAGGGTTTTTACTTTCTGAACCCGGGATTGACACCTCTGCTCACAATAGCTATACAACTAGGTGTGCGGACCATAGACTATAAACATTTGTCTATGGTCCTGCACCCATCTAAGTATGGCAAGGGGATGTGCGTGGTCGTACATTTGTTTTTCAGAGGTCATTTTCACCACAGCCTACCACAACTACAGGCTGCCTGTGCAAACTGCTCTCGGAACAACCCCGGTAAACTGACATAGATTGAGTCTTATCTGCTATTCAAATGGCATAATTACGATAATTTCGCAAATAGGATACTATATTGTATTGCAATGTAATAAGTATGTTATAATTTTGCAGCAAGTATACGATGTAATGTGATTTCGTTTCAGATTTCTTGTTTATAACGTAAGTGCAAATAAGAACATTTTCATTTACTATCAACAGTTAGTTAAACGATATGCTGTTTTGGAAAAGAGAAAGTAGAAATAGGGGGGGTTGCACTGCTGTCTCCTGCTCTTGACAGTCACCAAACTGGTAAAGCAAATTGTCTGAGTCAGTCTGAATGCATGTGTTGAACACGTGTTAACTAAACATGACTTGGCAGGATATATGCGCCTTGTGGACGCATCAACTCAAAGGAGCAATGGCGTGCCCTAGAGGCAGTTCAAAGTTAATCTACATGTACGCATGTCATTTTATGTCGACGTTATAACATGATATTGCAAGGGCAACTTTGCTTGTGCTGCTGACCCCAAACATTAATTTACTGTTCCACGGAAGTCAAGAGTCTTTATTGCTTTCCTTGTCCAAAGGGTTGTAATAATGTTATTATTACTATTATTTGCACACAATCGCCAAATAGACTGTTCCCAGTGGCCATACCAATGTTATTATAAGGATCAACTCAGATTTGTGGCAACAAACTACGGTCAATGTGCAGATATTTTCTTCCCCCTCCCCATGCAGTTTTAGACTAACAATCACCAATTTCACTGCATGTCCTACTCTACCTAATATGTATATGCATGTAACAATAAACCACCCTTGTATCTTTGACATACTGACAAACTGCAGTTTTGTGGTGAGAAGGCTTTGTCTGCTCCATATTGTGAGATCAACAATGGATTCTGATAGACAGTCTCAACCGAGATCTTGTTGCGTAATGATATAGGCCAAGACAACACTCAAGAAAACTAAAGACTAAAGACTAAACTAAAGACACTCTTCCTAGCTGCACAAGTACATTGTGTTTTCTCAAAACTTTGGTTTACGTAATTTAGTTAACAACTTCAATATATATTAGCAAAGATATTGTTTCTGTAATTGCATCTATTTACGCCCACATTTTCACACGCTGACAGGCTCTGTCAAAGAAAATACGCAACTGCCAGGACAGCCACAGGTGGTTTATTAATCTGCAGGAACGATGTTTCTACAGATTCTTGAAGTGTATTACTTTAGTAATTGCCACTTAGTGTTAAAAGGTACACTGGCATTAGCTGCGTCTGTCTTGGTGAAATATGCGTAATCTCTTCGCCACATTTCTGTCAGGTTTTTAAGCATGTGGAGATTTCCTAGTACATTTTATTTTTCACCAAGACGTTCTAAACAGTCTGGCTTACACAGTGAATGCCTGGTCTACAACGCTGCAGTAACCTGTAATGCGACCTCCAAACACTTAACTTTAACGCACGAGAGGCGAGACAACTAATCAACTGATACCATGAGCATGTGAGATGTATAACCTTGCCCTTACCGTCATCAAAGTTGGGGAGTGAGAATGGGTGCTCAAGCAAAGCTTTGAACATCTCCGGGATCTCTGTAGACATTGTGAGCTAACAGACGAATGGACACCAAGGTTAGAATTTTGACAAGTACCGAAAATATTACTTGCCGCTTGACAAAATATAAAACTTTCCTTGATCTGCTAAATTCTGAATTTTGGACTTTCACCAGTGAGTAAGTTACTCAACAAATCCCACCCAACTCTGCTGTGTTCACTGGGAGTAGATGTTGTTTGGCCAAAGTCGGAGTGGGAACCCCGCCCTATAGCCACTATGAGGTTCTCATTGGCTACTACGGGTATTGCCATTTTGAGTACGAAAGCCATTGACGTTCCTCTTAGTTACCTAAGCCATGCAAGGTGTTATGAAATGATTCTTACAGCACCCACCTGCCAGGAATCAGTGCTCGCCCAAAACATTGCTGTTCATACAGGTGCTGCCGTAAGGTTTAAAACTCAAGACATTATAAGTCTACATGCCGGTGCGTGAGAATGCCTTTTCTTAAAGCATCACTAAACATGCCTGATCCGCTGTCAGCCAGACTGACCAACATTGGTTTACAATTGCTACACTTATGACGCCCCTTGCACTATTTAGGAAACACGCACATGGCAGTCACTCCCTCCCTTTTCATCTGCGCATTAAACCTAAGGTTGTTTCGCCTTTTAGTCTTAGCAAGGTCAGGGTTTTAAACCATCAACCTAGGTGTAGGCAAAGTATCGTTGTATCGTCTTTATATTGTCTAAAAAGCGTTTTATATTGTTTATGAGTTCCACTGAGGGCTAAAGTTCTTGCAGTGTTTGCTTGGCATAAATCTACAAAACATGAGGGCAAAGCATAATTAAAAACACACAACTTTTGTTTTTCTAAAACAATCTCTTTATTGTTAAACACTTCCATGAGATTTGGTCCATTGTGATCATACTTCTCTTCCAACCAGGGAAAAAAGGAGAAATGAAAAACAAACAAATGTAAAAATACAGTACAAAAAGAGGCATTGTTTTTCACCTTTATGAAAACCCTGATTCATTTCAGCCATCTAGCCACTGAAAAAAATGTAATAATAGTAGGTGTTTCTCAGCTGTTGTCCTTCTGATCATGGTTGAAAAGTAAGCTACCGAAGGGAACTTGTTTTTGAAATCATAACTTAACACCCAGTCAGAAAAATTACATGATGTAGATGGTGAGTGAGTAATTTGGCCAATGTGTTTATGTTGTGGTCTGTACGAGTGGGCAGGTTAACCAAAGAAAAAAAAACTCCTTTCTTTAGCTGGAAGTTCTGAACACATGGGTCATCTAACCATGTGTGATTTTACTCTCTTGAAAAGAACCCCAAGTATTCCAGTTCCATGTTCAGATGATGTACGTGTGTTCTGAAGACAGACTGGGAAGGGACAGACAGGGTCATGGGGAGTGATTCTACTTTTTTTTTTTCTCCAAGCGGTCTCTCTCTCTCTCCTTCTCTTTTCTCTCTCGTCTGGTGGTCAGACATCCCAGTTGTCTGCTATGACTGTTTGCAAACATGCGGACCAGGCCTTTTTACTGAAAACATAGGAGCAACAAGTACCACTCCAATGTGGAACACAAACTGAAAGAGACCATGGCCTTAGTCGCTCTGCTCTGTCTTATTTTATTCGTCATTCGTTCTCAGTTCATGATGGTCTATAAAATGAGGACAGAGTTTATAGGGGGAAGACTAAGAGAGAGGCTGTGCACATAATAGTCAACCACACTCTGCAAACAACCGGAGAGAAAGAAAAATCACTACAAAACACATCCATCACCTGTTACCTATTTTTCCTTATATGAGTTTCTAAGTGTATATATATATCATTATATCATATATTGGAAGAGTACGATTATATGTTAGGGGCATTTTATAATTGTATATGTATATATCGTTTAAGGCGCTATGCAGACAAACATAAACATCAATGTATGCTTTGTGTGCGGTCACGGGCCTGCTTACGCAACTAGCCTCCAGGATGACGGCATGTTACATCATCACAGAGTACTTTGGGCAGGGGACGTTAAGAACTCCTCAGACTTTCCCCAACTAACGAACAGCCACCCTTCTGATAACACTTATACATTCATACACTGGCTGCACTGGCTGTGACTTAATATTCTCCTACCAAATGCCTACTTAGTTAATCTAGGGTTTATGGCAAAGTACTGTGCAACAGCAATGGTAAGGGGGTTACACAAACCTGCCATAACGAAGCCACCAACAGTTCCCCTCAATCTGCCAATCAATCTTTCCCAGGTACCCTCCTCCCTGCTCTATCAGTGCCTTACCAGACAGCCCACTCAGCATACATGGACATCTATTTACCGTTAAGTATAATATTCATACATGGATACATAATATTTATATATATAACGAGAGAGTTATACATCGCAATTAACGTATACGTATATCAATGGCATATAAGAGGATAGAAATAGTCATAATAGAGCAATCATTATCATAGTCATCATCATCATAATAATAGTAGTAGTAATACATCCCTCAGTGAAGCATACACCTGGGCCATTCCAGAAGCAGCCCAACTCTACGGGTCAGTCGTACGAGCGCGTGGCCACCTGACAGTCGCTGTTGTAGCGTGTGAAAGGCGCTCGACCACTAGCTACACGACCGCCACACGATTACATTATCCTGCATTGCAACAGACCTGGCAGAAGACGCTGCCATTCTTTTCTTGGATATCAGTCACAACGCTTGCTCGTGCAAAAGAAACACGTTTTGTTTTTTTTGTTGTTGTTGTTGTTATTGTTGCACCAAGCATGGACAAAAAAAATCTTTAAACTTACTTCAGGCTGTCGGAATGGCCCTCACAGAAGCAATAAAAATAACAAAAAAGGTCACTAGTCATCTAATCAGCAATACATGTCATATAGCATAGCTCAATAACAAGAGTTTCTATGTAATCAATACAAGGTCAGGTTATATTTAATTAAGCTTAACGGCTAAGTTATCAATAATCATTAGTAGTATAGCGATAGTCGTAAATATGTATATGTATGTGTATAATGTGTGTGAATATAGACATAACCTCCACATGCCTCTCTAACGTCGATAAGGACAAAGCTTGCTCGGACTCCTGAGGCATGCCCAGACTATAATATTTTGGAAAATGGGTATAACTCTAGATAGGCACATCAAATGGTGCATTAATAATTGGACTATGTTTTGTCTCCTAAATTCCATTCCCACCAAATTTCTCAGCATTCAGGGTTCACCAGTGTGGACATGGGAGTTTAAAACACTGGAGGGCTGTGGGCCAAGTGCACATCTTTTGTTTTTGTTTTTTTTTTTTAGCCAGGCCATACTGGAACTTGTGGACAGACCCAATGTTAACAGACACTGGGGATGGCAAAGAAGCCGAGTTCCCTTTTGGTTTTGTCAGCAGCCATTTTAGGGGGAGTGGGGGGGAAGGGGGAGAGATAAAACAAAAGATGAAGTCTTTCTATGTGAGAGAAAGAATGTTTCTTTTTCTGCAGACCCTCCACTGAGAGGCCGGTCAGAAAGTTGCTAGCCAAACAAACAAGCAAACAAAAGAAAAACATGGCTGCCACAGTTCAAAGACTGGAGCCAGAGCTGCCCGAGCCTGGTGTTGGGGAGAAGCTCAAGCAGGCGTTGCTGACTTGACACCTAACAGCCCTTCCAGTGTAAAGTTATCTGCATGCCTGCCTGCCTATGGGACCCACTGGGCACACAGGCCCGTGCAGGACCCAGGGAAAGGGGGCTATGGTGGGGTGAGGCAACTGGCATGTAGCCTGATCACTGTTATGGGGGGGTGAGGTAGGACTTAGGGTGGGGGGGTTTTGAGGGGTGTAGGGGGGTCAGGGGGTGCTTTTAAACATGAAATTCTAAATTTCTCAAGATTTCACCTTGGTTTGCCAAATATCATTACATTCCACAAATTCCAATGTGTCTTGAGGTTTTTGTTTTCGTTCAAAATAAAAACGTCCTCATTATGGCCTTGGCTGGCTGATACATTCGTACTCTTCTGCCAATATGGCAGACAAACAGAGCAGTATTTATATTCAAAAAAAGGAATAAAACAAAAACAAAAACGATAATTTCTGGCATAATTTCCTCTTCACAAAAAGAGAGGGTTCTGATAATCAGATTGTCCCCACGTATCACAGGCGTACGAGCCTGGCTTTTATCATTTATCTCTGAGCAGTGCTGCCAAGCAGGTGTTTGAATGGCCGACATGGGAAGGGTGGGGTGGGAGGGTGGGTGAGGATGTTACAAGGAACTGTATGTGTATGTGTGTGTGTGTGTGTGTGTGTACGCCGGTCAGAAAGAGTGTGTTTACACATTCTGTGGTGGTTTTGCACATTTTGGTCCTATATATGGTTATGTTGCCATTGCCATACGTAAGGGGTCCAGTATATATTTTTTTTTCTTCCAAATTTGTGGTTATGCTGAAGGGGAGGGGCTTACAAACTGCTGTTGGTGTGGGTTGGGGCGCAGGGTTGTTCGGGTGGGGGGCGGTGCAGGCTGGTGCTGCTACTGCAGGAAACCTCATCCTCTTTCTTACTCCCCATTGGCCAACTCCTCCTCACCTTGGCCTGGGTCACAGGTCACCGCCACCTGACAACCTACGCCCCGCCTGTCGAGAGGGGACATGGACACACAAAATCATGAATTCAAAAAAATACACCGTAACAATAGAAAAGCAGGGTTCAGTGTGTACTACAAAACTATAAAGAACATACATGAAGAGTTTTCTGAGATGAGAGTCAAAAAAATAAAAAGGCAAGTCACCTTAACAACACTTACAACAGAAAACACTCTGGGTGACTCTGTGCATGGTATGGCTGCTATTTAATCTGTGTTCTATGACCTATTCTGTGTGTGGGCTTACGGAGTTGGTGACCTACTTGCTCAAAGGGGCCTTTTGTTACTTTACAGTCACTAAAATGAAAGTCCTATGCATATCTGATCGCTCTGTTCTAGAACTTCTTAACACAGCTTTTCAATGGCTAGGCCTTGAGCCATGAGACTGACTGCCACAAACTGGGATGAAACTGTTACACAGTTTACTTAATCAGACCGGTTGCTTCAAGATACCTGCCTAATACTGTGTTTTGTAATGTACTTTTAATTTAGTAAATGAAAAAAATGTTGGTTTAACTGAAAGAGTACAAACGTAACATATTGCACATTCATAAACAGTGCAAAAATGTCAGAAACACCTCAGGTTTAAAAATACACCAGGAAGCGTTTCATACCAAAGCGCCACCGATTACTCACTATTGACTCTCCGTAATCTGTCGTCATGGTGATCTGTTTCTCCTCGGGGGGCGGGGTTATGAGTGTTCCGTCGGAGCTGCGGTTCTGCTTGGTGAGGGCCAGCCACATCTCGTACATCTGCTGCATGTCCCGCACTGAGGGGAAAAGGGAACAGTTCAAACACAGGGTTAGATTATGCCTTGGTCAGATGACGCGATATCAGCCCGATTTTGCCCCGAATTTGTCCTGACCAACACATTCACAGCATCTTACCCGATTCCAAAAGGTCGGTTACAATATCAAACGTGAGTAATGTGACATATTTCATGACCTTGACCCCATGACCCCAACAAAAAGACTATCAGAATTTTGATGGGAGTCGTATGATGTAAACGACACAGTCAGTGAAAGGATACAACAAGGACACATGGTCTTGTAATGTGGCCAGTCTCCCGACCAAGAGGGGTAGGGAATTTGTGGTTCAGAGATCTTAACAAGGTCAATCGTAAACGACAATTGTGAAAGACAGAAAAGTCGTATAATCTGACCCTGTCATTAGGACATAAACTTCCCCACCAGGAGTCAATGCGTAAACCCTGATCTTGGGTCAAATGCCTCTTCGTGCTCTTCACTCTTCACTCCCCCACTTATGGGGTCTAAACTATCCCAGACTACATTAAATGGCAGGAATGGACTGGAAGGTGCTCATGTTCAGCATAAAATATGCACACCCAAACACACTGAAGTCACACCCAAACACACTAAATTGCATAGAATATCCTGCCAAAAAAAACACACACAATACAAAGACGGGAGGAAAACAGTGACTGGAAAAGAGGTGAGTGATATTTGCGTGCATGTGAGTGTGTGTGTGTGTGTGTGTGTGTGTATCGTGTAAGTGTGAGAGAGTGGGTAACAGAGAGGGCACACTGCCAGAGAGAGCAGCGTTCTTACGGCTATTGTTCTTCATGTAGGTCCACACGTCTCTCTCCTCCAGGCTGTGGGCGAAGGAGCAGTTCCCAATGTAGTGGCACTTCTTCTGCTTCATCACGTGAACACACATCTGTGCATCACACACACACACACACACACACACACACACACACACACACACACACACACACACACACACACACACAGTGGGTGCAGAAGCTGGTAAGAGTCTATAAAACAGTGATTAATTACATTACAGATTGTTATATATTTATAGATAAATAATATTTTTGTGTGTGTGTGTATATATAGAGTCTAGCACGGCAGTGTGGTCGCCCCAACAAATGCACAAAACAGTAGCTGTATCAAAAAAAAACGAGTGAAATTAGATTAGAGCAGGACAATGCACTTCCTAAGGGGCCATTGACCATAGTTAAGAGAAGCCAAAGTCAAAGCCAAACTGAGACAAGCGAGACGAAAGGGAAATTGGATTCCCAGATTAAAGGGGCTGAATTGTGCTCAGGGGTGCTCATTCAGACCAGCCTCCCAGCAGGCAGGCATCCTGGCTGTAGGAAGTGTGACTTGTCCGGAGTCCGACTGACGTCATCCCAGTGAATTAGAATATCGTGGAAAAGTTCATTAATTTAATTAACTAATTTTAAAACTTATATTGTATTGATTCTTTACACACAAAGTGTGAAATATTCCAAGCCTTTGTTTGCTTTAAGTTTGATGATTACAGCTTACATTTAATAAAACTGTGTGTGTGTGTGTGTGTGTGTGTGTGTGTAGGGTAGTGTGAGTGTGGGACTCACGTCATACTGCTGAGGGTAGGTGCGTGAGAAAGGCAGCGGCCGCACCACCACCCATTTCTTCTTCTCAAAGGACTTCACCAGCAGCACCCTACGCTCCTTCGTCCAGCTGAGACAGCAGGGAGAGAGAGAGACAGGGAGGAGGAGGAGAGATAGAGAGACAGAGAGGACAGAGAGACGGGGAGGAGAGAGAGAGACAGGGAGGAGAGAGAGACGGGGAGGAGGAGAGAGAGAGACATGGAGGAGGAGAGAGAGAGACGGGGAGGAGGAGGGAAAATGGGGATGAGAGAGAGTCAGGGAGGAAGGGATTAAGAGAGGGAATTAAGGGAAACCAAAGACGTGGACATTAAAAAAAGAAAAGAGATACAGATAAATTGATAAATCCACCAAGTAATAGTAGCCTAAAATAACACTAATTCTGCCCAAGAGCTATACCCTTTTGTAAACACCAAAGAGGTCACAAAGGAGATTGTTTTTGGGATCGGCATATTAAATTTTCCAGCTTTGTATTTGCACCTGTAAACACCTTATCCCGGCTTCATTATCCTAAATATGCTAGGTGGAGAACCTAGAAACCTGGATACTGTTGCATTAATATGCCTTATCCTACTTTTATAGAACTTGGGTATTCACTTTTAGGGAGAACACTGCAACAAGATATCATTTATTATGTAAACAGGGATATCAATATCCAGGTCCATGTAAACACCTTAACCTAAATATGATCAAAACATGGATAATCCACGTGCTCAGGACACTGAGGTGCATGTAAATGCGGTCACTTATTCACCAGTGTCCGATTCTTCAAATTCTCCCACAACTGTGCAGTTATTCTATCTCTCTCTTCCTCTCTCCCCCGTGCTGTCGTTTAACCTCTTTCTGCCCGTCTTTCTCATTAACACTCTTACCTCACCCTCTCTTTCTCTCTCTCTCTCTTTGATAAATATGCACCAGGCACCAGAATACCCTTCAGCAGATTATACACAGGTCCTCCACCACAGAATCAGCTGGTGCTGGTTAGACCCTCCACTGCTTAAATGGCATCATTTAAGCTAAACATTTCTACACATCTTCTGTTTACTTATTTGTATTACATACAAGTTTTTCTATTTTTTTGCTATGATAAGATGTTTAGTGTAACACTGTGGGCCTAGGGAGCACTGCAATTTCATACCCTATATATGACCCACAAGTACATATGGTTTTGACGATAAAGTGGACGTTGACTTTGACCCCCTCACCTGTGCTTGGCCTTGGCGGTGCAGTACTTGAGCTGCTTGTCGGGCTCGTTGACCTGGCCCTCCCTCCAGCACTGCCCGCACACAAACTTCATCTTCAGGTTTAGGCCCCGGCCACGGGCACAGCTGCCGCCGCCTCCTCCTCCGCCTCCCACCCCTCCTCCTCCCCCTACGCCTAGCATACCGTCCCCTCCCCCTCCTCCCCCCATGCCCCCCACCCCACCCGGGCCTCCGCCGCCTCCACCGCTGCCACTGCTGCTGCTGGGCTGCTGAGGGATGTGGTGCTGGGGCTGGGGAGGGGGAGAGGAGAGGGACAGATGGTGAGATAAGGAGACAGAGGACAAAAGGGAAAAAAAGAGAGGGAAGAAGGAAGAAAGAAAAGGCTATTGTGGAACATATCTACAGATCAGGTACTGATCTAAGCCCTAGTTTGATATCAGTTCACTACTAGATATGTTTCATGTCATTTTGAGTTCACATAAATGTGTAGGTACTATGTCATGCGTTGTGTACCAGCCGAGAATGATGCTTGACATGAGTCAGACATGTAGAGGTATTTCATGCTTGCCACACTTACATTAAATTACATCACATTTTGCTGACACTCTTATCAAAGTTTACAAATGTTAAATCTCTAACGTTGTAATTTGTTTTTCAGTTTATTTCACTTGAAATGAAATGTTTATGGTCATCCTTTACCCCCGTAGCTGATTAGATGGAGTAAAGGCTTACAACTCGTTAAAAACAGACTTTTCAAAATGTCAATGGAGAAGCTGAATGGAAAATTTACTTCCTGAATCAGAAATTAATGCAGAGAAGGGAGATGGGGGGTGGGACTGTTGCACTCTACAACTCCAAATCTCTGAACATCAGCATGCATACCCACCTTCTGTCTCTGGGCATTCTGCTCCAGCCTTTGCCAATGTCTCTTAGACTCCTGCACCATCTCCTCATGGGTGATCCCTAATGACCATTATAAAAACACACACACACACACACACACACACACACACACACACACACACACACACACACACACACACACACACACACACACACACACACACACACACACACACACACACACACACACACACACACACACACACACACACACACACACACACACACACACACACACACACACACACACAGTTGGGTAGTGTGTATGATGACCGAGTGAGTAAAAGTGGCAGTGAGTTCATGGAGAGAGTAAGAGTTGTCCCAAGCAGAGTACAAGCTAGTGTGCGGGGGGCCTTTAGAAGGTCCCTTGGTCAAGAGGACGAGCATGTGTGATGGAAACTCACACCAGCCACCAGCCAAATGCAGGTAAAGTATGAAAGTGGCTAGTAAATTTTGGACACAAAATAATAATTTACTATGAAGTGTTTGGTGAACTGAATTATCTGTCAGTGGCTGGTAAATTTTTTCACTAAAAATGTTAATTTCCAACCCTGGTGTGAGTGCAGGTATGCAGGTAACTCACCTGTGTCCTGCTGCAGCACCCAGCACTTGAGCTCGATGACGGAGTGGGCGAAGGAGCAGCTGTCCTCTCGCTGGCAGCCGTAGCGCACCTCGTGGCGGCACACGTCGAACTGGCAGAGCGGGTGCAGAGGACGCACCTTGCTGTAGCGCACGTTGGCAGAGCGTACCACGTGCACCAGGCACCTGGGAAGGAGGGAGAGCGCACACAACACAGGTGTGGAGGAGAGGGTTAAACAGAGCACTATATTTTTTGTATATTTGTTACACTTTTTGCCTTTATGTGCATAGGACAGTGAAGATACGGACAAGAAATAAGTGGGAGAGAGAGAGAGAGAGAGAGACATGGTAGGGTTGGGAAATGAACACAGGCTGGATTCGAATCTGGGTCGCCATGGGCACTTGCATGGTACATAGAACATAGAATACATTAGAGAATGTAAAAACAACAGTAATGGCAGTGGGAAGAAAATCAGCTCATGAGAGAAGATACCAATGCAGCAGCAGACAATAAGTCAAGAACTAGAAATATAACAATACAGTTTAGACATACAGAAAAGAGTACTGAGGAATAATACAAGTGGAAATGGGGGTGCAGTGGTGCCCATACCATAAATCTGGGGACCTGGGATCAAGTCCAACCCAGTGATATTTCCCAGTCATACTCTGTCTCTCTGTCCCACTCATTTCTTGTCATTGTCTATTACTTCCTTATCCAATTAAAGGCAAAAATAATTGAATAATAAAAAATACATCCAAACAAACCAAACATCCAATCAAACAAACAAAAATCTATGAAAAGAGTGTGGAATAGAGATCAAGTATAGTGGCGGGCAACAATGGAAAACAACAAAGGCACACAGACGGCAGAGGCAGAAGATGAAATGAGACAGCAGGCAATGTCCTCAGACAAACGGGACAGGAAAATTGAATTGGGGAGCCATTACGAGGGGAGATAAGTGGCTTTTTGGACAGAGCACACAGCAGACAGGGAACAGAGAAGCGTTTACTCACTTATTGTCGTCAAAAGGGTGGCGGGCAGTGAGGTTGGAGCAGACGGCCAGGTTCTCTTTGCTCCGCTTGCTAATGATGCGAGGCTTACTGTCAAAACATTCCTGAGGGAGGGTGATGGAAGCAGACTGAGTAAGCATACTCTTAAATAAAAGTCTCTATAGTGAGACTTGAACATACACACAAACATTTAAGTTCAAATGTGAAATCTGGACAATTTTTTCTAGGTTTTGTCATTGTTTCGCATTCCTAAACACATTGGTCAAGCTCAGGTTGTTTGCAGTTGCTATAAATAAACTATGACTTTAGACTAACCAAGGTCTATACAACCAAGCAAGATAAACCCTAACTGTACACCACACCACACTGTGTGTGTACATAGTCATCTGTCAGGTACAGTTACATTAGATTGTGTGTATTAAGTGCCGGTGTTCTGTTGAACTGGGCCATTTGTTGAGCTGGGCTACCGTACAAGCGCAGTCGGGGAAAGTTAGGGTTAGGAGTAAGATTAGTTAGACAGTAAAGTTATTTATTGATCTATATCCTGATACTGTGAATTTCTCTTTAGGCTTGTATATATTTGTTTTATATTCTTATCTGTATATATTGCTGTACCTTCTGAACTTGTATTATATTTGCTTAACTATACTTATGTACTGCTTCTCAATATGTGCATCTGTTGGCTGCTCCAAACGGCATCTCACTATACTTGTATAGTGACAATAAAGACTTCTACTTCCACTTCTTCTTCTAGCGAATTTGACTATAGGCAGCTCATCTCATCTCAACTCCACAGAGCGCGGGCAAGCGCGTCTCGTCTCACCTCACAGAGGAACATGAACATGCCCATGTGCAGCTGCAGGAGGCGCGTCACGCTCAGTGCCCGGCGCTCGTTGGTGCCCAGCGGGTCGAAGAGCAGCTCGCGGCTGAGGGCGCCCTTGCGCTCCTGCGTCCACACGTCGATCTCCTCCTGGCAGTAGGCGAAGGTGCAGTTCTCCCCATACTGGCACTCCTGACGCTCCTGCACCTCTGTGGATGCGTCACGAGAGGAAAGATGCAGAAAAGACGTAAAAAGAGTAGAAAAGAGGGATGAGGAGGGCAGAAGGCTTCATCTTGCCAGCTGATCCTAGTTTATGAGTATGAATCCATTTCTATTTGTCTATTGTATTGTATTGTATATTGCATCACATGTATACATGTTGAATATATAGACAGCTAACATCTGCCGGAGTCAAATTACTTGTTAGTATGTAAGTATACTTGAGCAATAATATTGATTCTGATTCTGACGGTGACTTGACTGGTTTCAGGTTTCAGATGCCTTTTAAAGGAATGTGGAAAATGCAGCGAAGGCATTACTGTGGTGGGCAAATGAAAACTACTGCTTCTCTAAACAAACCACCATCCTATTTGAGGTGCTCAAATAAACAGCACAGCAAGGCAGAACTAGCGTAGGCTTCTCCAGTAGGCTGCTGAACTACACGTTACTGGAGAGTAAACGTTTACCTTTGCAGAGAACAAAAGCGCCCAGGAAGTTGTTTCGGGCAGGCCGAGGCCGCACCCTCTTCCAGGTGGGGTCGTCTGAGTTTTTGAGGCGACATAGCAGCACATCTCTCTTGCACCGGTGCGCCGCCTCCGGTTGGTACTTGTAGTCCATGACCCGGGGGCCTGATTATGGGCAGACATACAGATTTATATTAGTTGAAAGCTACTAGCCATTGAAATAGTAGTAATAATAATAAAAAGACACATTACAAGCACTGACACATCTTACCACCACCCTCATCCCCACTTCAAATGTGAAGGACCCCAGGGTTTAAATTCACTTTTAATTACTTTTTTAATTTAACTTTATTCAATTTTCAACTTAATTCCTGAATTCCTTGCTGGTCACTGTTTTTTTAGTCCCTTCCCTCATTTTTAATTTTAAATGTCAAAGAACAAGGTATCGAAGCATTATTCACATTCACTTTGACTGTTAATTATTTACTTATACGTAACATTTCCTTAACCCCAAAAAGGGCATTTTGTAAGCGAGCGGTAGCTCCTGTGCCTACCTATTCGGCTGTAACAGGCATGGCAGGCCTGTCTGAACTCATGCGTGGCAGCCAGGGGATTCCTGGACAGCAGGGACAGGTTGGTAGCCGCAGGTCCATTCTAAAGGGAAGAGAATGTATCAATATGTATGCATGTACACAGGACCACATCAAACCCTACCGACACTGTAAAAGTAGCATTTCTATTTACAAGGCATAGAGCAGCAAATAATTCCATGGCTGATATCATAAAAACCTTTCAAAGTTATGATTAACATCTACCATCAAATGTTAAATGTGGCCTTCTGTCCCACACTTGATTTCATGCATCATGGCTGAGATCTATTAGTCCTTCATTTAGGGGTTAACTGTCAACCAGCAACATTCCCTGAGTAGGATATGCAAAAGTGCACACCCACAAATAACAGGAACAGGAATAAGTAGAATTCCCAGGTTCCTGCGACATGATGCAAAGTTGCTATAGGAACAGTAAGCAAAACTACTATAAGAACACATTTAATTTAATGTAATTAGATCTATACACTATTTCACTGAACATGTGGGGGGAAGAACAAGAGAAAAGAGGAAGAACAAAAAAAATGGTAATTCCCAAAGATACCAGACTTGGCACAGAAGTGCCACAGTGCGGAGGACTTACAGTGTGGGAGGAGGTGTGGTTACGCAGCCCTGGGATGAAGCTGTGATTGATTCGCCCACCTGACAAGGTAAACATGGAGAGACAGAGAACGATCAGGCCACACAAAAAGAACACAATGGGCTAAATTGTACACTGTCTCTTTTAATAAATAATCGTTGGCATAGAGCTAAACAGTATGCTATTCGCTTCCCCTTTATTGAACTATAGCTTTCGCTACCAGCAGCTCGATAAGTTTAAATTTAACGTGCATCAACCACCTCCTACCCTAAACTGTACAGTGTAACATGTAATACAACTTTATCATTAAGATCAGCATCAGTGAAAATGTTTGCACACAACATCACTAATTTTACAGATAAAAAAAAACACAGCTACTACTGACAGATATTGTTTCGTGCATTGCTAAAGTGGTATTCTATGCAAGGTCAACACAATCCGTCGATCTAATCACCGCATAATTAGCATAACTGGGATACACACACACACACACAAAAAAAAACAAAACAGGTCATCCTCCTCCTCCTCTCACCAGGCAGGGTGTACTCCGACAGCGAGTCCAGGCCTCCGGACTCTGGCGACCCGATGCCCCCGTTGCCCGCCATGTCGGTGGCTCCGGCCGCAGTGCCAAAGGCCAGAGAGTCAAGCCTCTGGCTGGAGGCCTCGCTCTGACCCAGCATGGTAAAGGGCTCCAGGGCAGAGAGGGGGCTGACTGCCGAGCTGAAGTACGCCGCGGGCAGCTGTGGGGAGGGGGCCGGCAGGCTGGAGGGGTAGGCGGACCGCAGGGCTACTGCCGTGTTGGGAAGGTTAGTGGGAATGGCTCCCTGAACAGGATTCTGCAGCGGAGAAATAAAGAGAAGGGGTCGTTAAATAAGAATAAGCACATGCGGGCATGATGAAAGAGTAGCCGGGAAGAGGAGGGAGGCTCATGATGACCATGGCTTCTTCATTAATTTAACTAAAGGTCATTATACACCTGCTTAAATAAATTAATAATGAACTACTATTCTCTGAATTTGGTGGTGACTGACCTCAGAGGTCATATGTACTGTTATAAACACATACTGTACATCAAGTGTACACTCAAATGCAGTTTTCATATCCTACATGACAAATTAATTTCACCAAGACTATAAGTGGAGCTTGGTTGTTATATGTAACTGATAAGCCTGAGACCTCACAGGTCAAGTGTTCTTGTATTGTTCTTACACAAATATAAAGCGTATACACACATGCTGTATGATAAAACACGCCTTATCTGCAATATTACAGTCACTGCCATGAGCACAAACACCTGACTGGAGACAGCCAAACTGAGTGAAGTCATACTGCAGTCTGCTATGTGAGACAGTGCTGAGTCATCCTCAGAGCGCACTGCTGATCTAGAGCAACACAGGAGACACAGACAGGAACACAAGACGCCCTGCTGGGAAGTACAGACAACTTCATTTTCCTTTCACTTCTCTTTTTTTTCCCCCACTCTTGTTTATTTGTCACCTTCCTTCTTTTCCCCCGTTTTCCCTTCTGTTTAATGCTACCACCAAGGACTGGCCCATGATTCTGTGTCCAAGTAATCATTTCATCTGCCCTACTTCTCCTGAAAAAACATATTTTTCTCTTTACGTCACCTTTGCCTCTCATCTGCTTTCCCCCCCAAACTGGTCTCTTCCTTTCCTCTCTCTCCCACTGTTGGCTCTCTCTCTCACTCTCACCCTCATCTCCTATTGCCATCTTTTAGTCATACCTACTCTCCCCCCATTTTGAACACCATCTGTCCCCTTCGGTGTCTCATCTCCCATTTACCCCCCCGCCCCTTCCTCACCTTCACCCTTTCCCTTCCTGCCATCCTGTGATGTTGGGGGTGGTGTGGAGATGCTGCACCAGGATGGGGTGTGAGGTGGGGGGGTGGGGGGGGGGGGGGTTACTCACCACGCTGACCTCGGCTCCCTTGGGGAGGCAGTCCAACAGGCCGACCAGGTCCTCGCTGTTCTCGGAGACGGGCACAGAGTATTGCACGCTGCCCTGCAGGCCCTGCCCGGGGCTCTCGGGCGTCTCAGGGAGCATGCCGGGCGACAGAGAGGGCGGAGCCGGGTCATCACTCACCGGGATGGGCGTGGCAAGTGGAGCGGGAATGCACTGAGCGCTGGACAAGTCTGCAGACATGGGGAGGAGGAAGAGGGGGAAGAGGGGAGGAGAGAAGTGAGAGGGGGAGAACAGGAGGTTTCAACTCAAGAGTGTTTATTGTCAATATACCATATGACAAGTAATACAGTGTACTGAAATGGCATTTCCCTGGTGCTATTCCATTTAGATCATGTACAAAAAGATTTGTTAGAATTACCTGATCCAATTTCACTTAATGACTCCAGGCCGTTGGAGGATGTCTACCAAGAGAAATGGGGGAAAAAAAGAAGCAAAAAGCCAATATCAGTATATTTTTGGACATTATTACTATGTGCAGTTATGACTTTAGCTTATGCCAGTCATGACACAAGACAAGCATCGCTCACCTCCCCGGGAGAAGAAGTCCCATCACCATTGCTTTCAGAGCCAGCCATACTTGAATCCACCTGCACAAGAGTATGCAACAAATCAAACGTGCAGGGCTTCAAAGCACTTCATTAGAATTAATTCTGCTCTTCATGCTAGCAATATGAAAAAACTTAAAAAATATGAAAAAACAAATGCTGGCTTTTAATGATTAGCTGCAATGGGGGCAAACAAACCACTTTCAGAATGCTTATTGCACTGAGTCTACGCATGCATACACAAAAGATTTGTACAGGTACACAGACCTGTGGGCTTACATAAGCCTTGCGGTTCTTCAGGCCCAGTTTGCCAGCCAGCTCCAGGGCAAGCTCACTCACTTGTCTGTCCTGATGGCGCGGAAGACATGGGAAAGCAAAAAAGGAGACAGTGGGGTTAACATTCAAGAGGAAAAAAATATTCCTCTGATTAGAATATAAATATGCAGTGATCAGGGCAGAAAGCAAAAAATAATTTGATGCCTGAAATGACCAAACCTTTCAAAGTTACTATGACTATCTACTACTTCCAATGACATGTATTCCATGTCCCTCATAGACAATTTTACATTCAACTTATATATTATAATAAATCATGGTGTTAATACATCAATGTGATCATTTCCAGATTTTTTCCCACCCCATCTCTCTCTCTCTCTCTCTCCTACTCACTTCCTGTCTCTCTACTATCCTCTCGCATTAAAAGGGTTTAGGGAGGAACGGTTTAACACCAAGCTTTGCTAGCTGGCATCCATTACACTCACTCCCTCACCCCCCCCTAAATGTTACTCCCAATCGGGTTCACGACACCATGGTAACCAAGGTCGCCCCGCACAGCAATCTGCACAGCAAATTCTGGTTTGGAAGACAGACACGCCACCATAAGATAAAAGCCAGGCGCCTAGCTAAGTCAGTCAGTAGAGTTTTCTTTTTGAGGTATCATAGGAGGAAGTTTGGTTACATTCTAACACAGGCCTGTGGTAGCTGGCATCTGTTACAGTAGCAGTAAGACATGTTTACTGGCCGCCGAGGTCTGAAATCCCTCCTACCCTGGTAGGTCCACGATGTGCTTGTCTTTATCTTCAGATAATAATAAGTAGTATAATGAGTGTTACAGTAGCCTATGTGCAGGGGCAGTGAGAA
This sequence comes from Setipinna tenuifilis, assembly GCA_030347295.1. Lineage (NCBI taxonomy): Eukaryota > Metazoa > Chordata > Actinopteri > Clupeiformes > Engraulidae > Setipinna > Setipinna tenuifilis. The sequence continues at coordinate 16,553,418 of CM059287.1, read as the reverse complement.
TGCTTACGTGTGGGGCGGTGAGAAGGCATCCTGTGCTACACTCGTACGCCTCACGGAGGCGGCCCATCTCTCGCAGGCACAGCGCCTTGCGGTACAGCGCGCGGCGACTGCCTTCCGACACGCACAGCGCGTTTTCGCAGTCCTGCACGCCGCACTCATAGTCTCCCTGGACGTAGAGAAAGAGAGACAAAGAGAAAGGGAAAGATGGATAAAGCAAGAGAGGAAGGGAGAGAGTGAAAGAGAGACAGAAAGAGGGGACATAGTCATGGGTTGTTGTGTAAAAAAAAGGTTTCACTTTAAAATGTGGTTAACCTAAAGTACCTGCAATAAAAAAAATGATGAATCAGACAAAGGATTTTTGTTTAGTAATTCTGTTCAAATAATTTAATGCCATTTTCTTTTACTTCTTAAAAAATGGCTACATGAGATATAAGCACTTTGAGGTGTAAAGTTACGATTCTCAACTTTTAACATTCCATTATGTTTCAGCTCACATTATGAGATGTCCAATTATTATTAGTCCGCCTTCAAGTTCTTAGAATGTTTACATAAGTGTAAGTCTGGTGTAAAACTGACACCATCGCTAAGCATCTATACAAGAATACAAGGATGTTTTATTGTCACTTCCATAGCAATACTGGGTAGAGTAGGACATGCAGAGAAATACTCTGTGACACTCACGCTGTGATAGTGAGCAGCTGCCCGGTTTACATAGAGGCTCTCCAACAGCTCTGGGGGAATGACCAGTGCCTCCGACTGGGCATACCGAGCCACGTTGATCCCCTCGCTGTAGTTATGAGCAGCCTGTCTCCACTCCCCATCCCGAAATGTTGAGTTTCCCTCATCCAGAGATTGCACACAAGCTGAGTCAAAAATGTCTGAGGGGAAACAAGCAATGCAATAATGCAATGATGCTGCTTTCCCTAATCTCTCAGTGTATGCATTTATTGATGAGGATGTGTAAAAGCTGTCTAGGAGAGTAGTGCCTACCTCATAGCCCTCAGGTTCAGGAAAAGGCAATGATGACCTACATCAAAAATAGTTTGTGTACATGAATATCACAATACGTCTATGTCATGCAAAAGGGAGATTGATAAACGGAAAAGCACGCATGCACGTAAAATGAGTGTTATACTTACTGAATAAAACCCAGCGCCTTTTGAATTTCCTCTTTTCTCTTCTGACGCTCGAGATCCATTGCTAAAATTGACAACATTGCCGGCTGTTAGCGGTTGGATTATCACATGAAACTCAAATAAACCCTATTCAGAAATTACACGACGCAGAAAATTACCGGCATAGTAGTCGTATAATGTACAACGATATAATATGATCTGTGATATACAAGATGCAATGCAAGCACTAGAGAGAGAAAAGAGAAAAACACTCTAACTTCCTTTCAGGCCTACGCAAAACACCTCTCGAGTGGCTGTGAACCATCCCCGCCCTCGCGTACCAATTTGACCGACATTCGGTGAAACTTAATGGTATGCAAGTGAATATCCAGTTGCTTCTAAATAACATTTCTGTTTAAGATACCACATTACATTGAAATACAATATTATTTTAAAGGCGTTCCATACAACCGACAACAGTTACGTTTGCTAACATTTGCTCAACGACCGTGGCAAGATACTGCACGGCTAGCTCACAACTGACGACTTGCTAACATGTCAACTTTGGATTTGTTTACATACAAGGCTACAATGGGTGCAAGCACTGATTGATTTCACCACATATTAAATATATTACGTTAGACGCACCCAGTAAGCAAGCATGCAGGCAAGCGTTTCCAGAAACTAATTGTGAAAATCAATTCTATTTCCATGTAACGTTAGAATGGAGAGAATGTCGTGAACATCGAGCTCAAGCTAGGCTGTCAGGATAGCTAACTAGCCACCTAGCACATCGATTGTAGTTGTTGCATGCTTTGCCTTATTGCTAACAGCCTGAAAATGATGCAGAAGAACAATACTGCAATTTCACTTGTTCACCAATGGACAAAAGATTTGTTCATAGATCAACCGTTTGTATTTTACCTTTACAAGTGATCTAAACATGCGCTGTGCATGCTAAATTGACTAGCTAGCTAAATTACCATGAGCACCCCACCGCGGCCGAATCTGTTCAGATTCTGCTTTGCAGCGATATATGTCCTTAATGTTGTTTAACTACCAGATTATCATGTAGTTTATTGCTTTAATTCCTCCAGAATCATACTTTCACAGTGTCCTCTTGTTCCACATATAGGCTCCTGAATCTGGACGGAACATGTGAGAGTTTTCACTCTTGGTCGATTCCACCAAGTTGCGCTTAAGTTTATTCGACTCGATACATGTCGACGCTTGGTCCTAAAGGGAGGAATGTTTGAGTACGACCTTATGGTACGATCGATGCGGTGTCGGAAGATGAACATGTGAGGGCGCAAAATACCGATTTCGTCCTCATCTTTAGTCTTTACCAGATGGGGGAGGACTGAAGGTATAGAGGCAACGCCTATGAAGTAAACGCCATTCTGCAACTGCAACCTACCACATGACCCAGATTTCAACTTTGGTCTCTTCATTGACCATCTGTGAAATAGAGATCAATTACAGCAGTGAATAATATTTGCCCTGTGTAGCATCTTAAATTACAAATGTCGTAAATGGTCTATCCACATCAAAACCAAAAATATGTTTTAGTGTAGATAAGTACAGTTATATTTCTTCGTGTGGTGGTCATTTGGTCAGGATGGCTGTTACAGTTCCAAATGGTACCTTTTTGATTATGTATGCTATTTTATTATGTATTTTCATGGCTTCGTAAATTACTATGTCAGTATGTTGAAACAGCTCTGAACAGTTGGGCTGTAATAAGAAATAAGATTTTTCACAAGGCTGCATGTTAGCAAACCTGCAAACTTTATTGTGAGGTATTAACAACGATACAAGGACAAAATGTACAAAATTTAACACAACATTTAAGCAGATTGCTCGCTTCTTGAGCCTTCTAAATGGTCTTCATAGTTGTATTGGTTATTGCTTCTCTAGGCCATTTTTATATTATATTAACGCAACTCTCTATAGGATAGTTTCCCTATGCATTATTCATATACCACATAGGCTGTATCATGTGTCAGCATAACTTAGCCTACACGATCCATCTTATCTATTTCAGCATTTGAAATATATTAAAATTATCATGTGTACATAAACTCAATTAAGTGAAAAGAAAATGTTGTCATGTCACATAACTGTGTTTTACGAGAGTTAGCTTTGACTCCTGGGAAAGAACACAGTAGAAGTTAAGTCAAGTAGGTTTTTGTCATTTTAACCATATACACAGTGTATAGTGAGGCAAAACAACGTTTCACCAGGAAGAATTGGTAGCACAGTGTAGACAAGACAGATACAGTGTAGACAGACAGATACACACACACTATTAAAAACCACACACACACAGTGCACACGCACATTCATGAGATTTACACATATTCATACTCATACAGTCTTGCCCGCTCACACACACATAGGCATGCACAGGTTTTTTTTTTATAAAGTGATGAAAATGTCCTGGTTTTCATTGTTTTTCATTCATTTTGTTATGCATACATCCTACAAGATTTTAGACATTTAAAAAAAAAAAAAAAAACTATCTGTTTACATTTGTTAGCTGCTTGTTCTATAAGCTATGATAGTAAACAGTAAACAGATAGTACACACTGATATATGTTATTGAATATTTTGGACCGTGTTACGCATCAAATTAATTACCATTAACTGGTGTAGTGTGTATTGTTTATTTGTGTCCTATTCTCAATGTAATGTAATGGTTGTTTGTTAGCTGTTTGCATACTGCTACCCAGGACAAGAGTGCAGTATTCTGTATTCAATCTACAGCTGACTTACACCCTTACACTATTAGGCTACATTAGTTGGGAAAGTTATCCTACTGTAATTACAGAGTAATGCATTACTTCAGTGATTTTGTGATAGCCTATTAAATAACTTAATGTTTGTTACAGATATAACTCTGAATGTTTGATACATTTGATGCTTGTTTTATTTTATTCAAACGATGCATGCATGATGTATTAGAGTTTTATGTTTGGTCTGGTTTGCCCCTGTTGGTTATAGATACTATTTTGTAGTAAAGCATTTTCTATCCATACAGAGGAAGCATACTTTAAATGTATTAAAATTATAAGGCATCTTTGTGTAAACTCTGAGTATCATTTGAGTATCTCATTGCCTGGCGAATGTCCTGGTTTTCAGTAATAAAAATGTGGTCACCCTACTTTAGTAGAACTTTCTTGAGGTTTGCATGAAAGAAGGAAGAGAAACATGCATGAATTCATTTAAACATATAAACCATAGCAAACCTCTACATAGCTTATTTCATTTAATGGGTCGACTTTTATAACAAAAAAAATCTTGAGTCCATTTCAAGCACTTGCTCGTGGCTCCACCCAGTGTGCGTGATCACCACGGTGCTTACTGCTGAAGTTTTCAACCTGTTACGAGAGCGCGCGGGAGGAAACCAAAGACTGTGAACATTCTCGTTTCAAAAAAAGGAAATCTCACCTCGTGAAAACCGGTGAGTTCGATTGGCAGTTTGAATGTTACCTACCATTTGAGGCTCTATCCAAATAGTATCGAGATACAGGGAATTCATGCGTTGAGATATCCATAACTCCGTGAACATGAATTATGTCCTCAAAAGTTGTGAATTGTATAGATTAGATACAGCACTAGCCTGCTACCTAGCTGGTTCCTGGTGTTAGCTACTGCTACAGTTTGAACTCGTTTACTACGTAGTTAGCTAACCAACTGCAATCAACGAACTAAAGTTGTTATTGTGTGTCTAATATTGGTATTCACCGTTGTCTAATCGACCTATTGGCGTGCTAGGTAGAAGTTTGAGTTATACACTCATTTAGCGCTAGCAAACGTGGTCTGTTATTATGCCCGAAACCTGTTCACTGAACAAAAGGATAGAAAGTGAACCCTCCATCCATAAGACATATGAGGCTCCTACTAGGGAGTAAGTTAACAGGTCCAGATGTTCCAGTAAAATAGATTAACGCTATTCAGTGTTAGTTTCATCACATATATGTATCACTCATTTGTCTGGTGTTAACATAACGTGCTGCTCGCGTCACGCTTTGTCATTAATGTCATTCGTAGTTATCTGACACTGTCGTAATTTGTCATGGTTTACGAGCCACTTACCCCGGGGGATACATTTCACACTTCTCTCTCTTCTCTGACGCGTGACAGGTTGGTGACCGAATGGCGTCAGACGACATTGCCCAGCTCACAGAGGCTCTGGCCAAAACTCATGTTGGTGATGGAGAGTTGAGCTACAAAGGACAAGGCCTGAAACTGGACAATGCAGAATCCGGTAAGTCATTTGTTTGCACTATGATGTATTGATATGGCTGTAACTTCGAGCCTTATTCAGCATGTACAGCAAAACAATTCTACACTGGGGCTAATTTGACCTTACATGACAATCAGCTTGCCTCTGGTGACACCAGATGTTAACATGTGACCGTTTACATGCCCCCCTCTAGTTTCTGAAATAGTAAGTGCTATTGAGGCGTTCCAAGGCCTGCAGGCTTTGAGACTTGAAGGGAATACCATTGGAGTCGAGGCAGCACAAGCGATTGCCAAGGCTCTGGAGAGCAAAAGTGAATTGCAGGTATCCTCTTCATGCTGTATGTTCTCTTATGTTACTAATTAATACGGTTTAAATCGTCTGGGGGCATATTCCCAGGTTACTCAGATGTCAGCATGTACCATGTTACAGTGTTCAAGTAGACTGCTCAATTACAGTTTTTGTTCTTTTCTCATCTCATGCAGAGATGTAACTGGAGTGACATGTTTACTGGCCGCCTGAGGTCTGAAATCCCTTCTGCCCTGGTAGGTCCACGATGTGCTTGTCTTTATCTTCAGATAATAATAAGTAGTATAATGAGTGTTATTAAATATTTATAGGGCATTTTAGGGTACCCAAGACACGCGCACGCACACACACACACACACACACACACACACACACACACACACACACACACAAGCTCTTTGGTCTAATGTTCACTAATGAGAAACTGGTGATTAGTAGTTCTCACCTGTTCCTCACACTGTCACTTTTTTCCCTCCCTAGAGGTCGTTAGGTAGTGCCTTGATGACATCAGGTGCCAGACTCACCACACTCGACCTAAGTGACAATGCCTTTGGGCCAGATGGAGTAAAGGGCATCGAAACCCTTTTGAAGAGTCCAGCCTGTTACAGTCTTCGTGAACTGAAGCTTAACAACTGCGGAATGGGCATTGGAGGAGGCAAGGTAAGGCATTTAAACTGCTGTCAGCAGATCTTGCAGGAAATTGCAAACCATAAAAATGAAATAAAATAAAAATTGAAAAAGATAAAACATCCAGGTCCCTCCCCCACCCTTTCCTGAGCTCCAAAAAGACCCTACCCTTCCCCTACTCTTCCACAGATGTGCTAGTGCACATGACAGTGAGTGCACAGCTGAATGAGTACTGTGTCCACAGTGAAAGTGAAAGTCATTCACATTTGTCATTGTGATCACTCTGCACATCACAGCACGCAGTGCACACAGCTAAATTCAACCTCTGCATTTAACCCATCACACATATGAGTAGGGGGTAGCCATGACAACAGCGCCTGGGGTACAGGGTACCATGCTCAGGGTACCTCAGTGGCACTGCTGGCAGTTGTTGGATTTAAACTTGCAATCCTGCGGTCACAAGTCCGTTACCTTAACTGAGCAACAAGCTTTGGGGCTACCACTCCTCTTTTGCTCGGACAGGTTTCCAATCTCTTAAATTACCAGCGTGTTAATTTCGCAAATCTGAAGTGTTATATTTGTTGCTAAACTGTCTATTTCATTTACTACTGTCAGAAAATTGTGACAGTTCTACCAAATATGTTTAAAAAATGCTTCTTATGAATCTCAGGCAGGGCAACTATCATTTCTTACACTAGCGTTTAGGACCAGTCAGAGCACCACAGCAGTACACCAATGCACTGTCGTAGCCGTGCTGTCATTGTGTTAAGCACGCACAGCGACTCTACAAGGATAGGCCGACGTGTTTGGGCCGGCCAGATTTGGGAGAGTAGCTAATGAGCTTCAGTGGGTCAGTATTGTGTAATAGTAAAGCGTAACAGATGCCTGTTATACTGTAGTAAATGAATGTAACATTTTTAAATAGTGGTTGTGTAAATTGCATTGTTCTGTATGTCATTGGTTTCTAAATGTAAGGTTTAATCTACAAGTGTATTTGTTTTAGTTTATTTGTTAAAAAAAATAGTTTTATGTCTTTTCAACTCTTTACAGATCTTGGCTGATGCCCTAAGTGAGTGCCATAAGAAGTCCAGTGCCAGTGGCTCCCCCCTGAGGCTAAAGGTGTTCATTGCTGGCAGAAACCGCTTGGAGAATGAAGGCGCGACTGCACTGGCCAAGGCCTTCCAGGTACTCCGACTGCAGTCACAATGACCTGTGTTCGATGCAACAGTTTGCATCAGTTGTGGATGCAGTGAAATGTTCAACATTGTTACGTTACATTACATTACAGCAGACACTTTTATCCCAATTGTATTGTTGTTGTGCCATGGTCCCTCTAATTTGTGATTCTCTTCTTTCCTTCCATGCTTTGTTCTTACTTTGTCTGTCCCAGTTGATGGGCAGTCTAGAGGAAGTTCACATGCCACAGAATGGGATCAACCATCAAGGCATAACTGCTTTGGCTGGAGCCATGCAGCACAATTCTGACCTACGCGTGCTGAACCTCAATGACAACACCTTTACCAAGAGAGGGGCGCTGGCAATGGCTCAGGTAAACACCCACAGTGAGGTCGTGTTTATATTAAATGGACAATTATTAGCCATACTGAACAGATGATTGTGGCTGCTACAAAAAAAAGGAATGAAAAATGTGGCCCAGTGTTGTAAAGGTTCACGTTTTTTGAAACCCCATGAGGTTATGTGATGCCTAGTATTGTGAGTAATGTTCAAGTGATACTGGACTGTGGGTTTAAACGTTTCACATCCTGTAATGGTTTGCATTTTCTAACACTGTATTAAGCCATGTAAGAGCTACATAGTATAGTAATACCTTGTATTGTGTACTCAGGCCCTCAGGCACCTCCGCAACGTCCAAGTCATAAACTTTGGAGACTGTCTGGTGCGGTCTGAAGGAGCCATTGCCATTGCTGCTGTACTGAAGGAAGGACTACCCATTCTCAAGGTCAGAAACGAGTCATAGTCACATTACGTTCAGAGTGTGCTTTATAAACAGTCTGATGCAAGTTGTGATGTGAACCTGCTTGTGGTTGTGTTTAATTTAATCGTTACTCAGGAGCTTAACCTGTCCTTCGGGGAACTGTCAGAGGCTGCAGCGCTTGTGGTGGCCAGATGTGTGAAACACAAAACAAACCTGGAGAAGTTGGATCTCAATGGTACTACACTGTCACAAACCTGTCAAACACCACAGAATCATTGGCACAGTGACTGCTGTTTATTTTGTTAATTTTATTCGCTGTGTGATCTGTACAGCTCTTGTACTTGGTAGTTGATTGAGCTGATGCTGTGGGAAGTTGGGTGATTTGTAATGCTTTTCTTGTGTGCTCATTTCTGTGTGCAGGTAACTGCTTTGGTGAAGAGGGCTGCGAAAGAATCAGAGAAGCTATGGAGAGCATGAACATGGCAGACATGTTGGGCTCGCTCAGGTAAAACCGTTTTATATTATTTTCCTTTTTATATTTACTGTCCACAGTGCCGACAGATTGTCTAAAGTGCAAATAAAATTGTGAATACTAAAGAAAGATTGTTGAAAATATAAGCATTGCTGCATCTTCTAACAAGATAACCACAAACACACTGCAAATCATGTAAAATCTTAGCCTGGCAAACCACCCCCTCGTACTTCTTTTTGTACAGAGGGTCTGACTATGGTTTTATTGACATAGTTGTCTCAGCAGCATCTTGCTTGACCAATCACCGAACAATTTTTGAAAGGTGTAGTTTAAAACGATTGGATCTGCCTTCACCCAATCACTAATGTTATAACGTCTGGTATCCAGTTAGCCTGTCTATAAGCCTGTCTACACACTACAATTCAAATGTAGCAACGGCATCGCTCACGAATACTCCCTCTGTTCAATGTCTCCAACTGTCAATGAAACCACAGCCGGACCCTCTGTACGAAATTAAGTAGAAGGGGCTGGTTTACCAGGCTACAAAAAACTTTCCTCACTAAGAACACAGAGTGTACAAGAGTCAGAGTGTATGAAGATGTTTGGGCTACACTTTCTATCTGCTGCAGTAATGTATCTTTGTGTGTATGATGTGATGTGTATTTTCGCAACAGTATGTATAATGCTAAGTATAATGAAATCCACTTGCTATAGTGATGATGAGGGTGACCCAGATGAAGAAATTGATGATGATGATGATGACGATGAAGATGAAGGCGTAGAGGAACAGAGTGATGAAGAGGAGCTTGAGGAGAGTAGTCTGGATGAGTCAAGAGGTAGCAGTGATAGTGATGGGAGTCCTGTGAAGCAGTCGGATCTGGTAAGTACTGAAAGCAACACCAAAGCACTTCTCCCGTTCAGTCCCCCTACAGGTTGGAAGTGGAGTTGTCTATAAAATAATATATAATTTAGGCTACCGTCGCACGGAATTTGTTAATTCAGCACCGACTTTAGAAATAACAATGTGTTCAGACAAGGTAGAGTATATTGCATGTATGTTGTAAAATAAAATAATGATGTTGCTTGCTATTTTTGTGTAAAAGGGTCAGTTTAAAACAGTGTAGTAATAGCAAGATAAGTTTTTATTTTTCATCCTTGTCTAAACCTATCTTAACAAACACACTTAGCACTCATTTTGGGGAAACCCTCCCCACGAGTCCAAACAAGTTCTAAGGGTGGATGGTGGCGGTCTAGCAGCCAACTAGGTACACCCAACTAGGTCTTCACATTACATCTTCACAAACAACCTTGTGTAAGTCTGGAATATTGTGCACATCATCTTCAGCTGTGCTCTTCACCCAGTTTGACCCTTTTCTGTTCACCTTCTATCACAGGTGTCGTCCTCCTGCAGTACAGACCTCAAGGACTTCCTCTCTTCACCCACAGCAGAGAAGCTTCTAGATCTTGGGGCCAAACGGACTCTTTTCATTGAGCAGCAGGTAAAAGACTGAGGATGTGCCTTTTCTTTTTCTAATACCTGGGTAAAACAAAGGACATCCAAAGTATTATGGTAATCTGTGGCACTCCATAAGTGTGTTGAAGATATCTACATGCCACTTAATGTTCACACCTATTTGGTTGTTCACTTGTCGATCAACCTTTTCACATTCCTCACTTCAATCAAAGCTGAAAGAGACCTGGATGTCATGGTTAATGACCAGCTGTCATTCACTGATCATGTTGCATCCATCTACAGTGTACATCTCCACATATTCATCACAGTTTTTAATTGCTTTATTCTTGGCACTGTCAGATACCCACACAGTAGGGGAGGCTGAGTGTTGCTCCTTATTTGTAAATTGCTTTGGAGAAAAGTGAGTCTGTGAAATTTCATGTAGTACAAAAGCTCATCAGGGGAATCGATTGTGTACACTGTCAGTAACACGACGTTTATTCTCTGTCCCTGTAAGGTGGATTACTCTGATTCTACCAAGATTGCAGATGCATTTTTAAAGATTTCCTCCGTGTACAAAGATGACCCTGAAGTGAAGCAAGCAGTGTTGGACACCACAGGTACCAGGGCCCAGGCAAAATGCACCCATTTTCAATTGTCATTCAATTTTCAGTGTGATAGACTCTAACTCATTTACCACTTGTCCAACAGATGCACTTGTGAAGAAGGCGCTGTCTGGCTCTTGCTTCCAGTCACACAGTTTCCTCTCTTCTCTGCTGGTGATGCTGGGCGTGCTGAAGGTACTTAGCCAATAGAGAGGCTGTTTTGGCTTTTGGGAAGTAGAAAAAAGTCATTTAACAAGTGAAACACTGAAGAATTGTGGTTAATTAAATATACCAATCCATAATACCACCCAGTGGCATTTATAGATCGGTATGCAATACTGTCTTGAATCTGTAGATCTAGATCTTCAGGTGATAAGGATACATTTTAAATACCTTACAAACATCAACACCCACTTGTGTTGGTAGTACGTCTGTTAGTCAGTGATCAGTGTGGACACAAAGTTTTTTTTTCATCAATATTAAATTCCTTTTTAGGTTATGTTTCTATATATCAGCTTTGTGTTTATAATTTGTAATTTATGATGTACGACGTATGGGAAAATACTCTTAACTGTAACCGTATTCTGATCTGTGTGGCTGTATGGTTGCAGGGCGATGGCAAGGCACAGAGGGTGTGTGTGGTGCCTGGCCACCTGCTGGCACTAGCTCACGCCGTGGGGCAGGACTACTTCCCTATGGACTTCGCAGAAGTGCTTCAGGCCTTTGTGTCAAAGTAAGGGCAAAAGTGAGCTCGTTGTGCCCACCACATTGTAAATAGAGCTACTCAAAGTGTTTTTTAGCGGAAGGACCCCTTTAAGAATTCCTTAAACAGAATATTGTTGCAATAGTTAGCAAGCTACATTGCACTTGGTTCTTGGTGTAATGTGTCTGTCGATGACTAGCTTGCTGCTTTTACATTCAATTTGCCTGCTAACATCAGTCCTGCACTGTATGACTAATAGTGTTATCAGTTCAAGTACTTGTAAGAACAGTAGTACACAGATTATTATTGTGTGTCTGCGGTGCTGCTTGTCCTTCCAAGTATTTGTTGCAGCCAATTCAGTCAACCAGTTGAACTCAATTACCACAACTCTTCAGCCAGATAGATGAGCTAATCAGTGAAATCACCTGTATTAAGGGTACAGGCACAAAGAATACATGGATGGTGAGACATTTACTTTCTCAAGCTGATTTGTCCACTTCTGGGCTAGTAGTAATAAGGTGTGTGTGTGTGTGTGTGTGTGTGTGTGTGTCTACAGAGGTGGCAAAGCCTTAACCAGCTGCAGCAGTGCCAGAGATGCCCTACAGGAGGCGCTGGACCAAAGGACTGACGCCTAAACAAGACAGAAGCACAGAAGCTTCACGGAGTCACGCCGCTACCCACTGGACTGCACATCTCAGAGCAGGCTGCCTAAACGCAACAAATTTACAAAAACTTTCAGAGCCCCTTGAGATTCTGTATGGTTTATTTCATAGGAATGTAGCATTTTTTTAAAACTGTAGTGAGGAGTTTATTAAGGATCTGCTTTTGCACCCCAGCCCAAAGCCTCCCAGGTCTGGTAAAGGACAGATTAAATGCACTTGCATAAATCCATACAGCACCATGTATGTTTAGATGCAGAGAACACTCAGGCTTGGCTTTTTAATATTACTGATCCATTTTATCAAAGTGTCTTTTGGAGCAAAGTCAAATACAGGTCACCTTGAGGACATTTCAGCTATGTATGTTGGAGCTTAAAAACAGACTGAAATTGGCCAGGAGCAATGACTGGAAAGTGCCTAATTTGTACACGGATCAACGGAGCAGGTTGAGGGGAGTTTCGGGTGTAATCAACAATGCAGGTCTTTTATTTTTTAATGGTAATGTATATTTTTACAGTAAAAGGGAAAAATAATAAAAAGTAAAGTGTTAGACATATGGTAAACAGGGAAGACAAAACGTCAAAGGTGACTACTAACCATTTTGCTTTATTTCTGTTCTGCAGCACTTCTTGTTTGTGTTTACACATTCCAATTTGCATTTCTTTCAAATAATTATGTAAATATACATATGCAGTTTGAAAAGCATTTGACAATATCAGAACATATACTCAGGTAATCAAACTAAGTAAAATTTCGACAGACATTTACTCCACTACAGTCTATGGGAGGATCATGTATAGGATATAGCCTACTTTTGTCATTGTGCACATTATCACATAATCAAGCTCTTACCATGTTACACTTTTAATTGATGCATGGTGAACTTGTGGATTATGTTTGTGGTTTGTACAGACTTTGATATTGTCAGTACCTCTTAATTAAATTGATACAAACAAGACTGCATTTTCAAATATTATTTCTTCAGTGTACAGATAATTTCCTGAACTAATAATAATTTATGTAAATGTTTTCCTCTTCACGGCAATGGCCATTGCCAGAAAGACTCGTGTACAGCATACTTTCGCCATGCTATTTTCAGTACTGTGGAGTTTACATTGCATGGTGCTGTTTTCTTAAGCTGAGACACAAAATTCTATAGCACTTTGAACGCGCAAGGGGTGGCTCTGGCGAGCGTTGGTTGCTCTGAATAGGGGGATAAGAGAAGTTTATTCTATATGGGGAACGGCTGAGGGGGGACTGCTGTGCACCCCAGACAATGTGAGTGAACATTTGGCTGCAAGCCGAGCTAGAGTTAGTGACTCAGGAGGTTAAATAGGCTATGAAAACAAAATAGACACGGATTTCATGGAATATTAACATTTTATGTGGACAACCCTTTTTAAAGGAACAATTAATCCAAGAAAACTTGAGTAAACCAGGTATTTCTTGCAATGCTACAGGGTCTACATTGCCTCGTCACGTTATAGAGATGTGCAACAGGAAAATGGTTTTCTAGTCAGTGTAACCACTAGCGGTTACAACGTGCTGTGTTCTATGGTTTATTTATAAGAGACACACCGCAGCCGGGAGCCCGTGCCCAGTGAGAAAACACTGCGCGCCTTTGTGCGAAGCCGACATTGCCAGCTAAACTGAGGTCTGAAGTGGTCTCCCTTGGGGGACACGGCACACATACCTTGTCGGGTAAAAATTCGTTTGGGTTCCGTTTCTTTTGCGTAAGTTTCTTGATTTTTGTTTGACTGTTTCCATTTCAGTTAAGGTTGTTCTTGCTCACTTAGAATTCTGCATGTCTTGATATTTTTCATTACACCTTTGAATTGACAAGTCTTCAACTGACTGACGTGGTTGCTGTTAATGTGCTCCCCTGCGTAATTTGGATTACTGGTGGATGCATTTACAAACCACCAAGTAGGACAGCTGCCGCAAACATCTGGTGATACAAGTGTAAGTTATTCACATACGCCTCTTAAATTTGCAAATGTACAGGACTATCCATCTCAGTGTTTAACCTAATTTTTGCCTTAAATGTGTCCTTCGTTGCTTACTTTGATCGTAAATTGAAATTGGGCCCTATTTCTGTAGCCTCCTGAGAGTTTCCATGCGCGTGCTTTGTGCGCAAAGGGAAATATTCATACACTGCACTGAACAAACATCAATGTGATATAATCGACTTGAGTTTCCAGCAATTTGATGCCACCGACAAACAGCTGGTTCTAATCTATGAGAGGCCTTACGTGTCTTTTATTTTAAGTGCTGGGCTTGAAAGTTTGTGTTGTAAAAGTCATCGTACCATAATCTTTCGTGGCATTTTTTTCACTCTAGCACGATAAACTTGTCGAGTGCCCTCCCATAACAGTTTGTGACAGGGCGAAGAAATGAGGCTAATACAAAAACTAGTACAAAATAAATGGCAAATGAAAAATGAAAAATATGACAGATATTACTCATAAAAACATCATTATATCAAATGTAATTTACCTGGACAAATTACGGAGTTAATTCGTAAACTTTACAGACACTCCTCTTCCTCTACAGATGGGTAAAATGGACTCCTGCCTGTGGCCACTGATGGCGTTGTTAATACTTTGGATTCCTGCCGTGCATTCAGCCAAATGTCCAAAGTTTTGCGTATGTGACGCAGTGACTCTGGCAGTTGCCTGCGTCAACAAGAATTTAACCGCGGTTCCCCTGATCATTGATGAGGTAGGGAGGCACAAATATTAGTGCACGATGTTATATGGCGGCAAAGCTCCTAATTGTATTCATTTTAAAACAAACCCTGTCATGAGTATAAATCATTGTAGTTGCTGAGTTTTTTTTTGGCTCATACACATCACAAGAAACGGCTCTGTTTGAATTCAGATCACGGTAAAGTTGGACCTGAGAGGGAACGACATCCAGGAGCTCCCCACGAACGCCTTCGCACACACACCATACCTTACCCACCTATCTTTGCAGCGCAGCAACATCCGCACAGTGCGTGAAGGCGCATTCCGTAGCCTGGGCCGCCTTGTATTTCTGAACCTGGCCAACAACAACATTGAAATCCTCTATCAGGTCATATTGCCCAACTGCTTACAAACAAGTATTTTTCTATGTAAAAGGCAATGTATACCATGCATTTTATCAATGTGGCATTTTCACATGTGCGATGTTGCCAGTTGCTTTTGTATATACTGTATCTCTTTTTTAAATCTCAACTGTCTTTGGTCCATGTCAGGAGTCTTTTGATGGGCTGTCATCCCTCAAGCAGCTTTTCCTTGATCGAAACAGGGTGGAGGAGATTAAACCAGGAGCTTTCTCTCAGCTGGGCTTCCTCAATCTGCTCTCTCTCACTCACAACCAGCTTGTGTACCTGCCGAACATGGTCTTCCAGGGCTTACAAAACATTAAATGGTTGCGCCTCAGTCACAACTCTCTCAATTACCTGGACCTTGAGTCTTTTGCTGGCCTTTTTACTCTTACAAGACTCAGCCTGGACAACAATGAGCTCCAGTTTTTCCCAACTGAAACTATGACCAGGTGATCTTGACTGCTCATGTACAACCTGCATATCAACTGAATACCTAACAAAACCAAGGCAAGGTAGAAGATACTATGTGTAAAAGTAACAGAGGCATTATGATTTTTCAGTAAGAACACCTAACCCAGATATTAAGTTCATACTGACAAACATAAATAATGAATGACATTACTGTTATCTGAACACTATTTACAAGTCATATTTACTAGAAATAAATTTCATAATTTTACCTAGCAGCTGCAACTATCCCTGTACCCCACGTTCACATTTCTAAACACTTGTTGCCCTTACCTTAGACTTCCAGAAGTGACCCGCCTGGATCTGAGTTACAACCCCATGACGTACCTGGGCGAGGATGCCGTCTCCATGTCCAAGCTCACCCACCTCTTCCTGGACCACATGTCGCTGCAGGACTTCTCCAACACCGCCGTGCTCCCCTCCAGGAACCTCAAGCACTTGGACCTCAGCCACAACCAGCTGCGTGTCCTGCAGCCGCTGGCCGCCGGCTCCCCGAAGCTGACGCGCCTCAACCTGGCCGGCAACCCCATCTACTGCAGCTGCTACCTGCGGCCGCTGCGGGAGTGGGCCCTGCGGGAGAAGGTGCGGCTGGGGGGCACGTGCGGAGGCCCGTCCCACCTGTCCGGGGAGAACCTGGAGGCCGTGCAGCCGGGGGAGCTGCGGTGCCAGAGCCAGGAGGCCATGCTGAAGGCCGAACTGGAGGAGCAGCTGAGATACACTCCACCCACTACACCACCCCCAAACAAGGCCAAGTGCCCAGCTGACTGCCACTGTGAGGTAGGAGTGGCATGGCTGAGTCGGTTGGATTGAGTGATATTGTATTTTTTCAGAGGTAGAATTTTTTGTGACATGGAGCTGTTAAAAAGGATACCTCCGTACACCCATGTATCAGAACTCTTGGGGTTCAGCAGATAAACCATTTTTTTTGTTTTTATATATGTTTCAGTAGTCCTGAACAGAATGATCGCTAGAGCAGTACAGTTTACTTACTATTTACTCAGAAGTCAAAATGACCTTGAAGCTAGCACTTAAATTGTTCCTTTTTCACAGGCTGACATCTTCCATTCAACCTGTGAGAATGGAGGCCACACCAAAATCCCTCGCGGCTTCGCCTCAAACACTCGCCTGCTGGACCTGCGTGGCAACCATTTCCACTACATCCCTAGCAACAGTTTCCCTGGTGTCCCCGAAGTGGTCTCCCTCCACCTGCAGCGCTGCAAGATCCACGAGCTGGAGACGGGCGCATTCAATGGCATGAAGGGCCTCATCTACCTTTACTTGTCCGAGAACGACCTCTCCTCTCTCAGCCCGGACGCCTTCAAGGGTCTGCCCCGTCTCACCTACCTCCACCTGGAGAAGAACCGCTTCACCCAGTTTCCCAAGGGGGCATTTAAGCTGCTGCCTGGCTTATTGGCTCTGCATCTTGAGAACAACGCCATTACCAAGCTGGAACCAGCCATTTTGACAGGTGCAGAGAACCTGCGTGGGCTCTTTCTTGCATCCAACGTCATCAACACAGTCTCTCCAAGGGCTTTTGACCCTGCACCTCACCTTGATACTCTCCATTTGGCCAACAACAAGATCAAAGACGTGCCCAGTGATGCCCTATCAAAGGCCAGCAGCCTGAGTGAGCTCCGCCTCTCTGGAAACCCCATTCGCTGGGTGGCTGCGGAGGCATTCCGGGCTGTGGGTGGCACACTGAAGCACCTCTATCTCGACAACATGGGGTTAGAGAAGGTAGGTAGGTGGTGGCTTGATGTCGTCATCATCCTCTGGCGAGCAAATAGTTAAGTGCTTGATAGATGTAGACTAGCCTGGCTAACGCGACTTATCAATGCTCTGCGAACATTGGTCTGGTCAAGCTGTGTTGTAAACCCATTTCTCAGAGGGCGGGCTTAACCCACGTGTGTGAAATGCCTGTGTTTGCTACTGGACGAAGCTTCGACCAATCACGTTAGTGTCCATGTATAAGACAGAGAATAGTAACGTGCATGAGTAAACAAAAACGTAACTGCACAAAAGCTCGAAATTACATATGCTATCGCTGACAATGTAAGGTGCAGCTATTTTGTCAATGAAATAGCTCCACAACTTTGCAAGATATTACTGTGTTGTTCTGCTATTTACATACTGTAAACTGGGTTGACTTGGCAACATCATTTATAACCATTACCATTTATAAGTCAGATGAACCTCGTCGACAACAATGCCAAGGAGATTTTCTTTGTAGACTTCGTTGGCTAACATGTTCATCCATCTTCCAAAACAACAGCTACAGCTGCATTGAAATCTTGCCGTTGCTCCACGTTCGCCATGTTGACAGTGACTGAGGTAGATTTCCGGTCGCTAAACTACCGCGTCATTGCCTTTTTGAAATGCTAGATTTTCATTGGTCCCAGTTTCTCTGTTAATGTAGAAACGGTGTTGAATGGGAGCTTGGCCAGACTGACTTTGCAAGCCCAGGCTATAAAAGTACCCCCCCCCCCAAACCAACATTTTAATCTCAGACTGAGTTTTTTTTTTACTTTTAGGTAAGAACACTTAGAACAGTTCAAGTCATTTTGCTGCCAGCAAAAACAAGATAAAAACAAAAGTTGAAAGTGTCCCTTTTTGTAGATCGAGGTCAAAGAAGACATGACTGAGGCTTTTTAAACATACAGCATCTGCTGTAAGCACTGACACATACAAAGCTTAGAACTATAAAACACTTTGTGAGTCAAGCATCTGAAAAGGTAACTTTGTGGACAGTCATGCAGAGATATTCTTGTTAAAGCAACACTCTAAACACTTTCTGATGCTCTCTGGTTTTGCCATCATCTTTGAATTAATTTAGGTGGTAGAATAAGGTAAAGGGCAGAATGTGTAAAAACTCCAGTACTTTAGATTTGATGTTCATGCGTGTAAACAAATGCATATGTATATAATTAGTCAGCGGCTAACTCTGGTACAATGCATCAAACCATTGGATAAACATGTATATTAAAAACTGTACATGGTCCCTTACAAAAAAACAATCAAACAAATTATAAGGGATTAATCAAAAATGAATCAAATGTCGGCAAAACTAATCAAGTGTTACTGTATTAACAAAGCTTTGTCCGTGTCATTTGTCATGGTGTTTAGGTAGTTAGCATGCTAAGACCAAAAGTCCTTTTGTGCTGCTGAGGGGAATATTTTAGAAATTCTTTTACTCTGGGTAACCGTCTTTCCTGTCCTCGCTCCTCTCTAGATGTCTAAGGATTCTCTGTCTGGGCTGGGGTCTGGCCTGCAGAGTCTCTTCCTGGAAGGGAATCACATGGAGGAGGTGCCCGACCTGAGGCCTCTGACTGGGCTGGAGGTCATAAACCTGGCGGAGAACCCATTTCACTGTGACTGCCCACTCCTGCCTCTACGCAAGTGAGCAACACTCCTACCACAGCCCACGAGCACAGACTGCCCCCTGGTGGTGAAAGACATAGCCCCTGGTGTTCACTAAGGTTGCAGCATGAAGCTCTAAAATAAATAATCATCTTGCACACCTCTGGAACACATGCATGAACCTTGGACCATCATAGGACCATCATGACACTATTCCACTCCACCCAGGCAGCTATAGTGTATTATAAAATGACAACAGTTTATCAAACTTACATGTACTAATATATGTAACAAAATTATACTTTAAAATATTGAGCAAATGTAACTTTTTTTTACAACAGCTATGTTTAATGCTTTTTGGCACATTTGAATGTAAACATTATGGATAATATGTGTCAGAGGTTGTCTTCATCTTCAAGTTCAAAGTTTGCAGACCTGCTTTTTCATTGAATGCACTTCATCACACATCCACTGCTGGACCACCTTGGTGACACTGCCTCGACTTCTTCCACTATCTTGCTGATTAATTGTTCATTAGAATAGGCGATAAATTCATAATTTGGTATGATACAGCAAGTCAATTCCATTTTTCCTGTCCTTTCTGCAACATGCAGTTTATCTAACCAAACAGTTATAGGTAAACAGTAATGTCCCTGATTTATTATTTCGGATGTACTATGAGCTTGATTAACTCTTTTTCTTTTCTGATTTGTGTGTGTGTTCTTCTGTATACAGATGGCTTGATAAGGTGAACCTGAAGGTGAGAGCCACCTGTGCATATCCGCCAGAGCTTAAAGGTCAAAAGGTCAAGGAAGTCCACGTCTTCAAGAGCTGCCCAGGCGAGAGGACGTCCTCCACACAAGCCCCTCGCACCTCAAAGCCCCCCAAAGCCACCAAGCCCAAACCCGCCCTCCTCAACGGGCCCAAGGTAGTCCGTGTGATGAAGGCCAAGGCCGCGCCAGGCAAAAGGCAAACCCAGCCTCAGAGAAAGGCAGGCCGCAGCTAAGAACGCTGTACGATTAATGCAGGATCCAAAAGTACCAAAATACCAAAAGTATTCAGTTATAGCTTCTTCGCTACAGTGGACAAGGTGTCTTGAAATACACATTAATG
This sequence comes from Setipinna tenuifilis, assembly GCA_030347295.1. Classification (NCBI taxonomy): domain Eukaryota; kingdom Metazoa; phylum Chordata; class Actinopteri; order Clupeiformes; family Engraulidae; genus Setipinna; species Setipinna tenuifilis. The sequence continues at coordinate 16,533,264 of CM059287.1, read as the reverse complement.
TCAGTTCATCTAGATTGTCTTAATTCCACAGCTACAGTGCCCTCCATAATTATTGGCACCCCTGGTTGAGATGTGTTTTTTAGCTTCTAATAATTTTTTTTTTTTCTAAATAATATGGGACCTTAATGGAAAAAAAGAGAAAAATCCAACCTTCAATACAAGTGCATTTATTCAGTGGGGAAAAAATCCCACATAAAGAAATAATTATTTGACATCAAATAATGTGTGTCACAATTATTAGCACCCCTGGTGTTAATATTTTGTACAACCCCCTTTTGCCAACAAAACAGCACCTAATCTTCTCCTATAATGTTTCACAAGATGGGAAAAGACAGAAAGAGGGATCTTCAGCCATTCCTCTTTGCAGAATCTCTCTAAATCATCCAGAGACCTGGGTCCTCTCCTCTGTACTCTCCTCTTCAGCTCACCCCACAGGTTCTCAATGGGGTTGAGGTCTGGGGACTGAGATGGCCATGGGAGGAGCTTGATTTTGTGTCTGGTGAACCATTTCTGTGTAGATTTGGCCATATGTTTAGGGTCATTGTCTTGCTGAAAGACCCAGTGACGACCCATCTTCAGCTTTCGGGCAGAGGGCAACAGATTTTGATTTAAAATGTCCTGGTATTATTTCAAAGCATTCATGATGCCATGCACCCTAACAAGGTTCCCAGGGCCTTTGGAAGCGAAACAGCCCCACAGCATCACTGACCCACCCCCATACTTCACAGTGGGTATGAGGTGCTTTTCAGCATGCGCATCTTTCGTGGCACGCCAGACCCACTTAGAGTGTTTGTTGCCAAAAAGCTCAATCTTGGTCTCATCTGACCAAAGCACACGGTCCCAGTTGAAGCCCCAATACCGCTTGGCGAACTCCAGACGTTTGCGTTTATGATTGTGAGTGAGGAAAGGATTTCTCAGTGCATGCCTCCCAAACAGCTTGTTGGCGTGTAGACAGCGCCTGATGGTTGATTTGGAGACTTTGTGACCCCAGGATGCTACCATTTGTTGTAATTCTGTAACAGTGAGCTTTGGAGATCTTTTGATTTCTCTTACCATCCTCCTCACTGTGCGTGGTGGCAAAATAAACTTGGGTCCTCGTCCAGGCTTGTTTACCACTGTTCCAGTTGTTTTGAACTTCTTAATTATTCCTCTCACAGTGGATATGGGCAGCTGCAGTTGAGTGGCAATCTTCTTGTAGCCTCTGCCTGACCTGTGAAGGTCGACGCACATCTGCCTCACTTGTATGCTGTGTTCCTTTGTCTTTCCCATGTTTAAGAGTGGATAAGAGAAATGGCCTCGGTGTCACGTCATATTTATACCCCAGGGAAACAGGAAGTGATGAATTACTAATTAAATGTTCCTACATACTCTGGTAAACTTTGTAAACTACTGTAGAAATGACAGAAATGCTTCAATTATATTTATTTTCTGGGAATTGTTAAGGGTGCCAATAATTGTGGAACAGGTGATTTAATGAAAAATAATTATTTTTTAGTCAGGGATTTTTTTTATTTTCTTACAATTCATTTGAGTTGAAGGCTACATTTTCCTAAAATTTTCAGTGTGACAGTATTCTTCTGCAATAAACACTGAATTTATTTTAAGGCTTTTAACACATCTCAACCAGGGGTGCCAATAATTATGGAGGGCACTGTATCTGCAAAATAAATTCACATATCACATACCACCGTTTAGAGATAAGGACGGTGAAAGTACTGGTTAATTTTGGTTTTGATCATGTAGGTTTTTTTTTATTTTGGTTGTAATGTAATGGTTGTAATGTAAAAGTTGAGGGCATTAATGACTGACATTCTCTTTTCAGCATCTATTGATTTGGTTGTGAATGTATTTAGGTTTGCCTGCAGTAGAACTTATTCTGGCAGAACTGAAATAAAGCTATAGTTTTCATTTTTTTTCTTTCAATGGGATTTTTACTTAGTTCATTTTGAGAACAGAATGCTTGCAATACTGAATTATTCTGCATTAGAATTGCAAAAATGTCCACGCATACCATCAACACTGAAACAAACTAAAACCAAAAGCATCAAAAAAGGTCTATATAACTCATTAATCTGTCTATACAATCAACCGAAACTGAGACTTTACTGTTTCTTTGGTCTTCAGTCTGTAAAAAAAATGTGCAACATCAAACGTGCACTGCATATCAGGCTTTGATGTGCCTGAACACTGGCAACACGTGGAATGAGTTTTTAAGGGTCAACAAGTAGTTCTGGTCACAGGACGGTCACAACTCTCCCTCTTCGTCTCTCCATCTTCCTGCTTGATGAGACGTGCTGATGGTTCATCAAGGGAGTCCGTCTTAACTTCCCAATGGGAGATGGGCATTTCGGCTTCTGCCTCCTCCACCTTCACTTCCACAGCAATTACTTTTGAGAGAGCAGAACAAATATAAACAAATATGAACAATGAAAAATGAACAAATATAAGGAGGGGCACTGTGGCACAGCTGGCTACAGCACCTGTACCATGAACAGGCAAGTGCACATGCAACATTTGAAATTATTTTAGGTGTGGTTAACTGTATTTAAATAGGACAGTAGGGGTAGAAAGAAAATAGGGGTATGGCAACAGCATCTGAACCTGGGTCTCCATGAGCACATGGAGCCTTAAGCATGTAGGATGCTTAATCAGTGTCACAGCTCATCACAACAGAAGTGGTTTTTAAAGGTCAACTTCTATCGTTATTTTTATTCATATTGCTGTGTCGCCACTATGGTTGAATGCATTGTGCGTCATTTCTATGAAAATTATGTCCTAGTTCTCTTGCTTGACGCCGTTTTCTGTAAGCTAGAACAGGTCTAGTGGTTGAACGACTGGCTTTTCTGGTGTCCCTCATGAATATCCATGACGTGTCAATAAGGCTTGTTGTGACCCACCACATTGTAAATAGAGCTACTCAAGGTGTTTTTTAGCGGAAGGAGCCCTTTAAAGATTTTGAGTGAATTAAATCCCACATACTCTGTTCTACTAGCTCCTCCTTGGGTTCGATCTTCAGCTGCAGGACCTGGTCAATGGTCACCCTGGTCGGGTGGAAGGTGCCTGAGGAAGGTGTCTCATCCTGTCTTGGGGGCTGTTTGGGAGGTCTACCCCTTTTCCTTTTTGCCATCCTCTTCCCTACAGCAAGTGATGGGGAAATTGTTAAAGGATGAGGGAAAACTGTGACATCTGACCATTTAACAAACAATTAGAGTGGCTCATGAACTGAAATGCCATTTTCCATTTTACCACAGAAGGGGAAAACTAACTTTGTAAACGTGTGCATGACAATCAGATTTCAACGTAGAAGTACAAATATTTGTCTCTTTTTTATTTGCTTTTCTGTTCATAATTGCCGTGACCTTCATCAGAGACCACAGGTACTTGTACTCATGATGGCGAGGAGGCACTGGTGGTTATCCAGAGCTTCAGTAGGTATGAGACATTAGTTAGACATGCACATTAGTTTGTTAGTACTTCCAAGTAGATTGTTAACTTCTCCTGTCTTCCAAGGGACAAGGGACACTCCAGCATAAATGTATTTTAGAGTGTTTCTGTAAATAGGCAGGGCCGAAACATCAGTTTAAAAGCAAACTCGCGTCGACAGCTAGGACTTTCAGTTTGATTAGCCTTCATGTTAATGGGCAAATGGCTTTCAAAGAGTGTGTTCAAGGCACTTGAGTTCATGACGCACTCAAATCGCTATTTTAAAAACATTTAGAGGCTTGACATAGCATGGCCATGCGGTCATAGCTTCATCAGGTTCTCTGAACGGACATTGAGTCATTTCATTATCAGTGTCTATACACATTAACACAAGCTTTGAGAACACTGTTGTGCACCCATAGTTTATTAAAATTATTTTTTTTAACAGAACACTTCACCTTTTGTTGTCTTCCCGTCATTGCCATCTCGACCAGGAGAAGTTTGTAGAAGTCCATGTCGACACTTCTTTGGGTTTTTTAAGGCCTTCGTCATCTTCTGTCTTGTCTTTTTTTCATTACTGAGACAAACGGCAAGATATGTCAACACAACAAAATGAATAATCAACAAATGTTTGCAATTGATTACAAAACAAGACCATAAAGAAGGACATAAGAGCTTAAGTGCTCAGACATTAAACTGCACAGCCAGGTCAGAATGACACACACCTTTTCACCTTCGCTTTACCATTTTGGGTCCCATGATCGGATAGTGCAAAACCTGGTCTACCAAAGTCCAGGGACGCATTTGCTTTGAGGTCATGCCACTCTGTGAAGCACATTCTGTCGACAATGATACAGAGTGCCACACCACAAGACCTGCACATGAAAATTGTTTTCCTCTTGCAGTGCACACATGACCTCCTCCCTTCCGTGGCCTTGAGGGACACATCAGTGGACACCTTCCTAACCGGGACAGGGAAGCACCCCAGTGGTTTGTGCTCTGGACCAGGAGGAAGAGTTGAGGAGGAGGAGGGGGAGGAGTTGTTTCTTCCGGTGGACTCTGCAGGAAAGCAATGATTACAAAGGTTAAATTAAGTTTGGTGAGGCCACATAAAATCAGCTTTTTCTCTTGAAAGACATTTGTTAACGGTTACATTGTCAACAGCTTTTCTATGCATAATTACGGCACCCTTCACCAGAGAGCACAAGGGACCTGTGCTGATGTAGAAGCTGTTTACGGACTATAGAGTCAACTGGATCTGCTGGAGTCAAATTCCTTGTGCATGTCAAGTACGCTTGGCCAATAAATCTAATTTTGAGTCATATTTAGGAATGGTTTCCCCTCTTCATCATCAGACATCAACACCCACACTGACCATCTTGGTCTTTAGGTCTACCTGCACGGCTAAGGCAGAGACAGACAGACAAACACAACCACAAAACACTCAGCTCTAAGCGGTTATGTTCTAGTTTAGGCTATGTATAAATTTCAGCAATCACAAAAATAGTATGTGAAAATAATCCCATACTACAATGTAGATTTGCGTGCATAGTATTACGCATCATATGTTTTAGACTGCATATCAACTCAGAAATAGAATTAGTCCACAAACATCTCATGACTTACTGCAAGATCTTACAGGTGTCATGTCAGACTGTGACCCAGTGCCACATGTGGACGGGAAGGGGTTGGGCTCAGGATCAACACTGTTCTCGGCCTGAGGTGCTGCACCTGTAAACGTCTTTCAGAATGAAATCCAGTGCAAAAGGGTCAGCGTCATTCAATGTCACTTTTCAAAACCAAGAGGGCAACTAAATCTGCAAAAGAGACTGAGATTGTGAAATCTGGTTGATGATGTAGTCTCCTCATTTTTGCACTATATATTCATTGACTGTTTTATTCCAGCTTTTTGGCATTTAGTTGGCATTCATTTCATTTCTACGAGATAAGGTTTTCTAATGTCAAGCTAATCATAATTGGGTTTATTCACAATTCTTTCCTGGTTACAATAAGCCAGCATCACAACTTCCCTCCGCGACGTTCTATCAATAAAGTCTGTTCAGCTGTCATTCAGGGAACTGTCATTTCGCGTCAGCTATTTTTCCTTAACGTCTTTAACAATGTCATTTTACACCTTTTCCTCTTTCAATTTGGCATTTTCTTCCCGCAACCTCTCCAGTAACTCGTCCACAAAGGCTGGATAAGGACGGTCATCATAGTCGTGGTCCCGAGCAACTGACTGGACCGCTGGGGTGGTTTGAAGCCTTCGTTCTCTTAGGGAAAAATTGTTCCACTCGAACAACACCGGTACGGCCCCGGGTTTCAGCCTCCTCCTCCCACCTTCCTCAGTCGGCTCTCGGATATCCTCCGCCACGAAATGCCGACTACAAACCCTCGTACGGCTACGGACTTCAAACGCGTCTCGTTTTATGTTTACCAGCCATCGCCTTCGAAGTTGGTCGTCGGTGGGAAACGTGTGATAGCTGATAAATGAATTGTATCTCGCAGACGAGGAACATAAGGGTACACAACAGTGCTGGGACATCCTAAAACGCTTAACGTGAAAAAGCTTAACGTAGCGTAATGTTCGAAAACAACGATCAATCATCAACAAACTTCTCCTGACTATCTCTTGCCATACACTCTACGACCTCACCAAATATCAAAACCGAAATCCCAATATTATGGACGTAGTCTGCGTTAAGCGTTTTCATTTACATAGGCGTCTATGGGGAAGAAAAGGCTTAACGTAGCTTAATGTCAGAAAACGGCGAGCAATCATTACCAAACTTCTCATGGACACCTGTAGTCTTACCTTCTCCCACCTCTGTGAAAATAAAAGCCGAAATCCTATTTTTGTGGACGCAATCGACAGTAAACGTTTTTGTCTAGGCGCCCACTATGGAAAGAGCTTAACGTACCTTATTGTCAGAAAACATCCATCAATCATCACCAAATTCAGCTCAGACACCCCTCTTCACCAACACTTACAACTGCCAAAAAATCAAAGCCGAAATCCCAATAGAATCGAAGATGTCAACATTAAGCTATTTATCCATTGAAGTCTAGCCAAGATAGGAAAAGGCTTAACATAGCGCAGTGCCCGAAAACGGCTATCAATCATCACCAAACTTCATTGACATTTCTAGTTATACTTTCATCACTCAAAAAAATCAAAACCGAAGTCCCAAAATTATGGGCAGTGTAGGCCTATGTTAAGCATTTTCTCCATTTGCGCCTATGGAGAAAAAGCTTAACGTACTTTAATGTCAGAAAACATCGATCAATCAACACCAATTTCAGCTCAGAAACCCCTTTGTAACAACACTGACCGCTGCCAAAATATCAAAGTCGAAGTCCCAATAGAATCCGAGATATCATCATTAAGCTATTTATCCATTGAAGTCTATGTTAAGCCTTTTCCCATAGACTTCAATGGATAAATAGCTTAATGATGATATCTCGGCTTCTATTGGGACTTCGACTTTGATATTTTGGCAGCTGTCAGTGTTGTTAAAACGGGGTTTCTGAGCTGAATTTGGCGTTGATTGATCGATGTTTTCTGACAACAAAGTACGTTAAGCTCTTTCCATATAGTGGGCGCCTATGTAGAAAAAACGTACTGTCGATTGCGTCCACAAAAATAGGATCTCGGCTTTTATTTTCACAGAGGTGGGAGAAGGTAAGACTACAGATGTCCATGAGAAGTTTGGTAATGATTGCTCGCCGTTTTCTGACATTAAGCTACGTTAAGCCTTTTCCTCCCCATAGACGCCTATGTAAATGAAAACGCTTAACGCAGACTACGTCCATAATATTAGGATTTCGGGTTTGATATTTGGTGGGGTCGTAGAGTGTATGGTAATAGATGGTCAGGAGAAGTTTGTTGATGATTGATCGTTGTTTTCGAACATTAAGCTAGGTTAAGCTTTTTCACGTTAAGCGTTTTAGGATGTCCCACAGTGCTCAGCTGTTGTACCCTCGCGACGCTGAAGTTTAAGCCGCAACATTATTACAATTTAGACGATAGTCCACCTTATAATACTACTAATAATAACACTAAAATAATAATTATTAATATTATTGTTAATAATAAGTTAATTATATTCTGCTACTACTCTAAATACACTTTAACAAATCGCTACAACTGTCTCACTTCTGTTTACCTCAGCACGAAAATACCACCACATTGTAACCAACATTCCACCGGAAATATACCCGCTGGCTTATTGAAATGCGGAAGTTCTTTAGAACGCTTCGTGAATAAACCATAGACTGTGAATGTAGTGGACACGGCATCAAACGTGGCACCCACCAAGATCTAGCACTAGGCTAGGTGCAAGTTAGCTAACGCGACTTATCAATGCTCTGCGAACATTGGTCTGGCCAAGCTGTGTTGTAAACCCATTTCTCAGAGGGCGGGCTTAACTAGCCTGGCTAACACGACTTATCAATAGGCGCGTTTGGATAAGGGTAGACGTCTACAGACGGCTGCAGCCGGCTGTAGTCAGCGATGCATTGTGGGATGGAAATGTTGCATTATGGTTAGACTTTGTGTCAGAGTTGCCAGAAAGGCGTGGCGCTGTCACAAAAACGTCACAAGGTCAGATGACCTAAAAACCCATGTGATGTAGCCGTTTGTAGCCGTCTGTAGACAAAAGGTGCAGCCGCTTGCAGTTGCTTTTTCCGCGGCTACAATCGTCTAACGCCCAAAATACATGCAAGCGAAATTTACCGCTTTCGCCCCGCTTTCTCCGCTTTGAGTGGGCGTGTACCAACCGTCAGTTGAAGAGACATGAAGTTTAAAATGCTTAAGAATACTGAATGGTAATAATTATTTTGTTATTGGAATGGCAATATAATGTTAATTAACGGCACTGTTTTAAATTTTATGTATGTCCATTTTTAAATGTTTATCAAACCCCCTGCCGCCTTCCAACTGAAAGGAATGGAACGTCATTTAAAACGATGTCATTGGTTACCGCTCGACGAACACCGCTCCTCATTTGCATAAAGTTCAGCAGATCTCAACTTTTCCGCCCGCCTCGCCGCCTCGCTGATCTACGTCACCATCTGCCGCCTCCCAACTGAAATGAATAGAACGTTCCGCCCGCCCGCTTGCATGTATTTTGAGCGTAACTAACGCCTCCGTGGTGACGCAACTGTGCCCTGGTTGGTTTAAAGTTCATTGACGTCTGGACACGGATGTTGTGTAGCGCTCTGCTACGGAACTTCTCATCTTATATGTACGTTATTTTAGTCCAGTTTGAAGACATATCTTTTCTCTCTCTTTTTAGCTTGTTCTGGGGCGTGTATCTGATGCTGTCAAGCTCAATCTTTTATTGATTTATGTATTTGTTAATCTCGTTTTTATTGTATTGCTTTGTGTCAGTAGGCTATACCTATTAATGATCTTTGGGTTATGGTTTTGCCGTGTTATTTTTCATCCTTGTGTTGTGCAGCACTTTGGGACATCTCTGTTGTTTTGTTTAAATGTGCTATTAAAAAAACGACTCGACTTGACTTGAAGTCTCAATGCACCCTACTACAACCGCCCTCCCCCTTCTTGTCCCTCACGCACAGCACATGACTTCTCCGCCATCTACTACGAAGATCAGGTGGTGTAAACAAAAGACTTGTGTCCGACTTGACCGCCGCCTTTTAAACACCCGCCCATGCTGCGAGGCGGAGTTCTTGCTGACGCATGTAGCCGAAGTTAGACAGCCGTAGACAGACCGGTGTGCTACACGAACGAGCCTATTGCTGGCTAAACTACCGCATCATTGCCTTTTTGAAATGCTAGATTTTCATTGGTCCCAGTTTCTCTGCTAATGTAGAAACGGTGTAGCCTGGCTAACGCGACTCATCAATGCTCTGCGAACATTGGTCTGGCCAAGCTGTGTTGTAAACCCATTTCTCAGAGGGCGGGCTTAACCCACGTGTGTGAAATGCCTGTGTTTGCTACTGGACGAAGCTTCGACCAATCACATTAGTGTCCATGTATAAGACAGAGAATAGTAACGTGCATATGAGTAAACAAAAACGTAACTGCACAAAAGCTCGAAATTCCATATGCTATCACTGACAATGTAACGTGCAGCTATTTTGTCAGTGAAATAGTTCCACAACTTTGCAAGATATTACTGTGTTGTTCTGCTATTTACATACTGTAAACTGGGTTGATAAAAATGCGGCATATCTGTCGCCTCAGGGTAAATAAATCCAGCCGAAAGTCCCAAAAAGAAACCTGAAGTGGAAATGTTACAATATAATACTACCAAACGTCGTAATCATTTTGAATAAAGTTGAAGTAAACATGGGAACACACCCCCCCGAGCATTTTCCATAAAATTTCATAACATCCACTCGTCATCACACTTTCACGTTTATGGTAACATAAACTGCCGTTGTCACGTTGACTAATTTATAGGTTAAAAAGAAAACTGAGGATTTGACATTTTACAGACGACAAAACGTAGTGTCACATAATTTATGGCCAGGGTAACAGGTAGACTAGATAGCATCGAAAGGTGGGCTTGCCTAGCTAGCTTCGCGAAGACCACTTGGGTAGGACATCGAAAACACAACCCGCTGATTTGTGTTGTTTAACATACCAAGTCAATCTCATGAACGTGTGCAGTTTAAAACAATAAAACTGTAAAAGCGGGACTTACTCGGTTTAGCTCGCGTTTACAATGCAATGCCTGCCGGCCAGTGGCAAATCCTCCGGCGCTGGCTCCATCACTTCCCTGGCCGCTGGCTCCAGCCTTCTGCTCCCGTCGAGTTGAGTCGGCGTGGACAGTAGGAACAGCGTCCTTTGTCAGCCTCACCCGATCCTTACACCGAAAGCCCATATTCAACTCCATGAGGTCCCCAGACTCATAACACTCAGACGTGAAATGAGCTCCACATATCACCGAGTTCGCCGTAACAGACGAGGCTGTAAAATCGCCCCTCTTCACTTGGACAAAACGAATCCAAGCCCGAAAACATTTGCTCTTCCTGCTTGGAAAGTGGTGGACTCGGTGTCCAGACTGAGAGGTGTTCGTACACCCACCACAAACACAATAGTTAACCATCACTCCGCAGATATCCCTCAAGTCGAACTCCGAAGAGCAGTAGTTTATATACCGTAGTCTAGGCTGTGAATACCCTCGTTCTACGTCATAGAAGCCGACAACGGTGGGAAAGAGATGGTTCAATTTTGTTACAAATCTGATGATGGGGATGGTGGATCGTTGCCATTTTTCACAGACCTTTTAAAATTTCTTTATAACCAATTCTAAATGTAAATTTCATCATAAAAACAACTTCCAAGTGACCCTTTAAAATTGAAGGTTTAGGGCGCCGCCATCTTAACCAATGCGTTCTGCATTCTAAACCCGCCTTCTACTTGTCATTCCATATATGGGTAAAAGGTGGTGCCAGGCGGCCTGAAGGCCCGCCCCTACAGCCTAGACCAGCTCCCGCAAATTTGACCGTACCGGAGAACTTCTTTCACCGTATAAGTGCATTCCCGCCAGGGTCCTCAATACCGTATACGCATACGAGCGCTGATCCACTCGCAGCGGCACGGCAAGCTTCTCGCCGTGCCGCATCCCCTTGTGTTGCCGGATCGTTACTAGGGGTGGGCGTTCTCGGAAGTGTATATAGTCTTGTCGGGGAAGGTAAACGAGTTGTCAAAAAAATCTTAACTTTCATCCATTGTGGCTGCTTTATTGTACATTACATCCTACACTTCATTCATGAAGCTATCAAGGGGCAAACGACGTGCCTAACTAGCCATTACAAGTGCTTGTATCGTTTCCAAACTGTTCACGTAGTTTGTACATTCGCACAGTTCACACAGATTAAACCCACCAAGGACACCGACAATTTCGGCCACTTTCCTCCACGTCTCATTTTTCATGTTTGTGGCTCTGTAAGAAGCATAGACAGTAGACGAAGGTAGGAAGACGAGGACATGTTTAAAATGCGAAACCCCGCAGAACTGATTTCGTCACGACAAACCTCCCCTGTGATGTATTTTTATTGGATAACGCAGCCGTGTTGGCCGGACTAATTTGCATAAAGTTGAGCAGAGCCCAACTTCTTGCCGTGCCGCAGCTGTCCGAGCCCACGCACCGGAATCCCGATAGGCTTTGCGCGGACGGCAATAACGGCTTGACGGACTCCATTGAAAATGAATTGAATCCGTCCGGCACGGCAAATTTGCCGCCTGTCCACGTCTTTAGGAGCAATGCAAAAGGTCACTTTCCACAGGTAAAGTCCAGCACACGTACAAGGTTGTTGGACTTGTAATCAAGGCCAAGCCAGGCAGAAGTCAGAGCAATTCATACAGGATACATCATGTATACTGTATTTAGTAATAGCTTTGTTACTGTAGAGGACAACTTAGCTGAAAGCACACATGGACATCAATTAATTTATGTCCCTTATGTCTGCAGTTTTCTGTATATTACTGTTTGTAGTTGGCCACAGTTCATAGATAAGTGTTCAGTATGCCTTTACTGATTTATGTAACAAGGAGTGTGCCCTCAACTAAATTATTTCCAATATCAGTTTGGTGCTGTAGTTTTGTAGTCTCAGTTTTGGCTGAAATCAGTGTTTTTGTTTTGACGAAAAGTAAAATATAATTTCTATTCAGTTTTCCCTGCAGATCTAAAATTCAACAGTAGTTGTCAAGTTTGACCTAGCAACAGAAGTTTGAAATAAGGTGAATTATTTTGGACATACAGTGTTAATCCTTACCCAATTAATTAACATTGCAAGTGCAAAATGTTAAAGCTGATTACCTAAAAAAAATGACGAAAACTTTAAGAATGCATTTTAACAAGTTCCACATTGATCACTTTAATCTGATTCATCTCCTAACCAACTGCAAAACAGTGATGGAACTGAAGTTTATTTGAAACAACAATCCAAAAGTCATGCTCTAGAGCGCCTACGACTTGTGGAATGTGACACCTGGAATTGGACAGTGTTAAAGAATGCTGTGAATGGCATAGTAACAGTTCAATTATGTTAGAACAGCCTACGTACACAACAATGAGGACTCATTTTTACGGAGCTGGAAAAGCATAACATGGTGATGGCCTTGGTGAGAAGGTGACGCTGAGAATGAGGCCTTCTTCCCAGTGTGCCAAAAGTCACATGATGAGCATCCTCAAATGTGGACTGCACGTCTGCTTTGATGTGCCTGAACACCAGCAACATGTGGAACTAGTGTTTTTTAGGGTCCCAAGGACATAGTTCCTGTGTCAGGACATAGTTCTGGTCACACCTCTCCCTCTTGGTTTGTCATGTCCTCCTGCTCCTGCTTGATGATGTTTACTGGTGATTCTGGAGCGTCTGTCTTCACACCTGATGGAAATACGGAGACGGGCATCTCAGCTTCTACCTCCTCCACCTTCACCTGCACGGCGATTACTGTTGGGAAACGGATGTTACAAAAGACAATGTGCATCAGTAAAAAAATGAACAAATGCCACTGATATATAAACATATTAACAGAGACAGGTCATCTTTGTAACATACAAGCTATGTACCAAACTTCTCAATTCCATGTATATGAATATTGCAGTGTATAGTCCATGTATACTGTATGAATGAGTGTACTGTACTGTACAAATGTAACTTCGTAGCTGTTGACTGTACTTTGACAAAGCAGTATAGTGGGGAGAGGATATGGCAGGCTAAGAGAGAGGGATCAAGTGATGACCATGGATCACACCTGATGCCAGGTTCCCATAAGCACACAGAGCAGTGCATGGTTGTGATGAAGCCACTCATGCTACAGCTCTCTCTGGGTAAAGCAGTTTAAAGCCATTTAAAAAAGACCTGAGAGTCCATAACATAAATCTGGGCATGCCGATTTCTAATTCAGGATCATTTCCTGATTTTCCGATCTTCCATTTCTCTTCCGAGAGTGCTTCCCTTCCTAACAAAACTAACAATCACTAAACCAACTCTATCTCTCTCTCTGTCCCTATGCAGAAATACATATGTCTGTTGTGTCCCTACTCTGTGTCCCTTTACACCTCTGTTTGCTTATGTCCTCCTTTTTTGTAAGTCGCTTTGGATAAAAGCGTCTGCCAAATGCAATGTAATGTAATGTAAAATGTAATGTAATCCTACCACATCTCTCTCTCACTCACACTCATCTATTTCCTGTCTCATCACACTCATTCATTTCGTGTTACCCTCTACATCCAATTAAAAGTTGAAAATGCCTGAAAAAAAAAAAAAAACTCAAAACGAATCCCACGTACTCTCCTCTCTTGGCTCTTCCTTGGGTTCGGTCTTGAGCTGCAGGACCTGGTCAATGGCCTCCTGGCTGTCTGATGAAGGCGTCTCATCCTGCCTTGGGGGCTGTTTGGGAGGTGTAGTGGAACTGCTCTTCCTCTTCGCCATCCTTTTCCCTACAACAGATGATGGCAAACTTTTAAGAGGGAAACTGGAACAGCTGACCATTTTCATGATCATTTCACCACACACAGCAGGCTGAACTTAGTACGAAGAGAGGTTTCAAATGGAGAAGAGAGATGCACACATCAACCATCCAGTTGCAGAGTAGCATGTTGTTTTTAGTAGGTGTATTTAAACCAATGTAGCAATCTACCAATGTAGATTTCATGTAGCCGATGTCCCATTCCACTAATAAAGCTTTTAGCGTAGCTTAGCATAGTCTGCTGAATCATTCCTCTAAAATGACTAAAGAATTACAATGTTCTTTTTGTTATTTTATTATATTATTACACTAAAACGGAATGTGGTTCCCAGTTATATCTGTGGGGGGCTGTGTGGTGCTGGCTGCCTGGTGGTGGGCAAGGAGAGGTATGGAGTATGTGCGGGGGGTGAGGTGGACAAGGCAGCGGTGTTGGTGAGGGGTAAAGAGTAATGAGGCCAATGAACTGAAAATAGAGGGGAAATCGTGTAGGTCGCAAAGTCGCAAGTCGCAGATACGTAATGCAGACGCATATTTTTTGAAGACGCATAATGCAGATGTGTAATTTTTTTGATATATTGTCTGGAACACAGTCATACAGCAGGGCAAGTAATTTTTCTTAGTACACGCTAGTTGACAATGTGTGACTCAGCTAGTTGACATGCTTCCAGGGCAACAGAAGCAACAACAGAAGATAGAGTGGACCAAGACCCATAAGTCAGTTGTCCCTTTAAAGGGGTCCTTTCGCTAAAAACCACTTTGAGTAGCTCTATTTACAATGTGGTGGGTCACAGCAAGCAGTATATGCATGCAGCATTCCAAGACGTGAAATTCGACCCTCATGGTTTTACTGGTCATTGAAGGGTCAAGCTAACCAAAACGAGCGGATCAGAGCATGCTAAACCTATCTACGTCACTAGGTCGTAAGCCCCGACCCAGAGCCATGTATGGCAAGCCCACATGCCAAAGGATTGGTGGACAGCAGCTAGGTGAGCGAAAGACAGCGAATTTGCCCAATCAGAGGTGCCTTATTGACACGTCATGGATATTCACGAGGGACACCGGAAAAGCCAGTCGTTCAACAACTAGACCTGTTCTAGCTTACAGAAAACAGCGTCAAGCAAGAGATCTAGGACATAATTTTTCACAGAAATGACGCACAATGCATTCAACCATAGTGGCGACACAGAATATTAATAAAATAACGATGAAAGTTCACCTTTAAGAAATGCTAACACATCCCAACTCCAAAACATAAAGGAAAGATCTGCACACTTAAGATCTCTTATTTTGTAGTTTTATTCACTCAAGCGCGTTTTGAAATGTCATTTTGGTGAATAAAATTGAAAAATAAGGGACCTAAAGTGTGCGCACCTTTCCTTTCTGTTCTTTGGTTCATCACCTAATTAAATTACAGATGTGTGCGCCTCCTTCTATGTTTTAAGCACATTCCAAACTCACCACCACCACAGACTGCTATGAACTTACATGTGACGGTGTCAGGCATGCTCAGCGCAGACTTACTCTTTCTTCCGGAGTACGGTCTGTTTGTCTTCTTGCGCTCTTGTCCCTGCACCGGTTCTGCAATGAGGCCATAAACATTTTAATGAATTTCCGCTATGTATTTTACAAATGTCTGCAGACACAACATTGGTCCAAATGAAGTCCAGCTACATCTTTGGCTATCTTTACCTCTATCCTCACTAGGGCTGGGCGGCTAATTGATTGTGTTTGGTGATCGTGACAAAATTTAGGTTAATCACGACGATCAGCCTTGGCTATATTTATTCAGAGTCATTTCCTGAAGCTAATGTCGTTGTTGACAAAAAAAAGTTATATAATGTGAGTTGTGTGGTGATGGTTTGATTATGTCCAAAGTGACATGGAGCAAATAAAGCCGGTATGTAAGATATGGCGGTAGTCTGTGCCTTCAGAGACTGGTCTTAAATCAACGTACTCTCAAACTGGCAGTGTTAGGGGAAAATCGATATCAGATAATACAAAAAACTATATCGTGATCATATTTTTTTTGCCATAGGGCCCAGCCCTAATCCTCACCTTTACTGACTGGTGGCTGAAGCTGGTAGCTGTGAAGCTCGCACCAGCCGACTGGGTAGATATCTGGAGACTCGCAGTCCACCCACTGGTCGAACTCGGACTCCCAGCCGTCGAAGTGCAGCAGTAACAGGCGGCCCACGCAGCGCTCCACAGTGGCCACGCACACCAGCCTCGGCTCCATCAGGTCCACGGCCTCCAGCTTCATGCCAGGGGTGATGCCATGGCCCACTTCATCCTGAGCACAGAAGAGTGGTGTAACATACAGGCACATAACACATACAGGGAGCTTTTGGTGAGCCCAGGGTTGAGTTCCTAAAGCCCCCTGATTCCAGCTCTCCTGCATGGCATTGTACAATTAAAATAACATTGTCATGCTCTATTTTTACAAACTCTGAAGCAGTTTGAGCTACTTCCTCTATATAAAATTTGCTTTAAAAAAGATTATTATTATTAGTAGTATTAGTAGTAGTAGTAGTAGTAGTATAGCAGATAATGCATTATTCCCTTTCTCTAGTATCTAGTGTTCAGAACACACAGCCATGCAAACATACTCTGGGTGCTGAATAACTAAATGGAAATAAATAATGTAAATACACGTAGCAATCTGCTGGAAGCCCCAAAACACTTACAGTATTGAAAAGTCTTTTGGGTGCAGCAATTGCACCCGTTTCTTCCAGATATTTAGCCCAAGTGAAAGTTGCCAAATCCTGTTCTGTTGGGACATCAAGAGTTTTAATAAAACCTAATACATAATCATAATTCAAAACAGAACTCCCTGTTGAATGAATACACACTTCAATAAATGAAAACAAAAATTACGTTTCAGTTCAAGCCCTGCTGGAGGACATCCTTGAGTCAAAGTTAAAGAAATTAACTTGAGCAATATTGAGATAGTGTTTTTTTCCTGAACAAATGTATGGATAATAAACCTGAAAACATAAATAGCTTTAGCCATGGTTGTCACTAGCCTGGCTGATGTCGCCATAGTTACCTCTGTGTAACATTGTATTTTCCTACAGTACTCTCTGCTTAGGCTTTGGTTGTGAACATATGCTTATATGCATATGCTCCAAATTGGAACAAGGGTTGTCATCAGGACAGAGGTGTAAAAATGCTAACATAAAACATAAAAACACTGTGCTAGATGCATTGTTGAACAGAACCCTGAAATCAGTTCCAACCTTGGGATCAATAAAGTAACTCAATCAATCAATCTTTCTATCAATCTATCCATATATAATTTCAGGCATTCAGACATTCTGCCCATCTAAACAAAAGACTGCTTTACTTCACGTGGCAGTAGATAAGATTAGGGTTTACCAGGAGGGAGGGTGAGGGGAATATCGTTCTTCTCACAGTAGCCTGTGGGCAAGACGGCATGCGAACTGGCATGGTAACAGAACCAATCAGTGCCGTCGCCGATCTCAACACCATCAATGCCCACCATTATGTAGCCATCCAGAAGTACCTGTGACACAATACACAGGGCATGAGTGTCAAATAGAACAGGTAATACACAGGTGATATTATTGTGAATACAATTTATAGATTCTTGAATGGCGGACTGAAGGGGTGTTAGTAACCTTGCGCACAGTCGCTACGCAGATGTTCCCAAGATTCAGAGGGTCAATGGCTTCCAGCTTCATCCCCTCCTTAAAAAAACCACCTTCCATGTACACTGTCCTTGACTGACACACGCACACACGCACGCACACACACACACAAGTGCAAAGTTATTTAGCATCACGTAACACGTAACTGTAGTGTATCTGTAACCAGATAAATAAAAAAACAGGAGAGTATACAAAACATACATGATTTACGCAACAGTTATAACAAAAATCCCAAACCATAGCTCAACTCATGTGACCCGTTTTATCCCAACCCCAACAGACACAGAGCTTCCTCACCTTCTTGAACAAGCTTGGGAAACTGTCGGAAAGCTTGGAGGCTGCTGATGACTGCCCAGGACTTTCTAATACAAGCATAAGTTGAAAGTCAAACCTGCATATCTGTTAAAATCTTGATAAAACATGTAAACAAACAGCAGTCTCTGCTCACATTTATCATAAATATGAAACAAAGATCAGTAAGGAAAAAACAATGATCAATATATTTTGCCATATTGTCCGATATCGATTTTTATTAAGGGCACACAGAACTTCACACTACAGTTGCACAAAATCGCAAAAAATACGCCATATGGCAATCATACAATCACGTGATATGCAAAACATGACTTAGCTGCCATAAATGGTTAATATATATAAGCTACATTTTCACCCTCCATATATTCAATTATTTGGCAAAATAGATAGAGCCCTACTGCCCTTGCTTAGCATAGGCTGCTTACTGGCTAGGGCCTAGTGCTGAAGACTAAGTTGAAAAGGCATTAAAAATGTAGAATACTTACTTGCAAAGTACAGTGTTGACCGTAGAGAAACTTCACCACATTTACAGGAATAGTCAACCCACCTGTTTCCTTGATGAGGTGGCCCACACTCTTGGACCAGCCAACAGGATGCACCAGAGGGCTGTACTTGTGGCACCAGAAGTCAGCGTACACCTGGTCCTTGGCCACCTGTCCGCCCCTCCACGTACAGCAGGCGCAGTCGACCCCCGATTACAGTGTCCACCATCGCCAGCCTGGTCTGGCTCACCAGCGCCCGGTCCACCACCTCCAGACGCATGCCGTGGCGAAAAGAGCATTTCATCGCCTCTGTTAACTGGAAAGAAAAGAATGGAAAGGGGGGTGGTGGAGGTGTTGACAGGTGAATCGGACAACACTGAGGTACTAACAGCTCTACAGTACACTCTCAGAGAGGCACAAACAGGGGGGGTTACAGCTTCCGCTCTCACCATGATGTGAAAGTCCACCGGGAGCGTATGAGCCCCCACCAGCCTCTTCATCAAATAGCTCTTCCAGTCTTCCAGCTGCTGATGCAGGGCTGTGGAGGAGACGGTCATGACCCCAATTAACCTTGTTTTTGGTAGAGCGACCCCATTTTACATTACAATTACAAATTAGCAGAATAAGTCTCATGACAACTAGCTGGTAACAGCAAGTTTGTTGGGCAACCCCCCCCCCCCTCCTAACACCTCAAGGAGATTTGTTAGAAAAGGTAGCAGCCCAGATTGTAGCTTGCATGTTAACATGTCTCCCCTGCTACTTCGAGATGCTTTAGGTTTGCAGGTTCAAGCCTGGGCAAGTGTAGAACTGAACCACATATTTAACACATCACAGATTACACAGATTATGCATTATTCACAGCTTCAAAAAAAAACAGTTATTAGATTTCTATTTGAACAGAGATGGCATGTTGTACATTTACTGTTTTGGTTACAATGTTCTATTAGCGGCTGTAATCAGAACAAAAATCAAGCAAGTCTGAGACTGGAGTCTTTGCCTGGTGGCATGGGGAAACTGCTCGCTTCCTTACTCACCCAGTGGGGGAACCAGCAGCTTGCTGTTCACAGCGCACCAGCCGATCGGATGGATGTCGGGACTGCCCAGGTTACGCCAGAAGTCTTGGCTACTGTCCTCTTCGAAGCCCTCATAACGAAGCTTAACATTGTAACCTAGTTACAAAAAAAAAACCATCACAACAGGTTAAACATTACTAATGGTCTTCAGTGTGCAGCTAAGAGTTACAACAGACAAAAAAATGCACAAGGCTTTACACAGATGTGTAATGTACAAATCAGTCCATGCAACAAAACACGGATAGTAATTAAACATTGTACAAAAAAAAGCTGACCGATTGGTCAGTGATGACAATCACAGTCTCACCTGCGAGTTTGATGATGGTGGCAATCCAGTAGGTCCTGCCATGAAGGTGGTCTTGTTGTTGAGTATCTCTACTTTGATTCCCTCTCTGATGTCGTCCCACTTGTTTGAGAGAGGAACCTGTTGACAACGGGAGCTGGAGGTCAAATTTTCACCTTTGAGCCTGATAACCAAGTCATCAACCCAAACACTTAGCGGACACCAGATTAATGGTAGCCCACTGCTCCATGTGTTGGTGTGTGCGCATGTGTGCGTATACTATCCCCCAGATGGGTCAATTGCAAAAGACAAATCCCCACCCCCATCGATAATAATTTAGACTTATCTAAATTATTGTCATAAAGCTTTAACTGACTTCATTCAACCACGTCTACCAACATGCTCCACTATAAGGGCTATATAGAGACTTTTAGGGAGAAACCCATTAATTGGGATCCAACTGAGATCATAGGACAGGACTGAAGAAATGGCACTTTGGGGCAATGGGAAAGCCTTACATGTCTAAAGGAGGACACAGAGGCTGCGGCAGTGTTTTGTTTGTCCAGGTAACCACCCCAGTCAAAGCTAACTGCTGCCACTAGGATAAGAGAGGTAGAGAAATAGACATGCATATTTGTTACAAACATTTGTGGATTTGATTGTGTGCTGTATTGTAAACATTTTAGCTTGTGGGTCTGAGTGTACATACTTATACAGCTCTGGAAACAACATAAAAGATCATTTAATTATGAAATCAACACTTCATGTGGTCGCTTAATGTTTCCCAGAATTGTGAGTGCATGTGATGGAAATGAGATATTTCTCACCATCTTTCCCAGTGGCTGGGGGATCCTGTTGAGGTAGCACAGGTTGTGAGAGTTGGCCACCTGCAAAACCAGTCTTGTTCAGCACTGTAGCTTTCTTTGTAGGTGGTTTTCCCTGTACATCGCAAGAAAGAGTGCAGAGATCAAAGACTGAATCCTGTCCATGCATCGCCAGCAAACAGCTTGGCTCACTACCCTTAAGCTTAGAAATAATTACTGTCTTTACTGCTATAAAAAGAGGAGTGTTCTTGCAATGCCCTAGAGACAAGTAAGAAGCACAGCTCAGTTCAGTTCTTGACAGTAATAATCCTTTTAAAGGTCATACGAAATGCATCTCATTTGATTCTTTGATAGCATTTTTATGATGCACTGGAACATCTCAAGTAAGTCAAGTCAAAGTTTTCATTCCTTTGTACATTTCAAATTGTTGTAAGAGTTCTTTTAAGGTGGTATATGTTCTGATGATTTACAGCTTACAATATGGCTCTTTTCAAATATTGTCAAGCACTGACCATTGTCTGTTTTTGGCTGAGTGATTTTAGTTGTGATGTGGGTACCAATAAAGATGTGAGATGAAAGTCTATCTAATCAGGTAAAAAAATAAAAACCAACTGTCCTTTATTTATTATGTTGCATGAGTAAAGGCATCCCAGTTACATGTGTATTACTCTGCTTGATCACATGCACTGCACACTCAATTACCAAAAAAACAAAAAAGAACAAGGTTTAACATAGAGGTAAAAACATAACTTACGTAAAAAAGAGAGTGTGGCTCTGCATGTAGAAAGACGGATATATATATATATTTTTTTACCTGTAATCGAGCGAGAATGGAGGACTTCTTCAAGTTAGAAGAAAATGAGCGGGAGCAGGAGACGCTGCAGAATCGCTTGGTTCTGGAATAGAATGTGCCTTTGGTGCCCGTGAACCCACACATCTCGCACACAGCTGAGGGAAATGTTGCAAAGCAAGCAGTCATGAGAGGAAACAAGACACGAAAGGCACATTCTGAGTAATTCAACTCAATGACAGAAAGGTGTCAAATGGTACAGAAAACACTTTAAGTGTTTTAAAATAAAAGGTAGAATTGAGAACAATTTCTTGTCAAATGACACAGCTTAAATCTTACAGCTATTTGTTGTGCAGCAAACACATTATTCATCCCAATCACCTGACCTGGAAAATCTTTTTCGCTTTCATCAAATGGCTCCATGTCCTCCTCT
This sequence comes from Setipinna tenuifilis, assembly GCA_030347295.1. NCBI lineage: Eukaryota > Metazoa > Chordata > Actinopteri > Clupeiformes > Engraulidae > Setipinna > Setipinna tenuifilis. The sequence goes on along the minus strand of CM059287.1, from coordinate 16,511,523 downwards.
TCATCCATGCCCTCATCTTCCTCTTCCTCCTCCTCCCCCTCCTCCTCCTCTTCCTCCCCCTCTGAACTTCCATTAATAGGAGCCCATCTAGGCCCATCATCCTGTAAGACAGCACAACTAAATCACTACACTCTTTACCACAGAGGTCATATTATATACGGTATAAGCCTACCTAAACATAGACCAAAACAAACCTCCCTATAAAACACCAGCCACACAATCACCATCCAAGATAATATTCAACACTGATTTTACTGCACATATTGACAGTTACAGTTATAGTGTTTTGGCAAATACATTCTCCAAAGGGACATACAACTCTATAAAACACCACATTATAAACTAAAACACTCGGATAACTTGTGGAGTAATAATTTTAAGAAAAAATATTTATGTTATTATAATTGCAAGTATAATCGTATATTCTTTATTTGTTATTTCACATTTCTTTTAGTCTCACAAAAAAACCTCTTTCTCTCTCTCTTTTGCCGTCACCCACCGTGCCGCAGTCCCTTGGCTCCAGGCAGAGGCCATGCCTCTTCCCTTTTGGGGTGCACATCGGACAGCAAGAGCCGAGGCCCCCACAGGCACTGCACGGGGGACGGATGAAAACAGTGGGGACGGCCCCCTCCTTCAGCTTCAGGCCTTTGTTTCCCATGGCCTTGTTGACAGTGTGGGATCTGGCTTCGAAGCAGTCCTTGCCAAAGTGCTCGTTGCACAGGTGGGAGAATCCCTTGGCCACCCAGTTGCTGCGTGTTCGCTGGACTTGCTTCTCCCATTTCCGGAAGTCCTCGGGGTCTTTGGGGAAGCGGAAGAGGGTCACATTGTGATCGTAGGACTTTCCACAGCCATAGGCACAACAGCGGTTTGGCATGTTCTCCGTCTAGGCCGATGCTTAAAATGGCAAAAAAAAGGGGTAATGGGTTTACAGTGAAGTCTCAAAAATATGTCTTACAATTAGTATGTTGTGTATTTGACATTGACATCAAATCTTTTATACACAGATGGGTTAACACTCAACAGTGTGGGGTGAAAGCAAGATGGCTATCTCTTAAAACCTAGATAATTAACAAAAAGTTATGAATTTTCCCATCTGGTTGAAACCACATTATTCTTAATACCAAAGCTATCCAGCCAGGATGATATGAGTCAGTTAGTAAAATCTCATCGTGTCTGGTTTAAACATCTTGCCAGTGAGCCTCAAAATCCAAAGGTACCAGTGAGCATACCCCGATGCATGCTGTTACAAACAGTGCATGCTAAAACAAGAGATTTCAGCACATGAAAACATTGAGAAAGGATGCATTATTGTTATGGTTGCTAGAGAGAGAGAGATACTAGAAGTGTACAACTCCTTTTCTGTGACTTTAAGTCAACTGGTAAACGGGTAAATGTCGCTTTTTAAAAATTATTTTGTTTCATTATACACGAAACCATTTTGTTTGCCAGAAACATGAGAACCCCATGCTATCACTCCACGGTCGGTGGTCTTTCCAGCGAATAAAAATCTCCCGTATTGGACACCTCCCACTTAGATAACATTAACATATTTATCTATTCAACACAGAGTTGCATGTTTCCATGACAGTTAAATTAGGTTAAGTAAAATCCAAAACAACTCACCTGTATCCACCTCACGTCTCTCGAAACCTGTTTCAATTTCTTCTTCGACTGATTTGCGCACAAACAGAGTGTAACCTAAGAAACTCACCATCGCCACCGGGCGGTGTGGTTTTGTACTCGACCTACATTTTGCTGCACAACACTCGGCGCTGTCCTGAAGTTAACACGCGTACAGTCCGCGAAACATGAATAAGTTTATACTGCTGAACAATATATAATTTATTCCTGCCGTGAATTATATATTTCACAAAAAAAATTCAACGACTTCCACAATCTGACATGGCGGTTCCATGGTGTAATGGTTAGCACTCTGGACTCTGAATCCAGCGATCCGAGTTCAAATCTCGGTGGAACCTGAGTTTTGACTGTGATTACCCATAATCGTGGCCATTTCAGACAATGCCTGTAGATCAACCTCCAGGACTCACTGTGCTGTAATAAAGGTCATAATACCAAAGTCTTCAGCCTGAACATACAAAGAAGAGCAATTTCACAGGTCGAATGATAATGGGTGTGTCACCTTTTGAATGACAGAACTATAAAGTCCATAAATAAAGTTGTGTGTAGCTTTGCATTGAGTGAAATGACAAGGGGGGTTTGAAACCACCAAGAAAAAAACTGAAAACTATGGCCAGGAAAGGCATGTAGTTGTAACTACTGTACCTGTGTATGTGTGCATAATCAGATTAAGTATATTTTGGTGGGCCCCAAAAACGGCTTTAAACACGCGTAAGTGCAGCAAATGTATATTATATAGTGGTAAAAGCAAATAACTCTTCCACTACATCCGCAATGTTATTGTTGCACATGCATATCAATCCAGCTGTCCACAGACCAATTTATGTTAATTTTATGTCTAAACTTCTGGCCCTCCAGTAAACACCATTAGGGTGCCATTATCTGAAGGCCTATGTGCAAGGAGTATCATTTCACAATGAACTGGACACCCACAGAAGTTCCTTGCTTTCTATTCAGTGAGGGATAGCCAAACGAGTAGCTCAAGAGCCAAGGACCATCCAGAAAGCACTAAAGGAACACTTGAAGGCAGGTAGGCTAAATTTGTTACACAGAAAATAATGCAATATATGTTAGACAATGTATTTTATTACCATTGTTTCTATGATACCATTATTGTTTCTATACACCTGACACAACTCCGTTATTGAAAAAAAGCATATTTAAACGTGTTTAAAGGTTCCCAGGTAACTTTGGACAAGCCATGGAATGCTGTGGGATTGTCATGCATGTACCTGCTATAATGGAGCCCAGCACATGCAGTAAGATACTCCATCAGCCTTACTGTGTGTTCTCTCACCATGCTCTCCGACCAACAATGTGAGGGAATTTTTTTTTTCTGAAATAACTATTGTGTTATATATTTTTCTCTTCTAGACCCATTGGACAACACAGATCCTGTGTACTGCACTGAACATTGCACAGAACCATGGTGCATCTCACTCTGAATCAATCAATCACTCAATCAATATGATCCCAACACATTTACAATTAAGTAATCAGAATAAAAACAAAATAACATTAAATTACATAAAACAACCAACAAGTATAATAAAACTAAAATAAATAAAAGTTGGGAAGATGGGCAGTTCTCATCCCATTCTGCTTTACCAGTTTAGCAGTCTTTTCTTTCTTCAACTCCAAAAGGTAAGCAGTAAGCAGAGAAAAGACATTTAGTGCCCTAATTGACAAGGCAACTGTGTTGTAAGCCTGCTCTGATATACTCATCTGAAATCAAGGGCAGTGTTGTTTGTAGGGTACAAGGGCACCTGGGGTGAAATTGCGTTACTACCAAAGCCTCCATGGAGGGCATGTGGAGGAGGCCCTCCCTCTCCATCCTCTCCAGGCCCACAACTGAGCCTGCTTTGAACAGATTTTTTTTCTGTTACTTGTGAAAGATTTATAGGCAGCTCTTCCATGAGCTTGGGCTAGAATGGAAGTGGGCATTCCGCTGTGTGTTTAGCTCCAGCAGCCTTTTCTGAGACTTCATAGTCTCACCAAACCAGCTGACCACAGAATCTCCCGTTCGTCTTTGGTAAGTTTGCACACATCTCGCAGGTCTAGACTGACAGGAGGAGAAAGGCCCCATATTCCTCTGAAGTCTGACCTAGAATGGGAGACAGCTGGACACAGGGCAGGGATAAGGAGCTGCTGAAGCCTTCCTCCTTGTCAGACAGGAGGAAGTCTGAAATCTACTCTAATCACAATCTACTCACCGTCCTTCATTACCACTTCCTTGTCTGTACTGAGAAGGGGTTGTAGTGGGACAGTATTTCCCTGCTGTTCTCCCGAGTTCTAACAGGCCACGGTGGCTAGCTCAGTTAGCATTGCTGCAGGCAGGATGGGAATTGTGCCTGCAGCTGATACACGAGGGTCTTGGCCACACAAACTTATTTTGGTGTGCTCATCTGTGGCATATAGGCTTTTCAAGGTGAACTGCACACAGTGCCTACATGTGAAGATTGCTTATCGCTGCCTGGGCATGTTGCAGCCGAAGGCAGGTCGAACAAACCCAGTGCGTATCCTTGCTGGAAATCCTGTTTCCCCAACAGGAGCACTGAGCACTGAGCCCTGACGTCTTCCTCCATCGTCGATCGATTCTGCATTGCTAAAGCCATTTAGCTGACCTGCTAAATATACATTTACATATAATAATGATAATTAGTATTATTATATAACTACAGTTTTTTTAATATATCGCCAATATTTTAAAACAAGCAGGCTAACTCAAACACACCTGTTGAGATAATCTGCCAAATATCCAATGCCCCATGAAAGAGCTCGTCTAGTTTGACTAGACCTTCTATAATGATGAGAGATGGGGAGTCGAATATGCCTTCTCATATTAAGCAAGAGATGAATTTTGACTAGCCCGATGACACCGACGTCACCCTGTAATATAGTGGGGGTGGGGTTTACATCACAGATATAAATGTCATGAGTGACGATATTAAGGCTTCTGGGGAATATGCAGAGGGGACGTATTCCATGGTGAGACAAATAGTGAGACTGAAAGAGACCTGCATACGCAAAAACGTGCAAAAATGTGTAAATAAACAAGCATACAGTATCACAGCATCTAGAAGGTTTCATGTCGTCCTTGTCCGTGTGTATGTCTTGCTTGTGTGTGTGAAGATTTGCAAGCAGGGTGAGGTGAACAACTCAGGTTTTGAAAGCAGTCTGCAATGATGAGAAAAGGGGTTGTTTTCGAGGAGTATTTAGAAGCAGATAAAATGTGTGGGAAAATATCTGTCTTGTTGTTTTTTTTTCATACTCCAATGCCACATTATCCCCACCTTGCTAATGGTAGGAGAGTGACCAGGAAGTGATTGGGGTGGTTGCTGTCCCTTAATGATCCTGCAGGTCCTTATAAAGACAATGGGATAGTAGGGGATAGTAGACTGTTCTAGTAATGTTTAGACTGCTCTTATTAACCAGCTTCACAGCCTTGAACAACCAAACTGTGATGGGACTGGTAATGTTACTGGGCCTAGGCCCAGAGGGCAAAATGGCGCGGGGGGGGTGTTCAGGGCAGGAGCACTACAAGTACCATTGGTAATTAGTCAGTGGATCATATGCTCCAGTGTGAGATCACCATGTAAACATGCAGTTTAAAGTCAGACCTTCCTAAAACATACCAGTGTTCTCTAAAATTGCATGAAAACTGGCTTGTAGTTGCCTGATGCAGGGTGATTTTGATTTTCAATGATTTTGTCCCGGGTGACAGCTTAAATCCATGATGCTCCTGATGGTGGATCTTTAAATGTTGTAAATAGGTTGTAGCTTTACATGTAAAACAATCTCTTAAAGCTTTTCAAAAAATAAACTGCAGGGAGTCCAGGTGAACTCCTCAGAAATGGGAAGAATTTCAATAGACACACTCTCCTTACACACAGTCCATCTACTGGTGCACTGGGTCTAAGTTTCTTCCATGGGTCAGCATACTTGGGGAGAAATGGCTGTCCTGTCACCACTTCCTTCCTGTATGCTAACTCATCACCCTGTGGTATCCATCCAGTAATTTAGTATCTAATGATAGTTAAGGTGTTTTAAAGTGCAAAGTGACATTTCCACCTCCAGACAAAACCCTTGCATCTCTCATCAACCACATACATGAGAAGTGTCGTGAGAACTGTCAACTAAAAATATCTTGACCGAAAAAGCCCACAAGAACATTGTGTTTTAGTGGTGGCCATGATGAGGAACTGATAACTCAAACCTTAAATTGAGCAGTGGTGCATCAGCAAGGTGGCAGATGTATGTGTGTGTGTGTGTGTGTGTTGCAATCTGTAAGTCTTTTAAAATGCAATCTGTATGTCTTTCTACGTTCACTACATGCATAACTTATTGATTGTTGTCTTTGATAATTGTAACTTTTTGATACTGGTATGACTCATGAGTTTTGTGGTTTGGATTTACTGCATGTCTTGCATGTATTACACATCACGATGATTTTCTCACTTCTGAGATTTTGAGAAATTTGTGTGGTAGCCTATAAGAGGCCCTTGTGCCTATGGCGTTTGTTTCCCGTTTTTGTATGGCCTATATTGGTTATATATTAAACATCTGAAACTATTTAGTTCCTGTGTGCAATCTGTACCTTATTTGAATCTTCATGCGCACACACCTATTATGTACGGAAAGCTATACACAAAACACATCTCAGCTCATCTTTTTTCTTTCATCCACATTCCACCACAAACAGCTAAACAGCTCTTTTCTAGCACCCCAATAACAAGGGTGCTGATTGGTTAATCTGTGCTGTCTGATGAAGTGACAGAACTCTTAGTGGAAATAAGCAAGTCATTCATCACAATAAGCTCCAAGTATTAAATTGGTAGGCTATTTCCGTCATTATTGTTCACTTTTTATGACTGTGTTCTTCAAACTGTGAATGTGACAAATACACCAGCCCCAAGAGCTGACATCACAGTCTCTACTACTTAGCAACCAAAATATTGTACAATTTGACCTTTAATTGTATAACAGTTGTCAGGGTGTGCTGATTCACTTCTGACACTTGTCTTTTAGGATTTTTGTTCATCGTTCCTGATAAGTCAGCAATAGTTTCCAGCTCAGTGATATTTGTGGCTTCTAGTTTTCCATAAATCCCACCAAACATTTCCAATGGAATTTCAGTGTGGGACTGATATGGCTGCTGTAGAACGACTTGGTTTTCATACTTTATCCAGGTTCAGACAGTTTTGACAATATTTCTAAAGCCTTTCTTTTTTGATCAAAATGTCTTTTGTCAGGTTTCAGCATACCTGATGTGCCATGACGTCTGCATGTAATTATAAGCAACCTTCCCTCATGACCCATCGGTCCAACCCATCACGTTTAGGTCCAACCCACCACTTTTCCTAAGTTCTTACTCTGGGAAAGTGCTACAGAACTATATCAACTCAATCACATATTAAGGCAAAAAAATTCTTACTATCCAAGTCCTTAATCACACCTATGGCCTACCTTGACACAAGACAATATGAACTTAAAACCAGGGCACTTTTTTCAATCACTTTCATTTCCTGTAACATAGTAACTAATGTTTTCATGTGACCATACTGACATAACTTGATTGATTAACATACTTGACCATGGCTTTTTTGGTACTGTGAAAGAATTCCTCCCTTTAGTTTTTTCAAAGCTATGTTTTCTGCGTCAATTTAAGCCTAAACCTAAACACCAAGCTAGAGGTCATTTGCATCAACCTGTATGTAAAAGAGCTTGGGTTGTAACAAAGCTCAGTCATTTTCGTTCGTTTAGCAGAGGCTTTTTTGAATGGACATACAGTATAGACAGTTAAAAGTCCATAAGCAGCAAATGTGTGTCAGATTAAAAATGTGGATGGCACATTTAAGTGTTCTCACTGATTTATTTTGAAAAGGTCAGATTAAGTTTTATTCACAATTGCCTAATATAAATGTTAGACAAATGAGCAAAACATCTCACACATAAACTAAAACTAACCGTGGCATGTGACAGCATTGCACTGACCCAAATATAGTTTTCTATATGGTTTCAACTGAGACAGATAAACGTGCTCATATTTTGGGCCTGTGAAAAATAACTGAATTGTGAATTTTATTGCCTGAAATTTGTTCTTCCAGGCAAGAACCACTTCTTAAGCCATCCTCAGCATCTTAAAAAGGATAGAGCCAGGTGTGTCAGGTTCATGGTTTTAAATTAGCAGAACTATTTGACCACGTTATTGAATTATGCTTGATTTTTTTGGCAAAAGCTGCACTTTGTCCTTTAGTTAGGCTGCAACATTCTAACTCACCGGACAGTTTGTGTTTTACCACTGCAAAGAGAGCAGGAATAAAAGTTTTGTAATTGCATGATGTTTGATTTAAATGTACACTTAAATATTGGAAAAAGATGAAGTCTTTCATCAATAAAAACATTTGTGCGACTGACAATTGTACTGTTTAAGGAAGCAATAAAACTGTACTTCCATGGGCCTGAGTAGCATCACCTCTAATTAGAGCTGGTCAGAAACACAGAACATTATTCACTTGTCAGTCTGTTCAAATTTACGCTAATACCTGCATGAAATTGTCAAGAAATTCAACAGCTTTCAGAGTGTAACGGGCCCTCAGTCACAGACCAATAGCCTGCAAATAGGAGGACTAGTGAGATGCCTTTGTGCACAGTTGTACAGGAAGATAAAACCACCAACAACAGCCATGAGTGAAGCCTTGTGGATGAGAGGTGAAACGTCTTCAATCTCCAAGAAGAGGTCCAGACCTACACCTTAGCACTCGCCATGACCTAGATAATGGAAAACCTACACAACCATGCCACAGGCTCTCCGACCACTTTATGAAATGATACCAATTCTTATCTTCATCACTGAAGGCCTTGGAATTTTGGTAGGTTTTGATATAGACTGTGTCTGAGACTGGGAAGTGAAAAAGGAAAATACTAATGTGGACATAAGAAAAAGATACAGAAGATAACTGCAAAAAAAAGTTATGGAGAGAGAAATGAGCAGAGGTGCTTGGGTCATGTTGAGGAAGCAAAAGTGAGGTGCAGACTCAAATGAGAGGTGACTGTTCAATCTATCCCACTAGGTTACCAGGTCACCAGGTCCCACCAGAAAATGTCTAGGGTTCTGTGGTACTTGTAAACTATGACATGTACAGGGTAAAGGGAAGTTTATATAAAGAAGACTATATAACTTTACTGTACATTCATCTACCATATAAGAGTCATCAACACTGTATCGTCTGCTTGATACTGGATGTGTAGAACTCATATACAATTGATTGAGATAAGGCTGAAATGGACAAGGTATTCCCACAGTCCAACAGTCACTGAAATATGAATTGTCATGTTTATTCTACATAACAATTACGTAGTGTACTTAAGAGAGAGAATTCTTAAGTGTTTAGATAGGCAAGACCTGAATAACACACATATAGGCTTTTATGTGAGAAACTAAGTTACAAACATATTAACTGAAAATGCTAGTCAGCATTTTAATATTGTGGGGGGATTAAACACCTCTGGAATGTGAACAATTCACTTATACATTATATTTCTATGTTATAATGTTTGTTGTTATAAAAATGGTTTATCCAATAATGGCAGCTGACAAACATTCATATACTTCATGCATAGGTTTGGCATGCAGTAGCCGTCTTTTGAATGTCTTATTAGCATCTCTTTCCAAAATCCAGAACAGTTTATGTAGGCTATACTGCTTAACAGGCTATTAGTCAATAGAAAGTAAAAAATGCTTGGGACAACAGTGAATAGTAGCAAGTAGGTCTTAAAGCAGAATGACATATTAGCCCTATCAACTTGCCTAACTTTAACAGTCTGTTTTAGGTCGGCCAAGTAGGGTTTTTTGTGTTTGCTTGCCATGTAAAATTGATTTAGAATTTCTTGGCAAGCCTGAATTAGTCCACACTTGATGCACAATTCAATTATACATACAATTTGTTTTCTGCATGCCTTTAGTGAAGTACAGTCATTAGTTTTGGGAAACCCAAATAGTTTTGGGGCTCATTTTTTAAATTATAAAATGTTAGTTAGAATTTGATACAAGAAATATTAGCCCATCTTTTCTGGGATAAACTCAGCAAATGTGTTGTGCATGCTTACTGCACCATTAACCAATGGGCTATATATATATATTAAATAATCAGTTAAGGCCTACGCTGTAAATACAAAATATTCAAGATAACTGAGTTAAAAATAGTTGTAAATAGTTTAGTGGAGATATGATTTGATGCTCTTTAAACGTTTTTTTGGGGAGAAGGGTACTGTAATAACAACCCTCGGCGTAAAAAGAATCCCCTGAATAAAACCTCACTTCCTTGTAAAGGGTATGTAAAAAAGCAAATAACGCATAACACATATTCATGAGGACAAATTTCTTACGTGAAAACTGTTTACGAGTTGGTCGAAAGCCGCTACGTGTGGCTCCCTCTCGCCGACTCCCCCTCCCTCCTCCGCCGCTTGCAGAAATTTATAAAGAACAAAAAATCCGACTGGGGAGGGGGGTTGATACGCCGAAGCTGAAATCGAGAGGCGAACCCAGGAAAGAGGAGTATTTTGTACACGGGACTTTCCCCCCCTTCGTCCCCAAAAAGGAGGGGGAAAAGTCAAATTTTAAGAAGATAAACGAAAAATAACATTCGGAAAGAGGCAAAGACGATTATCTCTGTGGATATATATTTTTTAATTCGTAAAAAATATGGCCGAGAACGTTCTGGACTCTGGCCCGCCTTCAGCCAAGAGGCCTAAACTATCCTCTCCGGCACTTTCTGTCTCCGCCAGCGATGGAAACGGTAAACATAATAGTGATTTTTCCTAATGTGGTCTTGTATTATTTTAATCAATTTATTCTTTTATAATGAGTGGGCCTTAAAATGTTAATTTGAAGGAATGACGAGTGATGGTTTCTATTTTGTCGTAGCAAGCTAGCTAGCTAGCTACCAAACTTGCTAGTTTGTATGTGGGACTTAAACAGGTCTAGCTTAGGCTAGCTTGACACAGTAGACCAGCTAGCTCACTAGCCAGCGCTGTGGTCGCTAGCTCTGTAATGGTGTTAGCTAACTTGTTAGCCAGATGAACCAGTTTGTTTTATCGCTTTGACTAATGGTAAAGGTTAAGCAGCTCCGTTTATTGCATTACTTCCATTACAGTTGTGACTTCTCCAGGAATAGTCACTGTCAGTCAACCACCCATGATATCTTAGAGCAAATTCCATTTTCAAGGGAGCGCTTTGCTTTTCCAAATCGTTTTCTTAATGCTAGTAAACGATAGTTTATGAAAGACGCTTGCTGAGTAATTTGCAAGTTGTCTCTGAAGTTTAATATCAAACCGCTGTACATGATATTTTCTCACCTTGCAATGAAAACATTGCAACTTGTCCAACTATGTGACTAAGTATTGCCACGAATATTTAAGAACAACAGAGGCAAAATCGGTAATGACACTTTGTCCGTCAATCAGTAATGCATAGTCCTAGCTTAGGTGCTATTAAACCTAGCTAGAATGGCTCCAGTGCTTCGACAACATTAGCGACAAAAGCCTATTGGCTAGCTTAGCCTTTGGCATTCGACGCTAATTAGCAAACTAGTTAGCCAACTAGCAAGTCCATCATATCTCAAACTTTGTTCGACTTAGCTAATCGGTGTTACTGCTTCACTCATTACTGTTTACAGAAACTATCTGTGATCCATGTCCGTCGTGATCGGGCACAGTTTTTTAAGTTGGCAAGCCTTATGGTGTTCTGTTAGCTTTACAGTTCAAACGGACTGCTAGCTAATAACAGATTGATGTGTCGCAGGCCCATGCAACTCTTAGCAGTGCACCCTGCCATTGTTAGTTTGCTGGCTAGTGGACGGCTTGAAGCTAACTGAGCTTGTAGATCGGAGCTTGGGAAACACGACAAACTTCAACTTGTTCTTGTGTATATTTGTCATACAGAAACAAACCTTCATCAGGGGTTATCTAAAGTCCTTACCATGACGTGGATTGTGGTGTATAAGCCCACTTGTGCGAACGAAAAAGTGTGTGAAGTTCGCATCAAAAATCATCAGTTGTGTGCGGTCATTTTTTCTTTGCATCTTGATATCTATTGTTCAGTTTCAATCGACTGGGATGAGACTTCTTTCTGACTTTTGCACTTGAAATTAGGGACCCACACCTAATGTCACAGAATAACAGAGAAGTGAGGATGTAGCCTAACTGTTTTGAACGGGATGTAAACTTTGTTGTGTAAAAGTGTTTCGGATAGCAGGTTGTCCACAAGGTAACTCTCCGCTGACAAAAAATGAATATAGAGCGAATGTTGAGCCATTGTTGGTGAACTATTGCTAAATGTGTGTTAACGTTAGTGTTTAAAAGTAGGCCTCGATGGTTTTAAGTTTAAAATGCGATGTTTAAGTCAAACACTCATGTCTATATGTGCTGCTTATAGCCCAAACCATGGCTTCACTATGCCAGTCTACTGTGTTTCTTCACCATTTGCCAAGGAAAACGTTGTTTAATTAATTGTTCGAAATTTAAGGTAGTTCGGCTGCATACCTGTTTACACCCTTGGCTTGCTATAAGTTTGTTGAATTAGCCTAATAATCCAAATTGGATGGCCGCACCACCATCAGTTTAGGCTTCTGTCAAGATTCGTTCCATGCCGGGAAATTGTTGAATTTTGTACCATTCATTCTTATAAGGTATGAAGTTTGATTGTTGTTATCCTGTTGTTTCTTCCCGTAGTTTCGAAAACGGGGGACATGGGCTGTGATTCGAAATGGCTGACAGTCCCATTTGTCAGGAAGACGTTTGAAGTGATGTATGCGTTTTGGCACAGATTGATCCGGCTGCATTGGGGGGTGGAGGTGGAGGGAGGGTGGGGTGGTGGTGTTGGCAATTATTTAGCACTCAGATGCCGTCATTAATCCATCAGATAACAGCTTTCCACAAACAGCTCAGACAGTGGCAATTTAAAGTGGTTATGATCTTTAGATGGACCGAAAAAGGCAGAGCCATGATTGTAAGCGAGTAGATTGTTAGACTGATATTAAAGGGAAATGCCCGTCATGTGCATGTAATGCATGGACCAGCTCTAGGCATGCTTGTGTTGCCACCTCTAATGTTGTCAGCTGATTCAATGGGATCCACCTCTGGACGAAGAGAAGAGGTATGCTAGTGGTCCTGGTTTAGATTTGATTGTCAGTTGGGGAGGCTGCGGGCCGTCCTGTGCAGGTTTCCTGGCTATGGGTGTCTCTGTGTGACTCTTGAGCACTTCAGACACTAAAGCATCGAGCAAGTTGAAAGGAATTAGCGAGCCACATCTGAGTGGGTGTTGGTGTTTTGTTGTTTTTTTTTTTTTTCTCCTGGAGAAGCTGGTTCCTTGTAGTTCAGAGCCGATAAGGCACTTTTGCAGGTGGGGAGGTTTTTTGTTACGAAGGCAGGAAAGTGGTGTATTTTTTTTTTGGGGCGATTTTGTAGCATTTGTGCTTTTTATTCCTTCTCCCCTCCAGTCTGCATGTGTGCACTTGTCTCTTAAGCTATTGCCGCCGATGACGGATGCAATTTGCCAGGCCGTCATTTAACAGCCAAATGTATCATCATTTTAACTTGATTATTTAAAAAAAAAATCCTACTCGCTGGTGTCAATGCACTAAATACGCAATAACGCTGAGGCTTGTAATTGTCAGTCTGGTGGTCTTGCTTGCCTGCTTGTTTATTTTCTGTTGTGTCAGTGAAATATGATTGTTTGCTTTGGAAATCTCTGCTATCCGAAAGATCCGCCCCTTAAGTAAGCATGTAAAGTGTGAACGCGTGCCCGTCCATACTTTTTGTGTGTATGTGGGCATGCATGCTTGCATAGGCGTGCGTGCGTGCGTGCGTGCGTGCGTGCGTGCGTGTGTGTGTGTGTGTGTGCGTGCGTGTGTGTGTGTGTGTGTGTGCGTGCATGCATAAGTGTTGTTTGCCCTTACCAGGGCGTCAGTGTTTACCTCTAGGCGGCATGGTGCCATGACCTTACAACATCCACTCAGCTCCTGGCACCCAGTCAAGCCACAGAGTGCCCATGGGACTGCCACACCACACCACGCTAACACCACACTGGCCCCACTCTGTGCGTTGGCTCTGCCCAGGGATGCCTGCGGGGAAGCGTCTTTCCCGCTTGCAAATCGTCTGACAAGCCTCGGGCACTGCACAGACGCAGTCACAAAACAATGTTTTCTCATTTTTGGTGTGTCATGTTTGTAAAATGTCCCGCCGTTAATGTAGACACAACTGTTTTTTTCCCCTTCAGAGTCATTTCCATGTAATTTTCATGGTTTTGTACACCAATACTAACGCTGTTTTTTGCCCTCCCCTCCCCTCCCCTTCCCTTCCCTTCCGTTCTTGTCCCTCCCCCTTTGTCTTTTGTCTGTCCGTGTGTCTGTCACCTCCCTCCTGCAGATTTAGGCTCTCTCTTTGACCTGGAACACGACCTCCCGGACGAACTCATCAGCTCCTCCGAGCTGGGCCTGGCCAATGGCGGCGACCTCAACCAGCTGCACACCACCCTGGGGGGCCTGGGCCCCGGCTTCAGCTCCGGAGCCATGGGGGGGCTGGGCATGGCCGGGGCCGGGGGCCAGGACGCCGCTGCCAAGCACAAGCAGCTCTCCGAGCTCCTGCGCTCCGGTGCCCAGCAGCAGGGAGGCCCCGGGGCCAACCAGGCTGGGCCAGGCATGGGTCTCCTGGGCAACGTGAAGATGTCACCTGGGCCCCAGGGAATGGGCCCTCAGTCTCAGCAGCAGCAGCAGCACATGTCCCCACAGCAGGCTAACTTGATGCAGCAGCAGCAACAGCAGCAAATGGCTGGCATGGTGGGAGGCATGAACAGAGGCATGATGGGCACCCAGAAGGGTGCTGGACAGCAGCAACAGCAAGGGGTGGGGCCCACGCCCCAGCAGCAGGGCATGGGCATGGGGGGGCAGGTCATTAACGGCTCCCCTCGGATGGGCTACCCAAACCAGGGGATGGGCAGTAACAGCAATCTGCTGGCTGAGACGCTTCAGCAGCAACAGCAGCAACAACAGCAGCAGCAGCAGGCAGGAGTGGCTGGCCAGAATGCACTGAGAGCACAGCAACCCGGAGCACTGAACAAGGTAGGAGTCCCCGTGGGTGTGCCGTTGAGCCCCGCCCATGTGTGTGAAGGAAGGGGCGGAGCTAAAGCATAGGGGGCAAAGTTCTGGGTTGAGAGTGTTGGTGCAGAATGGAGATGTTGACCAATCGGCTTCAAAGAAAAAAAAAAGGGTGAATCCCATAGGGTAATAACAAACAGAAGTCAACTTGTTACAGTGACTATTATCTTTGACCTGCCAATAGTCAAAGGCTTTTCTCATTCCCTCCTTGCCTCTGTTGCTTAGAACTTTTAAAGAGTTGGCACCAAAAAGGACCAGATATGAGAGACTTTACATTGGAAAAGGAGCCAAAGAAGTAGTACTTGAAGTCGCTCTTGAAGTAGTTTTCTAAGATAGTGAAAGAGCAATAGTTCTGTGCCTCTGCAGAAATTGATCATAAAAAAAAACATAAAAAGAGATAATTGCAGTTATGGTGCAAAGTTGAACTAGTTTGTGTGTCAGGCTTGGTTGTTTCTCTTTGCAAACATAAAATGAGTACCCGACCTCTCACGTAAAAATTGTGGCACAGGAGATGCATGAATGGCTAGAAAGACAGAAAGAAGGAGAGAAGGAAAGAGACAGAGAGAGACAGGGGAATGAATGACTACTGGTGGTCTGGTCAGTGATGGGCTCCACCTTCCCTGCTGGTGTTGTAATTGAGTTGTCCAGTGTAATCTGTCGGCGATGTCTTAACGGAGCCGTAAATTACCTACTTAATTGACGAGGAGGAGCGGCCCGCTTCTGGCATGGCCCTGGACAAGATGGCGGCCCTTAATTGTAGCCCAGGCGTTGCAGATGAGCAGTAAAGCTTGGGTGAATTAGTGCCCCTCTGGAGCGAAATGGCTCACTCTCTCTCTCTTACTCTCACCCTCACCCTCACTCTGCCTCTTTCTCTTTCTCTCTTTCTCACTATCGCTCTCTCCCTGTCTCCTCGGGCCCTGGTTGCAGAGTCCTTGTTATTTAAAGTGGCAGTCTCTGCGAGGAACAAGGAGTTAAGCGGCTCGGAGTGAAAGTGGCGGCGTTTTTATTGTTTGTTTTTATTGGTGTCATTGACACACCACGGCCCAGCTCATCCACACACTGGAACAACACCACCACACAGGGTCCTTCTGCTGCAAGCTCCAACTGTACTCTAGCACGTTTTGATGAACAGCTGTGGTGCTTCGTGTTGGTAGACAGAGACTAATGAATGTTCTCTTAATAGTTCAGTTTTGAGCTTTAGGATGTCATCGTCTTAGTGCCTGTATCGACTATCCTGCTACTACTTGTCTTTGCCATATAGTTTGCAGTTGCTGTGTTTTGGTACATTGACTTTAAGAAACAATGGACTGCACAGTTAGAAGAGAAGTACAAAAGTTGTCTATTTGAGCAAATATGGTCAATTCTGGGCGAACCCGTTTCATTATCTGTTTAATATCCATTCGCTTTCTCTAAGTGAGAAACACTCTTAAGATGTGACAACAAGGTGGAGGACTTTTAACATTTTTATGGAATGGAAAGATTAAAGACTGTTCAGTTTTTAGTTTTGTGTCACTTACGATGTTATCAAGTGGAATCAGTCAGTAGTTGATTTATGTCAAGTTTATGTTTTCTTTCTAATAACGGGTAAATGAGTATCGTAATCTGTGTCTGCAAAAAAGAACAAAACTAAAAGAATGTATACACTTTAAGGTGTCTTTTAAATATGCATGCTAACTTTGTGTGTGTGTGTGTGTTCCATAACTCCTCCGCCCCTCACCTCCTCCCCGATGCTCGTCCCCAGATGGGCATGATGGGAAATGCGGGCCCCTATGGAGGCCCCTATGGCCAGTCCGCGGGCCAGGGTCTGGGAGGAGCTGGGCTGGCCCCGCAGCTCCAGAACAAAGCCGGTCTGCCCAACAGCCTGGCCCAGTTCAGCCTGGACAAGAAGCCGCAGCCCATGCAAGGGATGGCTGCAATGGTGAGCTACAGACCCATGTGTGCTAATATTCTCCCTCCCTTTCGTTGCTTCTGCCTTTTCCCTCTTTTTCTCTCTCTGGCTCTCTTCCTCTATCTGCCACTCTCTCTTGTGCTCTCTCCATCTCCTTTTTGCTCTCTTTCTCTTGCACTTGCGCTCTTACTTTTGCTGTCTTTATTCCTCTATTCTGTTCTTCCTCTCTCTCTCTCTTTCTTACTTTTCCTGTCTCTTTGTCTCTCTCTGTTTCTCTCTCTCTCTCTGTCTCTCCCTCTCCCTCTCTCCCTCTCCCTCCCTCTCTCTCTCTCCTGTTCTGCATGAGGGTTTGGTGTTGTACTGTACAGTACAGCTCTGAGTGGAGCTGTGGTTGTGTGTTGGGTTCCAAGCACATTAGTAGCAGGAAATTCCCAAGCTGCACTGACCCTCCAACTCCTCTGCTACTTTTTTTTTTTTTTCCTGTGTTCTGCTCGTGAGCAGGAGTGATTGCTGCCGGTGTTCCGTCTTAACTTTTACATTGAAACGTTTGCACTAGGCTCAGATGTTTATAGTATGCTTCATTGTTAAATCAGTTTATTCATTTGGGTCTTGTACGTTTTCTGTAGCGACGTGTTATATATGCTATATTTTCCTCAGTTTAATGTTGACAAAGTTTAATTATGAAGTGTGACAGTAACATGTCTCAGTCACGCCTTTCCTTTGCAAATTGTATCAAGTTGGTTAAACCCTTTTTAAGCTTCCATTCGGCATCAAAACAATGAAAGGATAGGTGAAAACTGTCGGGATCAAAAACATGGCTCCAGGCTTGTGTGTCGAAGAGAAATTCGTACTAGCAAAAACACAAAAAATCTCAAGAGACAAAAGCCCATCTGCACTACAGCTATAATGTCGGCCTGTGGACCATGTCTTGTCTCGCATAAATGCTGCTGGTTCACTGCATATGAGGCACACCAGAACAGACACCTTCATGTTCTGACTATACTGTAAAAAGTGCTGCTTAGAATTGACATAAAGTTGGCAGCATTATAAAAGGATTTTTTTTACATGGTTGTAACTCAATAATGCCATGTATGTTTATAATGTAAAAGCGTAAAAAGATCCATGGAGTACGGTATCTTTTAAATTTTCTTTAAGTTGACTGCGTCACTTTTTACAGTTAAGAAAACTTTGGTTCTATTCATGATATCAGAATGTTACATTCCCTCTGTCTTTCCTTCACGTCTCTTTCTCTCTCTTTCTTTCTTTCTCTCTCTCCCTCTCCCTTCCTTCCTTCCTCTTTCTCTTTTTTTCTCTTTCTCTCTCCCCCTCCCTCTCTCTCTCTCTTCTTGCACTCCCTAACTTTCCCGCTAACTCATTCACTTAACACACCTGTGTCCCTCCCTGTCTCCGCAGGCGTCCCAGCAGTCAGCAGCAGGTGGCGTGGCCACGTCAGGACCAGCGGGTATGGTGCCCAACGCTCAGGGCGGCCTGGGTCCGGCGGGCGGCGGCGGGGCGGCCCCGGGGGTGAGCGGGGTGGGGGGCGGCGTCGGCGGAGTCGGGGTACCCCCCACGGCCGACCCGGAGAAGCGCAAGCTGATCCAGCAGCAGCTGGTGCTCCTGCTGCACGCGCACAAGTGCCAGCGGCGCGAGCAGGCCAACGGGGAGATGCGCCCCTGCAACCTGCCCCACTGCCGCACCATGAAGAACGTCCTCAACCACATGACCCACTGCCAGGCCGGCAAGACCTGCCAAGGTGAGAGCGCGTCTGTGTGTGTCTGTGTGTGCAGGAGTATGTGGGAGTGTGCACAGGTGTGTTACAGTGTGAATGTGGAAATGGGAGGGAAAAACTGAAATTTGGTAAAAAAAAAAAAAAATTATACTCCTTCTTAGTTTTATCTTGGCTTTGTCATGAAAGGTGTGGCTTTTAACTTGGCCACGGAGGTGAACAATGAATTTATGTAGTTCAGCACTGTTTGTTCCCCACCCCTAAGTGGCGTGCACTGTTGCCCTCCTTTTTTTTTTTGTTTTTTTTTTTCTTTCCTTGGTAAAGAAGGCTTGTCCACACTTATGATGATCTGTATCTCTTTTTCTCCCTCTCTTCCTTTCTCTGTCGCTCTTCCTCTCTGACTTGGTCACCCCCTCCACCTTCCTTTTCTTTTCTGTCTTGCACCCATCCCCCTTCCCTCTTTTCTTCCCTCCCTCCCTCCCGCTCGCTCCCTCTCTGAATCGCTCTGTCTCTCTCTCTCTCTCTGTCACATTTCACAGTGGCGCACTGTGCCTCGTCCAGACAGATAATCTCCCACTGGAAGAACTGCACTCGGCACGACTGTCCTGTGTGTCTGCCGCTCAAGAACGCCGGAGACAAGAGGAATCAGCAGTGTGAGTGTGTGTACTCAAGCCTCCAGACGCCTCCTCGCCACCCTCCCTCGAACCCCACTTTAAACACAGCAGGGGCAGCCCTGCCAGCACTGGAGCGAAGCCTTTTCGGCATATTCTTAGAACAACTTTGGCAACCTTCGCATGGGGGGTGAAAGGGAATCCGATGCCATCCAACACCATGCCCTGTTTTTTTTTTATTTTTTATTTTTTTATATTTCTTTTGAGATCCACCCATATCAGATCACTTTCTATAAAAATAAACCACAGATTTAGTCGGGAATTCGATCGGCCATTTGAATGGCCTTTGGCAAGATCGTTTCCAGATCAGATTCTCCTCTTCATGTAGCTGTTTAAATAAAAATCACAGTGATAAATGTACCGGGGCAACTTGAAACTGGAGATGAACCCGAATTATGTCATTCATCATGGAACTGGGCAGCTGTGCATGTCTAAAACAAATATACGCCGAAGTGTACAGTATGCCAGCATTAGGAGATCCACAGGAGACCTGTTGTCTCTCAAGAACGTTTTTGTTGATTAAGTTGGGATTTGGCTGCTGAGAGTGTCCTAATGTTTCTTCTGACATTTGTTTGTTGCTTGGCATGTATGTCTGTGGTTCTGAAAAGAAGTAGATTTCACTAAATCCTCTCCCTTTTTTCCCCCCTCTGTCTCTGTCTGCTCATCCTTCCCTCTCTACTTTGGCCTCCCCTTTTTTCCTTCCTTTCTTCTTCTCTTTTCCCCTTCTCCTCCATTCCCACAGCTCTCGTAGGCTCTGCAGGGGTGGGCTTGGGCAGTGCTCTGGGTTCGGTGCCCGGCGGTCAGCCCAGCGCCCCCAGCCTCAACACGCCGGGCCAGATCGACCCGAGCTCCATCGAGAGGGCCTACGCCGCCCTGGGCCTCACCTACCAGGGCAACCAGGTGCCCCCCCAGCCCAACCAGCCTGCGTCCAGACCCCTCAATGCCATGGGTAAGGGGCACTGCCAGGGCATTTGCCAGGGTCAGGTGTTCACTCTCAGAAGAATAACCCAGATCAAGCACCTCACTTGTGTTTTAACGCTTGAGTTTGCACTTTTTAAAAAATATCTGCAAGCCAGTTGCTATTAAGTGATTTTTTTTTTTCTTTTCCTGATGACCATTCTATAGAGGCAGGTGAATCACTTTTTAATGAATCCCCATTTCCTGTCGAGGGGGATCTAATAGTGTGCTTAATAACGCTGTGGAAAGCAGAGTGAAGTGATTACTCTGGTCCCAAGTTAACCCTTTTTCTCTGGTGAAGGCTTTCAGATGTCAAAAATAGATTAACTTTTTTTCATTCCCTGTAGCAGTTGCAACATTTCTTTGGACTACCCCTGCTTGAACCATTGATCAGAATTTTTTTACTGGATTGTTACTAGACTTTGGTGTCTCGAGTAAACCTTGAGCCAAAAAAACCCAGTAAGGTCGTGTCCGAGTGTGTGTCCGAGTGTGTGTGTAACCCGTGCCCGTGTTCGTGTCCGAGATGTGCTCATGTGTCTTGTGTGTTCTCAGGGGGAAACCCGGTGAACGGAGCAGTGGGCAGCCAGGCGTCCAACCAGCAGGGCAACCCTCTGCAGGACACCATGATGCATCTCAACATGAACTCTCCCAAGTAAGTCTTACTTTTGAGTACCCCACCACCAGCATCCTGCCCAAATGTACTGTATTAGTCTGACATTAAGGGTTTTAGGACATTTACCGTCCTTATAATGTCTGGATACCATCCCCATAGGTTAGTATCTAGGCATTGTGTATGGGGTGAACCATTTTAGGTCATGGACAACCATCCATTTGCACACAGCTTTGGCTAAATGTGTATGATGCATGACCTGTAAATTGCCTTAATGTTTGCACTTGCATTGTACTTCAACCCCAATGTTAAATGAGCTGTCAGTTGTTGGCTTATTAGAGTTCAAGACATTGACATGTAATGCCCACGGCAGTCAGGCCAAGTCAAACGTTGGCTTCTGACATTTTATCTCCCTCCCCTTTTGGCCTTGTTTATGGGTCTTTGGTAACGACCCACCTGTAATTTCAATTGGTCTGCCAAAAACTTGGTTTTGCTGTTCTGTAGTATCTAACTGGGACACCCCTCTCCACTCTCTCCTCTTCTCCTCCTCTCCTCTTCTTCTTTTCTCCACTTTCTCCTCCTCTCCACTGTCTGCTCTTCTCTTCTCCTCTTCTCCTTTCCTCTTTTCCTCCTCTCTTCTCCTCCTCTCCCTGCAGCCTGATGGGCGATAGCAGCACTATGCCCACAGCCAACCCAGCCTCCACAGGGGGCATGAGGAAGAGCTGGCACGAGGACATCACCCAGGACCTGCGCAACCACCTCGTCCACAAGCTGTAAGCCATCTAAACACGCACACATTCACTTACTTACACACACACACACACAGTGATTTACAAAACCTCCTACATGAAATTGCTTACACCCATTATGTGTTTGTCAACTGTGTCACCTTTCTTTACCAGACTATTTATTTATTCACCCCCTTCTGACTCTCCAGTGTCCAGGCTATTTTCCCGACGCCAGACCCTGCAGCCCTGAAAGACCGGCGGATGGAGAACCTGGTGGCGTACGCGCGCAAGGTGGAGGGGGACATGTACGAGTCCGCCAACAGCAGGGTAAGAGACGGCCTGGTACTGTCCAGCAACCGCTCCCATTTAGACATTGCAGGATTGCTGCATTGCAGAGGATAATGTTAACTAATTAGTTACTGGACACACACTAAGGACTGATCACCTTAAAGGCAAACTCTGTTGTAAAATGAAAATTGGGATGTTAAAACATCATACCAAGTTGGTATGTTTGCTGAGGAGCAAAACTGTGCTAGCCAGTTGCATTTTGAGCTTCACTATTTTTAACGTTTTGGTCGAGAAGACTGACAATGCTAGTGCTAGGGGCATGGACAAAGCTTGAACATAATGCTATTTTTAAACCATTAAAATGGCTCAAAGTCGCTTTACACTTCCTTGCTAGTATAACAAGGGCCTTGACAGGGCATTAAGAACTTTTGTAAGTATTCACATCATTTATAAATGATTTTGATTCTGTTTTTACAGGCAATACTTTGCTGTAGTTTCTAGTCGCCGCCATGGTGAAAGTCCATACAAGTTGATGGTTTAAAAATAGCGTTATCTTCAAGCTTTTTCTATGCCCTTAGTACTAGCATTGTTCATCTTCTGGGCCAAAATGCTAAAAAACAGTGCTGAGAAGCAAAATTATGCTAGCCTATTACATTTAGAACTTCAAACATGCCAACTTGGTATGGTGTTTTACAATGCCAATTTTCATTTTAGACCGAAGTTTTCCTTTAAGCAGGCCACCTTAGAGGAGATTGTATTGGGACTAAAGGCCTAAAACACTTGTAGATTTTGAAGTGGAAATTTTCACAGACCAACTAGACCCCGCGACTTGGCACTTAAGGTTTTATTATTATTTTATCATTTCCTGAGTAAATCGTCCTGTTATGTTTGGTTGCTAAGTGTTCTCCCAAACTGTAGTATGTTAGAAAAAGGTTTGTAGTCAGGAAAGCTTAAATCTCTTCTCCCAAAGGTACTTTTCCTAGGTGCACAAGTATCTTGTGTGTTCTCTAAACTTTGTTTTGAGCTACGATGTTTGTGTGCTATGAAAAAAAAAGTCCACACACTTAGAGCTCCAGGATCAAACGGTTTAATCACCATCAGTGATATGTGTAAAGAAGGGCAATATGGCCCGAAACCTCACGTTTTCATGTTTATCTAGATCTTGAGTCTAGCACCTGCTTTAAACCTTTGATGTGCAGCGGACACTATTTTCTATTATATTGTATTATATTATATTACATTATACTTTTATATCACTATTTTACCTTTGTGCTGTGTTCATGTGTTCTGTGTTGTCTGTCTCTCTCTCTCAGGCCGAGTACTACCACCTCCTGGCGGAGAAGATCTACAAGATCCAGAAGGAGCTGGAGGAGAAGCGGCGCACGCGTATAGCGAAAGGCATGCTGGGAGGTCAGATGGGCCCTCAGCCGGGCATGGGGGCCCCCGGGGGCCTGCCGCAGGGCCCTCCCGTCATGGGCCAGCCCACACCCCCGACTGGTCTGCCCCCGAGTGAGTACATTAAAACACACACACACACACACACACACACACTATTTTGTCCTTATATCTACCTTACACAAACACACACAGCAAACATTTTAAATCCGAGAATGCAACAATGTCTGCACTGTTGGAAAGTTCATACAAGTTCGCGTACAAAGCTCATGTCTTTTGTTGATCACTGGAGCAGGACCTTAAAAGCTTCTATTACCACAACATCTGTTAGTTTTTTTATTTGTTTATTTATTTATTTATTTTTGGTCGTGCGACACTTTTCATCTACACAGTACATTGACCTTCACTGTCTTACATGTTCAGCCCTACTGTACACTTTCTGCTTAAGCTCCATAAAGTCACTGTCCTGTAACCCTCTCCTACCCTCTCTTTACCTGTAGACGGCCCATTGACGGCACCCAACCAGCTGGTCAACCGCATGCAAAACCCTGCAGGTACAAATAACTATTGGAACAGAAAGACTTTTTTTCAGAATGAAAGTAGTTGTTGCATCATTTATTGATTTTATTCATCTTTTTTGTGTAGCAATGAAGAAAATATCAGACTGTATTCCCATACGGCTTTATTCAGCTTTATTCTGACCTCCCTCTTCTCTTCCTCTCTTGGCAGGAATGGCCTCTTTTAACCAGATGGGCATGGGCCCCAGGTCAACTCCGCCTCTTCCACTCGGCACGCCCATGAACCAGGTCAGTGTTCTGGCCCGCCGTCTCGGCACATATACACACACACACACACAGCTACTGACCGCTGGGCAACTGCCCGTAGAGATCTGGTGGCCAGCCACTGCTGACGCCTACTTAGTGCCCTGTCTGTGTACGCAGCGGTGTCACTGTGACCCAGTTAGGACAGTGTCACAGTAGAGTTCATGTGTCTGATTGCTGTGTGTGTTTTTCTGTTTGTGTGTGGCTGGATTTTTGTCTTGTGTATTTGTGGCTGTGTGTATGTGTGTACCTGTGCCTGTGTGTGTGTGTGTTTCCTTCCTCAGCAGATGGGAATGGGAGGAGCGAGGATGGCTCAACCCAACGTGGCCCAGATGCAGAACCAGTACATGCCCCCGGTGCAGGGCCAGTTCCCCGGCACAGGTCCAAATCTGGGCAACGTCAGTGTCAACATGGGCCAGGCCGGCACACAACCTGGCATGGCTCAGGTACAACACTGATTATGGTCCTTCTGTTGTCGGGTGTACAGCCATTTTATCGGTCACTACCACTACTACTACTACTACTACTACTACTACTACTACTTGACTAGAGCTGGGGACACTGATTTTGTGTCAGTGATATATCAGCATAAATGTATGGTTTGTGACTACATTGTTATTGTGTAATCTTGTCATTTATCATTTAACTCATGTGCATAACATTTCTTTTTTCGTTTGCAAAAGTCAACTTATGTACCACCACCACTCAGCCAAATTGGCAGCATTTTTGATGATCTTGTTGTATGCATTAGGGCTGTTTTTGACCCTTGTCCTGTGTTTTTTGACCCTTCTGCAGCAGGCTCAGATGTCCACTCCTCCCTCCATGCCCGTCAACAGCCCCCTCGGCCAGCCTGGCTCTGCAGGCGGTGGCCCCCCCAGCGGTGGCTCCTCCATGGGCTCCATGATGCCCGGGGGCATGGGCACGGGCCCCGGCAGTGGAGGCCCCCCCTCCGTGTCCTCCTCCTCCACCCCACCCCAACAACAGCAGCAGCAGCAGCAGCCTCCACTCACCCTGCCGCACTGCCCCCCGCCCGTCCGCCAGAACTCCCCCTCTCCGGCCCGCAGCCGCAGCCCCACCCCGCACCTCACCCCTCCGCAGGGGCTCTCGGGGTCCCAGACGCCGCAGCCCCACACCCCAGGCCTCCCCCAGCTGCCCGGCTCAGGCCCCCAGCACCCCATGTCCCAGAGCCCCGGCCCCGGCCCCGGCTCCAACAAGCCCCCGCAGATGCGCCAGCAGCAGCAGGCGATGGGAGGGGGCCCTGGCTCGGTGGGCTCGGTGGGTAACGCCCAGTGCACGCTGTCCACCCCCAACGCTGGCCATGGACCTCAGCTGCCCCGCACCCCGGTGAGTCACTAGCTAGCTAGGAAGTAGAATGTGGAAGTGAAAAGATTCGGGTGGGGTGTGTAGATTAATTGTTTGAAATTTGAGAGGATATGATGGAAAAAAATTGAAATATTTCTGGCTCAAAATATATATATATTTTTTTAAAGTTAAGCTCATTTTGGCGGGCAAGTAACTCCCTCTACCTAATTGAGAAAAATGGCTTTTGTTTTTGAACATAAACAAACTCAGTCTTCCTAGAAGCTGTTATCTGTAGCCTAACCCTCCAGTATCTTGTCCTCTGATTTCACGTGCAGGGTTTTAACATAAGGAATTCGTTATCATTTTTTTATTACGTGGCTTGTCAAAGCTTGCAGGGAGTTCCATTCACCTGATTGCGATATCCCAACATTCTGAGGTCTGATATTTCTGAATAATAGGCCCCTGGTAAGGGGGCAGGAGAATAACAGAGAATGTTGCTATGGAACTGCATTTCGAAACATAGGGTTTAAGTGTTTTAGTTAAACAGGCACAAATACACACTCAGTAAGGGGTCTCAGGTAACCTAATGCGGCCTTTTGCCAGGAAAGATATTTGAAAAGAAAACACTGTCCTAATTTGCTCTGTTTTTTTTTTTTGTCTGGGGGAAACAAATCCTGCCAAAAGCCTCCGTATTTCTGCAGAATCAAGATTAGGCTGATCATGTCATCCATGGTTGTGTTCAGATGAGTTATTGTCCCGTGTCGGTGTGATAATCTCTTCGTCTGTCACCATCTGACTAGGACTGCACAATATCTCAAATGTATTACAGTATTATTGCAATACACACATTGCAAACTATTGCTTAGCTGCAGTAAATTGTAGGCTGAGGCTTTAAACTGTACATTAAGGTATTTGCATTGACAGTATGACTTGATGAATATATGATAAATAAACAATGTTGTCGAGTTGTGTCAACGTTGTGTCACATTGTGTGGAGGTGTGACGCACATGCATCTCTCTGTGCAGCTCTCTCAGAAGGGCTCGCTTCACCTGGACGGGCAGGTAGCCACGCCGGCCTCCGTCAGCAGCACCGACGCCTCCTCTCAGCAGGCGCCCTGTGACGGGGCCGCGGCCGCGCTCGGCACCAAGATGGAGGTGAAGCAGCAGGACGAGGAGGAAGACGAGGATGACGAAGAGTCAGGCACGGGAGGCAGGATTGGAAAACTTAGCAATGTGAAGACCGAGGAGAAACCAGATGTGAGGATCCTGTGTTTTTTTTTTTTTTTTATTATTATTATTATTTATTGCATAGTAAAATAATAATGAGACAATAATACAATGATTTAATGTATGTTTTAGCATGTTAAAGAGGTTTAATAGTAGATTAAGTCATTAAATGGACATGTGGTAAATTTTAAAATTGAAAATTTTCCCCTCAAGATAAAGAAAGAGGAGCCATCGGGTGATGGCGGCAAAGGCAGCGCCATGGAGACGTCTAACGGGGAAGACAAGAAACCGGAGGTGAAGACAGAACCCAAAGAAGAGGAGGAGAAACCAGCAGCCCCAGCCGCCAGCTCCTCCCCTGCCGGGGCACAGAGTAAAAAGAAGAGTATGGGCGAGTAGAACTTTATTGACCCTTTTGTGTTCAGAGTCGGTCTAATTTAACTTAACTGTCTTCCTCTGGTCTTTCCCCTGTTGTTCTAAACAACAGGGAACACACAATCATAAAGTATATGGTGCTGGAGAAGCCAAATGAATTTCAATGGTTACTTTAATTATAATTTAATTAAAAATAATTAACAATGTGACATTACATATTCATTACTTAATATACGTTAATTGTAACAGTAATGGTTGCTTTGAAAACTTCTTAAAATTAATGGTTGACTTTTAAGTTTCACTAATATCATTGACCTTTGACCTCTAACGTCCAATCTTCAATCCCTTCATGCAGTCTTCAAACCAGAGGAGTTGCGGCAAGCCCTCATGCCCACACTGGAGGCTCTGTATCGGCAGGACCCAGAGTCCCTTCCCTTCCGCCAGCCTGTGGACCCCCAGCTGCTGGGCATTCCTGTAAGTAGCCATACCACTCTCTGACTAATGCCACTCTGCCACTCATCCTATAGTACAGGATCAGTTGAGTAATATCATTATATTGAGCTTTTATAATACAGATACAGTCATTAACATATCACAGGTTGTTTTTGTTTACATATGTGCTTATATAGCAAGACCATAGCAAATGAAATGCGAAATTAAGTGCAGTTGAATGCTAATTTGATAGCAAAATAGTTTACGACAGTTATGTGAAATCTATCAAGAAAAGCTGTATAAATAGGTGTAATATGTTTGTTTGAAAGCCAAAATGGAACAATGTTGCAGAAGAATCTAGTATAGAGGAGCCTAAAAGGGACAAACTTCTTTACACTGACCAAAGTTCATAACTATTTTTAAATGTTGTAGTTGTACAGCACAACACTTTTGTTTACCATAAATGCTATTATGAAATGGCTGAAGGCATTGGCATTAAGGAGTGGACAGTACTTAAAAAAAAAAAAAAAAAATGTGCTAAGGTATATGAAGGCATGATGCTTCAAAAGTGGAACAGCTCTCGACCTCCTGCTTTTGACTCTTGCATTGCCTTTGACATGACCCTGTTCTCCTCAGGACTACTTTGACATCGTGAAGAACCCCATCGACTTGTCCACCATAAAGCGCAAGCTGGACACGGGTCAGTACCAGGAGCCCTGGCAGTACGTGGACGACATCTGGCTCATGTTCAACAACGCCTGGCTCTACAACCGCAAGACGTCGCGCGTCTACAAGTACTGCTCCAAGCTGGCCGAGGTCTTCGAGCAGGAGATCGACCCCGTCATGCAGGGGATGGGCTACTGCTGTGGGAGAAAGGTGTGTGTGTGTAGGTGTAGGTGTGTGTAGGTGACTGTGTAGAATACGCGCTAATGATCGATAGTGTTATTTGAAAGATGTAGGAAACTCTCAATAACATTAGCGCCAGAGATGGGCATACGGGTGTGAGAAGGCAAGTCCTGCCCTGTGTTCCTTCTGCCTCTGCTCTAACACAGGTACATTTACTAGCTGGCTTACCCAACTTGCTAAAGAGTTGTGGTAGTTAAGATCAACTCGTTTGGTGAATTGGCTGGAACACGCATGTGGCAGGACTTTGACTTTCGGAACCTGGTATAGCTGTTACTTCAAGCACTTCACATTTCATGGGCAGCAACTGAGATGTGCGCAAACTGACATCTTCGTTCTGTCTGCCAGCATTTGCTGCGTACACAGCCTCTGGTTGCCTTCGCTTAGGCGAGTAGATCTGGCCTCAGCCCCGTCGTCCGTTACTCCGATCCATTTCAGTCCCCGGGTCCCAGAGGACCGGTCAGTGGACGCTCACACCTGGCACGGCGGAGGGCCAAGCGTTAAATGCCACACGGCTCTCCACATTACCTCCCGGGAACGCCGGGAATGCTGATGGTGGAGGGAAGAGGGTTGGGGATTGGTGGGCAATGACTGATCGGTGAGGGAACAGGGTTGGGGATTGGTGGGCAATGAGTGATCGGTGAGGGAACAGGGTTGGGGATTGGTGGGCCTTGAGTGATGGGGGAGGGAACAGGGTTTGGGATTGGTGGGCAATGCTGATGGGGGAGGGAACAGGGTTTGGGATTGGTGGGCAATGCTGATGGGGGAGGGAACAGGGTTGGGGATTGGTGGGCACTGAATGATGGGGGAGGGAACAGGGTTTGGGATTGGTGGCCAATGCTGATGGGGGAGGGAACAGGGTTGGGGATTGGTGGGCAATGAATGATGCGATGAATCATGGCAGTTACCATGCCTGGGTAGGGGTTACTTTAGGGCCCCGAACGACGAGCCTTCAGAACGAGCATTCTGATGATTGTGAGTAATATTTTTGGAGCCCTGGGCGACATTGTGTCCCAAATAATTTATGGCCTGAAGCTGACAATGGGAGTGACTGTCTTGTGTGTTCCTTTTTTTTTCTGCCTGTACAGCGATTTTTTAAATGGACAGCATTGAACACAGTGCTGTTTTGTTTCAGCTTTTTACCAACCAAAAGCGTTCATTTCACAAGCACACGGAAGGGTTGCTCACCACTCACTGCCTTTCTCTTTCTCTTCCCCTTTTGTCTGTCTGTCTATCTATCTGTCTCTCTCTCTCTCTCTTTTGCTCTTGTTCTCTCTCTCTCATTCTTTCTCGGTCGCTCTTTCTCTCTCTTTTGAAATTTTCTTCACCATGTACAGTTCGAGTTCTCCCCCCAAACTCTCTGCTGCTACGGCAAGCAGCTGTGCACTATACCACGAGATGCTGCTTACTTCAGTTACCAGAACAGGTATGAATACACACACACACACACACACACACACACACACGAGCGCGCAAGCACCACACTACACAGACCTCAAACTGCGTGTGTACATTTAAACAGATTTGCATACTTACTGCACCACAATACTTAAGTTACAAGAACAGGTATGAACACACACACACACCGAACACACCGTGTGTACATTTAAACACACTTGCATGCACACAGTATGCACAGAAGTGTGGCTTCCATGTGGAGCAAAGGGTAGCTGTGAGGGTTGACTCAGCGAGTCTTAGCTGGGTTGTGTAACCTTACCCCACTGCTCGGAGACTGGAGCAGCAAACACAACATTCACTAGGACACACATACTACAAACCCACACCAGTCTGTGTTTGAATACATGCTCACAGTCAATAGATCATCTGTTCTTCATGACCATGCAGTAATCCAGCATTGTCCTACCAGACCAACTAAAAGACTTAAGCTTAGGTTGCACACATTTGTATGTGTTGATGGTATTTTTGTGTCAGGCTGTTGTTGCTGCAAGAGTTTTTTTTTTTTTTTTAATTTGTATGTCTAATTGATGACATTGGTGTTTTTAGAATGTTCCTGCAGAGTCAACAGTGAAATGTTTTAGAAGAATGAAATGCAACTGTGCTTTATGGAGAATGACATACAACTGTGTTATATGTTATATATACAGTCTTGTGCTGATGTTGAATTTCACCAGTCACCTTTTAAATGTGATTGTTTTGCTTGTAATATTCCGCCATTTTGAAAGTTGGTACTTTTTATTCTGCTCTCCTAACAATTTGAGTTTGTAAACCAACATTTAAGATTGATTGTCTTACGAAGGAAATAATGATGATAAAATTTAAAGTAATGTATACGTATCGCAGAGACGAGCATAACGAAAGCACCAACTTTAAAATGCGCTTGCCTGGCGGACCAGCCTTGCTTCTGCTGCCTGTATGTTCAGTGTTCTCATGTGTCCTTAAGTGACTGTGTCCCATTTCCCAGTCGTGCTACGCCCCTTAACCCCCCTCCCAACCCCTCCCTCCTCCCCCCGTGGAGTCTTCCACTGCTGTGTAGGTGTGCTGCTATGACCCTCATTACCTGTACCAAACGCTAATCTGTGCTTTGCTTTGGCTTTCTGCTTGTCTTGTGTTTGTCCATGGTGTTGTCTTCCCCCCCACCCACCCACATACCTACCTATCCCTACCCCACCTTCCTCCCCATCCATGTCTTGTTGGTTTTTAACCCCCCCCCCTTACTTTTTTATGTCATGTCTGCTTGTCATGGCTTGCTTTCATCCAATCATCCATCGACCCATCCCCTCCCCTCCTCTCCCCTCCCCTGCTCACCCCTTCCCCAACTCCACTCCCTTTTTAATTCCTGCATCATGATTGGCTGCTCTGACGACGACCCTATCCTGCGCTCCCCGTCTGTGCCTGCTTACCCTTTGGCCTGCCCTGCCCCGCCCCTGCCCTGTGATTGGTGACTGCGTCCTCGTACCCTCTCTGTGATTGGCTGTGGCCCTATGGCCGAACGGTGTAGTTCACCAAAATATGGGCTTCTTGCTGACAGGTACCACTTCTGCGAGAAGTGCTTCAACGAGATCCAGGGCGAGAGCGTGTCCCTGGGGGATGACCCCACCCAGCCTCAGACGTGAGTACTCCCGCTTTCTTCCTCCTTCCTCCCCTCCCTCCTCATCCTCCTCATCCTCCTCACCCTTCCTCCCTCCATCCAGAGACGCACTGTTTTTTTTTTTCTACTGCCAGGTTCAACTACAGTAATTTACCACCCTCCACATGCGCAAGCACACACACACACACACACACACACAAACAGACAGAGACGCATTAGGAGAGTTTGAAACAAGGACTAAGTTACATTTTGAGTGGAGTCTTTCCATGAACAGCAGACTGGAGTCCAAGAAATTCGGCTCCACTTCTCAAAATGTCAACCTGTCAGCTCTTCATAAAGCATCCTGGGTAAAGACCGGTACTCGTCAGGCACTTTTGACATATGTGGACATGGCAGAAGCATGCGTTTGCTGACTTGGGTTGCAGATTGAGGAGGCTAAATGGGTGGGGGTTTAGCGCAAGTCTTTTTTTTTTTGTGGGAAATATCAGTTATCGAAATAATTTAACCTGAAAATCGTCAACAGTATTTCAAAAGAAGGAAGCAGGACTTGGAAAAGGGTCTGCATCTCCCCGAGTTGAATAAAACTGGAATGGCTGCTGCAGCTAAGTAGTTAGGCACACGAGGGCCAAGAATATGAGTGATGATAAATCACATGTAATTTATTTTACCATTTTCACCCTTAATTGCTTTTCTACCTTTGCGTTTCCCATCTGTCTTTTCTGCATTGCTGGTTTATGGCCTCACTGTGTTGAAAGACCCTTAAACAACTTCTGCCAAAGGAGAGGATGGGATTTTTTTTTTGAGCCTTGGCTATACTGATGGGAGTTCAGTTTCCTGAAGATTGAATTGGCAAAAACTTTTGACTAATTGTGTGACTTTTAAAGAGTTTCAAAAATGCCTTTTGGCCATTTGGACTGTATTGAGTCCATGGCTTCCAGGAGTCTTGGCTGCAGCTTAGAACAGAGGAGCCTTCAGATGGACCAATGCCTGAATGCTAAGAAATGGAGAAACTTGATATTTTGAGAGTGGTAACCAGGTGATTTATTTTCTAAAAGAACCATCGCTTGCGTTCGGCCAACGTTCTGCCAACGATCGAAATGAATATATCAAAATGTAATCCCTCAGAATTGGACCTGGTGAAGGCGTATTGTTCGTTCAAACTGGTTTGTGTTTAGTGCCATCACTGCTGCTGTCTTTATGACTGTTTTTTATTGTATCCGTCTTCCCACTTCCATCAGGTCCATCAATAAAGATCAGTTTGAGAAGAAGAAAAATGACACACTGGATCCTGAAATGTAAGTGTGTGGTTTAGTGTTTCATTCTTGGTGTATGAGACATGAACAGCTTAGTTTTGTACATAAATAAAATATACACCGGCCTATAAAAGCTGTGATACCATTACAATAGGTTGTTGTGTAATTGTTGTCACGTTTATAATTGACCTATTTTTTTTGGTTGTGCCTTGTGTTTCTCTGCAGGTTTTCAACCTGTATGGATTGTGGCCGTAAGATGCATCAGATCTGTGTTCTGCACCATGAGACGATTTGGCCATCAGGGTGAGCTATAGACGTCTCTCTCTCTCTATCTCTCTATCTATCTCTCTATCTATCTCTCTATCTCTATCTCTATCTCTCTCTCTATCTCTCTATCTCTCTCTCTATCTCTCTATCTCTCTATCTCTATCTCTATCTCTATCTCTATCTCTCTCTCTCTCTCTCTATCTCTCTGTTTTTTTTGTCTCTTTGTTCTGTCTCTGTCTTGTTTGGATGTCACTTTTCAGCTGTTTTGTTCTGACGATACTGTTTACTTTGTGCCTCTCAGATTCGTATGTAATGGCTGCCTGAAGAAATCTAATAAGAACCGGAAGGAGAACAAGTATGCGGCCAAAAGTAAGTATGACCTCTGACCCTTTCGCCTTGCCCCATCAGTGCAGGGTGGCAGAGCCCTCTGCCATGTCACTGCATCAAGTCCTCAAAATGGGGGCATCGACCTCTGACCTCTTGCATGCCCTTTGTCGTCATCTTTGTCTTGTTTTCTCCTTTGCCAGGGCTGCCTCAGACGAAACTGGGCAACTACCTGGAGACGCGGGTGAACGACTACCTGAGGCGGCAATCCCACCCCGAGTCCGGCGAAGTCACCATCCGGGTGGTGCACGTCTCCGACAAGGTCGTGGAGGTCAAACCAGGAATGAAGTCCAGGTGAGTGCAGAGCAAGACACTAAGCAATGACCTTGGGTCTAACCCCCCTCACAGAAATGCAGCTTTGTCATGCATAAGGAGATTGATGAAGTGTGTATATGCGTGTGTGTATCGGACTGCAGGTTTGTGGACAGTGGCGAGATGTCGGAGTCCTTTCCGTACCGATCCAAAGCTCTGTTCGCTTTTGAGGATATCGGCGGGGCGGACGTCTGTTTCTTCGGCATGCACGTACAGGAGTATGGCTCCGACTGTCCGCCGCCCAATCAGAGGTAAGTCTCAAGCCTCAAATACAGTGATGCGAAGGTCTGTAGAGTGATGTCAGTTTAGGTAAAAATGAGGACTTGTGGTGGCTTGCTGATGCACATCACACATTTGTAGATGATATCCGTACCTATTTACTCTTCTATTGTATTTCATGGGCTTTTGTAGATTAATTGTGCACAATGACATACTCGAATGTTCTCTAATGTCATTTTGTGTTTTCAGTGGAGTTTTTGTGTAAGTTATTCCATCATATTGCCTCTTTGACTTACCTGGTTTGTGTCGACCTCTCTCCCTCTTAGGCGGGTTTACATATCCTACCTGGACAGCGTCCACTTCTTCCAGCCACGCGCCCTCAGGACTGCAGTCTACCACGAGATCCTCTTGGGATACCTGGAGTATGCAAGGAAGTTGGGGTGAGTAATTAAGTCCCTGTTGCCTCGCTTACCTTCTGATCGGTCCCGATTCCCATCTTTGACAGGCATTGGTTGGGTTTCCATTCATCTTGTTCACAGGAGGTATGCGTATTTATAGTAATTCGTCCTAGCAAGATGCTCATCAAAGACTGAGACAAAGACAAAGGCTGTGAAGATTAATTGCACATTTCAAGCGCTCTGGTTTTTTTATTCGAATAACTAAAACTATGCATAAACAAGTTGGATGGAAATCCGGTTAGTGTCATAACTGGTAACATGCTGATTGTGATTTTTTTTTTTATGATTAATCAGGAATTCCTGATTTTCTGGCCCAAAAATGAATTCTGCACTTTGTTAGTGTGTTTAATGGCCATGTTGTTGCCAAACCATTGTTCTGCATGTATTTTTCAGTTTTTTTTGTCCTTTGCCAATCACATCTATGTAATACCAAGACAATGATGTCCCCTTAACCATACTGACGACATTGTGTGTTGCAGGTTTAGCATGGGGCATATCTGGGCTTGCCCACCCAGCGAAGGTGACGACTACATCTTCCACTGTCATCCGGTTGACCAGAAGATCCCCAAGCCCAAGAGACTGCAGGAGTGGTACAAGAAGATGCTGGACAAAGCCGTGTCGGAGCGCATTGTCCATGACTACAAAGTAAGTGGCCAGTGGCTCCTTGAACAAATGTCCTGCACTGTTATTAGGCAAACACACACAAATAAATACAAATAAACAAACATACACACATAAAAATAGATAAACACGCGTCTAGATACACACAAACATTAATATGACTTTATAAGCAAACACACCAGGGCTGAAAGATCTCAGATATGGTGGGACAGTAGGCTACATTTAATAGATAGCCATAAAAGCTTTGTAACATTTTGTAATTTCAGGCATAGAATTATTTCTTGCTTTCTGCTCTGAACACACACACACACACACACACACCTATATGGCCTGGTAATAACCGCCATGTTTGCCGTCTTCTCAGGACATCTTCAAGCAGGCCACAGAGGACCGGCTGACAAGTGCCAAAGAGCTGCCCTACTTCGAAGGTGACTTTTGGCCCAACGTCCTGGAGGAGAGCATCAAGGAGCTGGAACAAGAAGAGGAGGAGAGGAAGAGGGAGGAGAACAGCACTTCCAACGAGAGCGTTGACGTGAGTGGGAACTGCAGAGTCTCGGTTCTGGGGACGCCGGCCAGGCTAGATTGGCCTCAGGCCTGTTTGAATCCACACCGCACAGCTCAGCTAATCACTTTTGTAAACACCACAGTTGAAACGAAATACACTCAAAATTATGAATGGACATTCATCTGTGTGGGAGAAAAGACGGTGATTTCAAGAGCTCGTGCCTCCAGAACTTTGTTAGCACTGGACGGCATATGTAAGGGAAGCACTCACTTATGAACCCAGGGTCACGCGTGTCCAGGGCTTCCCATCGTAAGAGCTAGAGATGTAGTATCTGGGAGCCCTGAGTCAGCAGCACTTGTGGTCGCGACTGGAACAACCCAGATCAGGTCCAGAATAAGCTGCTGTCTTAGAGGTGGGCTCGGTGAGGGGAGTCCAAGAAAAATGTTAGGCTATTTTGGTGTTCGTTTCTGCATCCTCCATGAGGCTCTGAGAGTGAAAAAGGAAAATGTTCTCAGTGTCTCTCCATTACTAACATAAATCGCTCCTGAACAAAAAATATATCTTCTATTATTGTGTTATTATTTTATAACATCTTACTGGAAAAAAATACATTACTGTGTTTTAAGCAAAGCTCCTGTTTTTTTGTATTTTTTCAATGTATGTTTTACCTTTAACCCCCCCCACCAAATAACATTTTATAATGTTCTCATAACGCCTACAGGCCACGAAAGGCGACAGCAAGAACGCCAAAAAGAAGAACAACAAGAAGACCAGCAAGAACAAGAGCAGCCTGAGCCGAGCCAACAAGAAGAAACCCGGGATGCCCAACGTGTCCAACGACCTCTCGCAGAAGCTCTACGCCACCATGGAGAAGCACAAAGAGGTGGGGAAACGGCATCCTGAAACAGTTTGATTTAGAAAATGGAATACATGTTTCATAGCAATTTATAATATTATATTCACATTAAGTGGAAAATGGATGAAAACCGAAAGGGAGGAGACGGACGGAAAAGTACTGTTTTATGTGTGAATGTCTATTATTAGCAGAGTTGGACAAATTGGCCTGAGAAAATAAAAAGTCCTGCCATATATTCCCCTCTGCTTGTGCTCTTAACACCAATTACCTTGTCTACTTGAATGAAGAGTTGAATGAAGTGGTAGAAACAGATATGTGACCGTACTTTTACTTTCTGAACCTGGGATGCCCACCTCTGATCATGGGGTGTACTGGCAGCCTCTGCTCCTGCAGTAGCAGTAGTAGTAGTAGCAGTTATGCCTCTATGAAGGACACAAAGATGACTCTTTCTCAAACTCCCTTCTTCTCGCCCCCCCCCTCCTCTCCTCCTCCGGCAGGTGTTCTTTGTGATCCGCCTGATCGCCGGGCCAGCGGCCAACACGCTGCCGCCCATCTCCGACCCCGACCCGCTGATGGCGTGTGACCTGATGGACGGTCGCGACGCCTTCCTGACAATAGCGCGCGACAAGCACCTGGAGTTCTCCTCGCTGCGGCGCTCCAAGTGGAGCTCCATGTGCATGCTGGTGGAGCTGCACAACCAGAGCCAGGACCGCTTCGTCTACACCTGCAACGAGTGCAAGCACCACGTGGAGACGCGCTTCCACTGCACCGTCTGCGAGGTGAGCACCCACAAGCAAGTGGGGGTGGGGGGGAGAATGACCATGTGGGGCTAGTATGACCATGTGGGGCTAGTTTTCCGGCTAGTTGAAATGCAAGACGCACACCAGAGATGGAGGTGCTGGCAACTCGTTAAACAATTTGCCAGAGAGAACAAAAAGTGCCACACACTCCCGAATTGTCAGTGAAGAAGTTTTTTAATGTGACAACGTTTCGGCCTTCCTCAGGTCAGTTTCCCGGCTAACACTTTTATTTTCGTCCCTATTGCGGTGCATCTACATGTAACAACATGGAACTTTTATTATGTGCCTACTCTGTACATACTTAACACTGATTGTAATCTTTACCCTTACCATAGGGTACCACAGTGTGTGTACATAATGTAACATGTTGGTACCTTATGTTCGCTACCTTATACTCTAATGTAGGTGCACTGCAAAAGAAACCGTAAAATAAAGTGTAACCGCTTCCTGCACATGGATAAAGTGTACCTTTTTAAAAAAAGGTTTTAGTGGTGTCGTCCATTCACATTCTGTTTTAGTCCAGGACTGGGCTTAATCCATGTATGGGAAACTGGCCCACAGTGGCCTTACGTAACGCTGTAGCCAAGTAGAGGAGAAGGTTAGAAGTAAGGAGCGGAAAGTCTGATTGTAGGACACATGGCGAATGACGTGTATTTTCTTTTGTCTTTTTATATGTTTAAAAATATTAATTTTAATACGGAGAGTCCAGGTAACGTGAGGGGTAGATTTATTTTTAAGTAGTATTAAATGGGGGAGAGAGCAATGATAAATGGGGTGTGAACGCATTTATGGGCAGCCGCCTTGCTCCAGGGCTTTTTAATGTTGGCCGTGTGTGAAATCCGCTCTGTTTTCCACATCATTTAACTCCATTTCCCCCGGCTGGCCTCTGCTCTGCTATCCCACCCCCACCCCCCACCCCTTACCCTTCTACCACCCCCCCACAGGACTACGACCTGTGCATCAACTGCTACAACAGCAAAGGGCACGAGCACAAGATGGAGAAGCTGGGCCTGGGCCTGGACGACGAGAGCAACAACCAGGCGGCGGCGGCCGTGCAGAATCCGGGCGACTCTCGGCGCCTGAGCATCCAGCGCTGCATCCAGTCGCTGGTGCACGCCTGCCAGTGCCGCAACGCCAACTGCTCGCTGCCCTCGTGCCAGAAGATGAAGCGCGTGGTGCAGCACACCAAGGGCTGCAAGCGCAAGACCAACGGCGGCTGCCCCATCTGCAAGCAGCTGATCGCGCTCTGCTGCTACCACGCCAAGCACTGCCAGGAGAACAAGTGCCCCGTGCCCTTCTGCCTCAACATCAAGCACAAGCTGCGGCAGCAGCAGCTGCAGCACCGGCTGCAGCAGGCGCAGATGCTGCGCAGGCGCATGGCCAGCATGCAGCGCACCGGCCAGATGGCCGCCCCCGAGTCGGAGGAGGGGTGCGGCGGGGGAGCGCCGGGGACACCCACGCCCAGCACGCAGCCCGCCACACCCCAGACGCCCACGGGCCAGAGCCTCACACCGGGGCCCCCGATGGGCATGGGTGGCGGTGGAGGAGGAGGAGGGGGCACCCCACAGCCCCAGATGCCTCCACAGCAGGCCATGCAACAGCAGCAGCAGCCTGGGGTGCCCCAGCACCACCAGATGCCCGGCTATCAGCAGATGCCTGGGCCGGGGGGCATGATGAACTCGCCCCAGCAGCAACAGCAGATGATGATGCAGCAGCAACAACAACAGCAGCAGCAGCAGCCTCCGTCGGTCCAACAGATGCAGCACCCCAACAGCCTCCCTATGTACGCCACCAGGCCCCCAGGCCAAGTGTCTGCAGGAAAGCCAGGGATGGTCCAGCCAGGAATGGCCCCCCAGCAGCCCAACATGCCTCAACAGCAGCAGCAGCAGCAGCCACCGGGTCCACCCCAGGCCGCCCTGGAGACGGCCCTGAAGATCCAGCGCGTGGCCGAGACCCAGAGGCAGCTGGCCCAGCAGCAGATCATGCGGCAGGCCAACCCAGCCGGCATGATGCCCCCGCACAACCACCACCAGGCCGGCCAACCACAGGCTCAGATGGGAATGGGCCACCCGGGCGCCGGCATGGTCGGCGGGCAGGGGATGCCACCACAGGTGGCGGCCGCGGCTGCGGCAGCAGCTGCTCGGGCACAGATGGAGCAGCAGGCGCAGCAGCAGCAGCAGGTGGGTGCAGGCATGGCACCCCAGCAAGGGGGACCACAGGGCCAGCTCCCGCCTCAGATGCTGCAACAGCAAGGCGGCCCGCAGCAGCAGCAGTGGGGCGGGCCGGGTATGCCCCCCCAGCAGAGGCCCATGATGAGCCATGCGGCCATGCTGGCAGCTCGACAGCAGCATGGACAACAGCCAGGACAGCCGGGGCCCATGGGGATGGGCATTGGAGGCCCTGGGGGTCCCGCCGGAGCAGTGCCAGGGGCCGGGGCAGGACCAGGGCCGGCTGGCCTTCCGCAGGGGGCACTCCAGGACCTCCTCCGCACCCTGCGCTCCCCCAGCTCGCCCCTGCAGCAGCAGCAGGTGCTTAACATCCTGCGCTCCAACCCGCAGCTCATGGCCACCTTCATCAAGCAGCGGGCGCCCAGGTACCTCCAGGGCCGTGGAGGGCCAGTGGCCGGACCCGGGGGCCAGGGGATGCCCGGAGCGCCCGGTGGCGGCCCTGCCGTCATGGACGGCCAGCAGATGAACGCCAACCCCGGGGCTCCCCAGCCAGGCATGCACATGGGCCAGGGGGCAGGCATGGCGTCCATGGGCCCCCTGCAGCCACAGCAGCAGCAACAACAACAGCAGCAGCAGCAACAGCTCCAGCAACAGCGCCCTCTGTTGGCTGGCAACATGCAGCAGCAGCAAATGGCAGCTCTCCAGCAGCAGCAGCAGCAGCAGCAGCAACAACAACAACCAGGAGGCATGCCTGGCCAAAGTCAAGGCCCCGGCATGTCGAATATCAACCCCCAGTTCAGAGAGCTACTGTTAAGGAGGCAGCTGCTTCAGCAACAACAACAACAACAACAACAGCAGCAGCAGCAGCAGCAACAGCAACAAATGGGCAACCATGCCCAGTTCCAGCAGCCCCACCCTCAGCAGCAGCAACAGCAAGGCTACCCCAACCAGCCTGGCCAGCCCCAGCCCGCCGCTCTCCAGCAGCAGCAGGGGGCTCCAGGAGGACAGCAGGGCTACGGTGGCATGTCCCCACAGGTGGCAGCAGCTCTCCAACAGCGGTTGCAGCAGCAGCAGCAGCACCAACTCCAGATGCAGCAGCAGCAGCAGCAGCAGCAGCAACAACAGCAGCAGCAGCAGAATACCATGGTAGGCCTGCAGGGGCCTGATGGAGGTGGAGGAGGCCCCGGAGGTGGAGGCCCCCACCCTCAGTCCCAAGTCCAGCAACAGCAGCAGCCTCCCCAGGGCGGCCCCCAGCAAGCCATGCATCTGGCCATCCAGCAGAGGCTGCAGCAGCACCTGGGCGGGGGCTCGCCAGCACAGCACAGCAATCCCATGAGCCCGCAGCAGCAGCAGCAGCAGATGGGCCAGTCGCCTCACCTGCAGGGCCAGCAGCTGCCCACGTCGCTTAGCAACCAGGTGCGCTCGCCGCAGCCCTCGCCGCGGCCCCAGTCGCAGCCGCCGCACTCCAGCCCGTCCCCACGCATGCAGCCCCAGCCCTCCCCCCACCGCATCTCCCCCCAAACCCAGACAGGCTCCCCGCACCCTGGCCACCTGCCCCAGCACCACAACCCCGGCATGGTGCCCCCGCCGCCCCCTCCCCAACAGCAGCAGCAACAGCAGCAGCCCAACACCATGGACCAAGTCCCATTCGGGTCGGATCAGAACGCCATGCTGTCCCAGCTAGGGGGCATGGGGGCACTGCACGGGCCTGGGGTGAACGACGTGCTGTCGGGCAACAACCAGGATCTGGGGACTAATATGAATCATAATGGCTTAGACATTATGTAGCATTTTTTTTGTGCTATTGGAATCTGCCTGGAGACACCATAAAGGGGGTGAGGGGGGGGGCAGCGTAAGGTTTTCCTATTATTATTATTTAATATTTTTCTGATATAAATGAAAAGAACTGAACTTCCTATGGGAGATGCTTCATTAAAATACACAAGTCGACAAATTAATTAAATAAATGAATGGTAAGTTATTGCTGTTAATATATATTTTTGCCAATTGTGTTCAAATGGGGGTATGGGTGAAATGGGTTGGGCAATATCCTTCCTTAGTATATGACACAAGTACTATTTTTTGGGGTCAAAAAAACGTCTGCCTTTTTTACAAATATTTTTTAAGATTTTAAAAAGTGGCGTACAAAAATTAAAGAGCAAAGTTAGTGAACATAATAGCTTTGGGTTTCCTCTCCATGAAGCAGTCTTGATTGTATTGATTTTTTGCAGTTACTTTTTCTATGATATTACTCATCTTCATCGGTCTAAATATCAAAGTTATTTCCATTACACTTTGTGTTTTTGACGGTTTATAGCATATGTAGTTTGAGACTGCTTACAATTTACAAAGAATATATTTTTGTTAAGGACCGGAATAAGGCAAGAATAACAATGAGTTCATCTTTTCATTTAACACTTTTTTTTTTTTCCATGTTTTTTTTTTCCCCCCCATGAGGGGTGTGGGGCTTATCTAAAACTTTTTGATAGTGTTGCTAGGGAACTGATGGCGGGCTGTTGCTGGGATGCGTGGGAAACGTCAGTCATCCTACACATGTCACGGCTCTCCTGCACTCAAACACCCTCTCCCATGAATGTGTGCTCCTCCTCTCCCCCCCTCCCCCCCCCCCCCCCTCTCTCTCTCTCTCTCTCTCTCTCTCTCTCTCTCTCTCTCTCTCTCTCTCTCCCTCCCTCTCTCTGTCTCTCTTTCCCCCTTTCCCCATTACCCATTTCCCTTGAACCACGAAATCACTGCTGACACTATAGGTGCACTGCAGGCATTGGCTTTTGGCTTTAGGGGAAGGCTCAATCACAGGACACTGTTGTCGTCTACCAAGGAGACCTGGAGAAGAAAAGGAAAAAAAAAAAAAACTTTTTTTTCTTCGGGGGAGGAAAGGAGGAGAGAGCTTCGCAAGGAATTAGTTCCTGTACATCTGTGGGGTTGGAGGGAGAAGGATTGTCTCTTCTTTTTCTCTCCCTCCATCGCTCTGTTTGTGTCTGTTTTTCCATCTTACTGACTTTGCTCTCTGCTTGCCCCCCACTATCTATCTCTCTCGCTCTGGGAAGCATCGCTTCAACTTCCTCTCTTCTCGTTTTCTCCTGTGTGCTGAGTTTATGGGATTTTAATTTAATAATTTTTACTGTACAAAGAAAAACAAACTGTGGACTTAAATAATTAAATACTGTTTTTTTGTTTTGTTTTTGTTTTTTTGTGTTTTGTAATAAAATGTAAATTGATAAAACAAAAAATTTGTACAGACTTTCAAACTGATGGGTAGGCAAAGAAACTAACGTTTTTCTAACAGCATTTCTCCCCCTCCGTTTCATGCTGGTAATAGGAGCACCCGAAGCAAGGGCAGCTCAGAGGGGAAAGGGTGGGGTGGGGGGGTTCGCCTGAGACGAGACATGTAGAGAGAGCGTTGGGAGCAGCCAAGGGCAGGCTGAACTAGCACCAATGCGCCTTTTGCTGTGTACATTTCAGCACTTGAAATGATGATTGGTGCATGTCCAATGCTCTCCGTCTCACGCCGTAAACATCTAGCTTTTCTTACACACACACACACACGTGCACACACACACATAAAAGAAAACGTGTTGACATGCTATCGTGGAGACCCACAGTGTATTTCAGGAATAAGATGGACTGCTATTATAAATAGAATCGAAAAAAATTGGTTGATTTAGTATTTTTCTGTAAGAGTTGGTGTAGGGTCGGGAAATAACCACAGCAGAATCCATGGCAATATGCCTTGAGACTTATTTTATAAGAACACGGAGAAATAACTCGTCTTTTATATATAGATATATTATTTAATTTTATTTTTTTGAAAGTTAAAAAAAAACTTGAAGCTACATAAAATTGATAAATTAAATGAATTTTTTCTGTTTTTTTTTCTTCTTTTTTTTTTTACAAAGATGTATTGGAGATGCAAGATGGCACTGGCTCATAACAGAATAGGCCCCATTTGGGGGATGCTGGGTAAAATATCATGCCATTTGAAGAAATGTCTTATACTTACAT
The DNA here is from genome assembly GCA_030347295.1 of Setipinna tenuifilis. Lineage (NCBI taxonomy): Eukaryota > Metazoa > Chordata > Actinopteri > Clupeiformes > Engraulidae > Setipinna > Setipinna tenuifilis. The sequence continues at coordinate 16,468,496 of CM059287.1, read as the reverse complement.
ATATAAAAAATATAGATACTGAATCACTGTACAAACCATGGCAACTGAACAGTTTATTTTTTTGGTTTGTTATTTTCCTTCTTTTTTTTTGTTCTATTTTTTCAAAGGAGAGACTGGAAAAACACCATGAGCTATTTGTTTAGTGTTCAAAACATTTTGACCACTTTTTTTTTTTCTCCCCCTTGTTGACACAAGATGGTGCTTGCTGAACAGAAGCAAAAAAGAACTAGTGAACTGTCGCTCCAGTGTCAGTAGTTATCCTTTTTTTTTTAAGTTATTTTGGTGGTCAGATTTCTTTGCCAATTATTTAATTGTACATTAAAGTATGTTTGTACCATTGGAAAATATACCAAGTGGTTGGTGCTGTTCTTCCTTTTGTTTGTTTATGTGGGTGATGACATGGTAGAATCATCACTCCTCTTCCATATGAATGAATTGAACAGTGTGTGAATTCATCTGCCAGTTCATGGGTGTGTTGGGGATACACAGTGATATGAAACTACTTCAGAAATGGAGGAATTTAATATCTCACAAATATTGGTGTCAGAATGTGTAAAATTTGGACTGTTACACTGACTGTTTACATTAGTTGTCCTTTATTATATGTTTGACACATCCTGTCCTTTCAAGGGTGTGCAGAAGTTTGGTTTCACAGCTGAGGAGTTCTACCTCCATTGTGTATGTAGGGTAGGCAAATGACTTGGCTTTAGGATTTTGGATAGATAACGACAATCACACATGTATGTGAAAGTCACGCAAGGATTTCTGCACAAAACTGCTTTAAAAAGGGCAAATTCATCTGCATTTATTTCATTAAATAATTCAGGGCAATGGAAAAAACGAACCTTGGAGATGGGAAAAGAGTGGACATAGGAGTTTATTTAAATAGAAAAGGCAACAACTGTAGTTACATTGATAAACAAAGACTAAAATGTATACTGTGCAATGCCACGGTTTCCCAGGTCTCTTGCATTCTCATGGGTGTCACTTCGAACCCTGTAAACTTGCTTCAGACATACCACATTTGTGTAAACCTTAAGTTGTAGGCCCAAACAGGGCCACCTCGGTAGAAAATCAATCCACTTAATTAATCTTCCTCCCTAACAATTCATTTATAAATAATAAATATACATTCAAAATTAACAGGACCCTTGGGTTTAAAACACTGTTGTGCTAAGGCCATTCAGAACACCTCACCTCTTGAAATAGTACCCTCGTATACATGGCGAGACAGTAGTGAGGGTGTACTTGTATGACTGCTGACTAGATGTTAATGATTTCCTAATGGAACCACAGGAAGAGATGCAGCAATGACTGATTGTAGTGAATTAACAGCCATTGAAAAAAAAAAAGTTAAGTAATAATGAATAATACTGAAATGTGAGCGTAATACCTTTTGAAGAAAATAACATGATGTTGGTACTAAAGCTGCTAACGAATCTACACAATGTTGCTGTACACCAGGTAGTGGTTAGTGACAGAAGACAAACTATGTTGTTCCAGTGCAACAGTCACTGCCAGTGTTTCAGTCTTGAACACAGTAAACACAATGTAAACAAACAACTTCCCCATCCAGATCCCCTGATGCAAAAATGACTTTGTCTCGTCCTATCAGTTCTTTGATGTCGATGCAGGAAGTAGCGTGGCAGCATTCCATCTGGCACCAGAGCAGAACCTATACCATGTGACCCATGCTACAGTCGATCTATGAAACCTCCTGTTGGTGAGAACCTAGTGATGAGCAATACAAAAACAGTCTGGTTCCTCCAAACCAAACGGGGGTAGTCGGGAGCTAACTCATCTGAGTTGGTAACTAAAACCCCTTTTCACCAGAACACTGAGCTCCTCGTGTGGGTCGTAAACTGTGCACATCACTGAATGCAGGGCTAAGGTGCTACTCAAACCTAGATGAGAGAATCCAGATATTACGCATCTATGGACAAGTGCCTGTGAAAGTAGCAAAGACTAAGTCCATTTGTTATGTCTATTGGGGCCTCATATCATGCACATGGGCCCAGCCAAATAGTGGACGGAATGAGGACATCAATCTGCTGACTAACCGTGTTCTAACTGTGTTTGCTATGCACGTCTACATTACTGTGTATCTACACTAGTCTGTGTACCTACAGTGGTGGGTGCTGTCTCAGCTGTGCAAAAATATCTCCCTGAGGGAGAAAAGGAAAGGGAAGGTGTGTCATACAAAAGCCCCCTTTTTAAAAAAAAAAAAAAGGTGTGTGTCTTGAAATGTTTGGGCTGCGCATCTTTTACACACACACACACACACACAACCACACACACACATTCTGGCTCACAGCCATCCTTTTCCCCTTCCTTTCTTTCTTTCTTTCTTTCTTTCTTTCTTTCTTTCTTTTCTCATTATTTGCCTCGAGTCCCTTATTAGATTTCCAGGTCCCAGCTCCCGAAGAAGCCCTTGGCAGTCAGGGCCTCTCTGAAAGTCACAGTCATGGAGTTGATGGTGACGTCGGTCACAGTGATGTCCTCTGTGTTTGCGAATGGCCTCCAGCTCTCCGATGTCTGAGGCACAGCGACTTCCTCTGAACGCGTGTCGGGGGACCAGCACTCCGACCTTCCAGGTCCTGAGAAAAACCAAGGACAGGCTGAAGGTCAAGTGAACAACTGGTGAATAATGGAGAAGGGGTCAGATCGAGAGAGACAAGAGAGAGGGGTCATTTCGTACTTAAGGAGCGGATGTGGAAACTATACATTAGTGGATATTGTTTTAGTTTTTAATATCAAAGAACACAAGAGTGACTTTACATAATTCAGTTAGTGGTATTTTGGGCAATATATTACACTTAGCAGACACTTTTATCCAAAGCAACTTACAAAAAGGAGAACATAATAAGCTAACAGAGGTGTAGAGGAAAGCAGAGTAAACAGACTGCACACATACACACAAGGAGATACATGTTCCTTAAGTACGTTTCCTGGAGCAGGGATATTTCAGACACACACACCCCCTACACACATAGACTCATACAAGCACGAGGCACCTAGGTAAAGAGCTGGTTTAGTAGAGATTACTTTTGTTAGGAAGGGAATCAGTCTCGGAAAAGAAGGGTATTCACAAGCTTTTTAACGGTCGAGAGGGATGTCGCTGCTCTTGTAGCGACTGGTAGGTTGCTAGTGTTCTCACAGGTTGCTCAGATCTGCTACGTACAATGTAATATTAAGTGGAAAATACAGAAATTAAACTGAAGGTGTAATAAAGTACCTTGATGAAAAACTACTCCAATGCACCTATACTGAAGTAAATCGGACCTTTTAATGACCTTTAATGAAGCTTTGTCCTGGTCTGTGGAATAGAGCCCAGCTATCTGATCCACTGACATGGTAACCTTAATGAACTAATGCTGGATTGGGGAGCTTACTTTGCTGGTGGTTCGCCCAGTAGAGCCACCTCCTAACATGGGGGACAGATGACTAACAGCACAGCCATACCCGGAGGGAATTGGGTCAGTATCGTGTCCTGTGCCTGGCCAACTGACACACTTACCGCCGAGGACATCTTGCTGCATCTCCATATCCCCTGCTGTTTCGGCCAGCCCTGTCTCCTCGCCATCTTCGTCATCACCACCATCCTCCTCCTCATCCCTCTCCTCCCACTCCTCTTCTGATGGGTCTTGGGAGGGGGTGGGTGTCTGTGGGGGACTGGGAATGCACGCATACTGTGCCTGCCCCTGTCTGCACTTGTGCTGGGCTAAATGGTGGTACAGGCCCTCTTCTGTCGACTGGTAGTGCTGGTCTGTGGAAGGGGACGACTGTGGCTCCAAAGTCCGTGTGAGGGAGAGACGTAGGCGGTCTGATGGTGGCGGCTGGGGCTTGTGAGCACTTCGCAGATCCATGGCGTAGACATTCTGAAAGTGAATGGGAGGCAGCACATGGTCATTAAGAGACAGCAGAGCTGATATTTCTAATGCCAGTTAAAGGAGAAGTTTACTCTGAATCAATCCATAGCCCTGTCGCTTGAGGTCACACAGTGCTGTTGGTATGAAAAAGAACAAAGTTTTATGCAACATAGACTGAATAATGAACTGGTGGCTAACATTAAATGAATGGGGCATAAGGAAATTAAACCGAAAGTTAGATTCTATGCCCCATTTAGTTTAGCTCCCTATTCATTATTCGGTCTATGTTGCAACAAATTTTCTCATTCTTTTAACTATCAACAGCAGCACTCGGTGACCTCGAACAACAGCGCTACAGATTGATTCACACCGAGCTTCTCCTTTTACACGAGGGATATACAGTATTTGGTTGTCAATTGAGTGAACCTGGAGGAGCAGCTTTTTGGGCTTCGGTCCTCTTTTGCGGTACCCCAGTGCCCTGTGCCTCTGCTCCCTGCAGCATGGGTAGGACAGAGTGATATGAGAGGAAAGGTGAGGAATGGTTGGGTGTGTGGTTGGGTGCAGCAACAAAGCGTTTTCCTTGTAAGAGAGGTTGGCTTCCGATAAGGGTAATGTGAACTCACTTCTCCTCATAGGCAAGGACAAGACGTGGATCCAGAATGTGTTCGGCAGGCTCCCATGTGCTGTATCTATGGAGGGTGAGAGGATGGGATAGTAAAGCATACCACATAACACACGTCTACTAATGTCTATAACAATGTCATTACTTTCAACAGTAGTATTACTTACTTAGGGGGCCACCCCTTCCACTTCAGTAAATACTCCACATTCCCCTATGGAAGATTAAGGGGAAAGTAAAACGATAAGCGCTGACCTTTGTTTTGAGTTGTAACATTCGATTTATATCTAGTCAATCTTTATTTCTTTTTTTCTCCTAAGAGGCAAATGGAGGGTGACGTTATCCCAGTGAATTTCCTGGTATGACATCATCTAACATGAGCGCATCGTGCCCATTAGAAAAAAAATCACATCTCAGGGGCGCTCGAACGCCATAAACAGCCAACAACAACCAAACATTCCAGAATATTTTGTGTTGGCAGAGCAGGGAGAGGTGGGAAATGTAGGCAGTGATAATATCAGAGGCGCGTGCATACACACTACAGTCCCCGTGCTCACATCATGACGTTTCCCGGCGCACGCTCCAAAAAGCATGTTTACTTCCACAATTACTTTTCACCGCTAGCCTATAGACTATACAGTGTAATGTATGCCTGGAGAGCAATATTAATGTTTACCGACTCCAATTACAATCAATAAAATCGGAAAAATATTCTCCAACCCATTTTAACGACGTCACCAAAAATACAGCCTGTAGCTAGATTAATAACACGCGCTACATGACGTTTCTAAACTAGATATCAGTTGACAGACTTCACCACTACATGCTGTCAGTAGAATAAACAACTGATTTCACAATTACTTGACTAGTCGTTATATGACGCTTTGCAAAACAACGTTGCAGATTCGAAGTGAAACGCAGCAAAGGGTTTCAAAAAATCAAAGCGATGTTGTATAACCCAATTCGCCCATCCAGTAACCTGATGGGTTACCGTGGCATGTAGGTTAATGCAATGGACACGCACTCCTACGTTAAAGGGGCACTCCCGAGTTCCCGCCCCCATATTTCTAATGGCTTAAAACAGTAAGGAACTAACTAGTATGTCGCGCGTTATTGTTTATCCATGAAGGACACTTTCACAGAAAATTACTACGCTGTTTATTTCAATGTGACATTGGTAACTGTCTTTTCATTTAAACTACAAAGGCATTATCTAGCAGGTTATTACCTTTCTTATTCTTTTTTTGATGATGGACTCCACAGCGAACACTTGCTCCCCAATAGCTGACAGCTCCATTCCAAGTTCACTCTCCGTTTGTTCCCAGGAAATAGTTGTTTCTGTTTGCTTGCTAAACGCGTTTCGTTCCTCCACAAAATAACAGTAATTGTCAGCTTGAAGAAATCCTTTACGAAAGCCGTTTCTCCCTTTCTAACCCCTGGTTTGTTTTCGGTTTAGTTTTGACGCTACCCACGCCGTTCCATCTCCCTTTACCAGATCTTTCTGTGTATGGAATGACTTTTCAAATCTGCGACACATCTGCACTGTTGGGCGCGTCCCCGTGCTATCCATGCGCGTTCGCCGTTCGCGTCTCTCATCTCCTGCAATTTGCCGGCGCGAAACTGAGGTTACATTGGTTCGTACACGTCACTGACAGATCGCCTTCCGCGTATGGATGTCCGCTCGACTGTATAAATATTGCTGCTGCTGTAACAACGTCTGCAATTTAAAGTACTTAAATACGTTCTTGGCACTGGCGTAGTTCAGCTTTTGCAGTGTACTGGTCAAGCCAAGCCTTCTTTATTCTGTGTCCCTGGCAAACTTTTGAAATGTGTGGGTGTGTGGGTTTTTTTTTTTTTTTTTTACTTTTACCTTAAATCTTGAAGAATGCCACAGCCCAAATATATTAAAGTGCCAATACAAGCATTTTATTTGTGTAACGAAAAACAAAACTAAAAAAAAAAAAAAACATACACACAAGCACATTTAACCAGATGCCCCAAATAAAAAGGGCAACAGTGACAGATTGTCATGGCAAATAATCAAATAAACAAAAAATACTACCCTTTTCCCAAAGCACCATGGTATGTGTAGTGTGGAATGTTGAGACTTTGAACTAAGATGTCCAATCATGACTCTTTGGGACTTTAATTTAGCCACCTCATAGAGTGGAATGATCTCATAATTACAACATATATTGCATTATATTAAATGAGAAAACAAAAAGTCCAGAGAAGGAGAGAGGGGCCAGTATTCTTAATCTCTTCAAGTAGAGGTCTACATTTTAAGTCATTATTTGATGCCATAACAGTTCCATTGCTTTGTGATTACCCAGTGCCAATACCGAACAACAGTGAATACCAAACACTGCAAACTAACCATCATCTTCACTGCTTTCACCTCCTCATAACCCTTTTAAAACACACGTTCAAGGACAAGTCTTACTTCGACACAGAACTTCCCACTTACCTCCTATTTCCCACTCACTCACAAAACACAGATCAACAACAACGGTCCCATTAAATTAAAGAACATTTTTGACAATGTATGACTTTTTTGTTAAAAAAAAACAAAAAACAAAAAAACAAACTTGTCATCAAAAATTTGAAAAAATTATGGCATTTTTGGCAAGTGAACAGGAGATATCTGCATTCTTGAAGGGCCTACACAACTTACCGGTCAAGTTTAGATTCGTAGTAGTGTTGTAAGGGACCAACAGAATCGACACGCATGCACTGGAGGCATTAAATAGACAATCTGATTGTAACAGAACCTCCCATAACGTGAACATAACATTCACTGAAAGTGTCATCATGCATTACTGCATTATACAAGCTACTTTTTATCAGTAACTATAGAACTTCATATGGAAAGATAATTCTTACACAGGCAATTTCAGGTGTGTCTTTCCAAGCAGTTGTCAAAGAGCTGGAACAAGGCTTAAAAAACGTCAGCGAAATCACTTATCTTTTTTTTTTAAAGGGGGGGGGGGGTATCGTTTGCCAAGCAAACAAACTCTACTGCGAGCAGTGACACAAGAGGCTTCGAAGGGAGGGGCAGGAGACAGAAAACACCATGACAACTGAGGAGATGCTTATGCATAGTGTGTGTGTGTCAGAGAAAGAGACCATGTGTATGTGTGCGTTGGTGTGTGTGTGTGTGTGTGTGTGTGTGTGAGAATGTGTGTGTAAAAGAGAGAGACAGAGGCAGAGAAACAGTATGTGTATGTATGTGTTTGTGTGGTGTGGTGTCTGTATGTGTATGGGTGAGTGTAAGTGTCAGTGTGTTTGTGTAAGAGAGAGAGACAGAGGGAGAGAGAGAGAGAGAGAGAGACAGAGACAGAGAGAGAGAGAGGTGGAGAAAAAGAGAGAGGAGAGATAGAGAGAGAGGGCTATAGGGATATTGATGTGGTACAGAGGTATAAAGAGAATGAAGTACTGGTAGTTTCATACTCAGTAAGACTTCTCACTTTCAAATTAAATCATAAAAAAACAAAAGTAACATTGAAAAATACTCCATATATATGTATATATATAAAAACACACAGTAATTCCAAACACCAAACGTAATCGTCATCAATCAGTATAGTGTTGTGATTTCTTAATGTGATTTGCAATCCCTGTGTGTCCGTTACCTTCACTGCTCCAATCTGATTGGCCTGAGTCCAGCAGTGGGCGTGTAAACAGAAGAAGGGGCTGGCCAGTGTGCTTTTGTGATTGGTGGAGTGGAACTCCTAACTGCTCGGAAAAAAAGGTTCCCTGATTGGACCAAACCTTCCCTCCTGAACCACAGCTGGAGTGGAGTGAGACGGAAAAGCTATCAGAAAACATTCAAGAGGCATCAGACCTCCATGTCTGGTGGACCTCCACCTCCTCTGAAACAACCAGGAGGAGTTCACAGTTCTTCCCTCGAAGCTGGTGGCGCAGGAACTTCCTGTTGACATGGCGACAGGAGGAATGGGGTGGTGGGGATGGGGTGGGGGGGTTGTTAGAGAAACATTATTTATTCAAATGACAATTTTTTTTTACAAAGTAGTGCCCCCTACTGGATTGTCTATGCATTGGAGTATTTTTTTAACTTCTCAAATCTGAGTATGTGTTTGCATTTGCAATGTATTTGTGTTGCAATGTGTAGGTAAAAAAAAGGAAAACACATCACATTTCACACATCCAATGTTCTGTGGAGTTGGCACAGGAGACATGGGTAAGGTGTGGCGTGGCACTGAATGCTGATGAATATGCATGTTCCAGCAAGCCTTTAGTTCAAGACATGCAACTCCACCTAATCTCAGCTCAGCTCATCTATAAGCCTCCTATGGCATGCCCTATGGCCTTTTTTAACGCACAGTCAAAACACCATCCTGTGATGAGTTTAACATGTATAAATCCTCTGCTTTGTAATCCCCATTTACCTTTAAACATGGGCAAATCACTTTGCATTGAAACGGCCTCTAAAAACAGCGAAACATTTTACCCACCTGAGATCATCAGCTGTTCCAATGGCGTGAGGACTCCGCAGTTTGGAGTCCAAGTTGTAGTAGACACCTCCTACCTCTCGCACCCCGATCCAGTGCTGCCTTTTCAGAGGCAGCCGCAGTGGACCCCAGCGCAAGTTTGAGGGCACATTCAGAATAAAGCCAGTAACATTGGGCAGAGCGATGCTTCCAACATCCCTACAGATGCAGAAACAGTGTTTTTCATGATGACCGACAAAGTACACACATATCTATACAGGGCACCAAGTGCATGATTTAAACAAAGTGCAACAAAATGACACTGACTGAGAAGTTTAGTGTGAATCAAATACTGAGTGGTGTAGGTAGAAAAAAAGGAGAAAATTGAATTAGACAGTTATGAGTAATGAGCTGGAAGCTTACACCAACTGAATGGGGCATAGAAGTTTCAAATTTCAGTTTGCTTTCCCTATGCAATCCCCATTCAGTTAGTGTTCGCTACCAGTGACCTCGAAAAACAGGGGAACAGATTGATTCACAACAACAACTTCTCCTTTAACATTTATGGTGACAACTGACATGAACAGTTACCTTCTTTTGTCCCACCAAACGGCTTCAAAGCCTCGAGTCTGCAGGGCCGCCATGATGACGTTCACATCGTAGTTCCCGTTGCCTAGCATGCTTTTCTTATGAGGCGTCACCAAAGTGCTGGGCGAGAGTCTTGAGGAAATTGAGGAAAGAAAACAAATATGTGGGCAAGGAAGTGAGGCCGTTCAAAAAAAGTAGGAGGGAGAGAGGGAGAGGGAGAGAGGGAGGGGGGGGGGATGAGAAAAAAGACAGAAAAAGGACAAAAAGGTTGGTAGAGAGAGGGAGCGTGTGTGCAATATTAAAGAAACATGAGGCAAAGATCTTTCCTCCACTTTTTATCAGCCAAAGGCTATGTGTGTATTACTAATCTGTAAACACTGTTTACCACTTTTCTGCTTTGTATCAAGACATAGCATTGCAGATGGGCTACTCATAACAGCATAAACATAAAGTTATATAACCATTTTTATGTCAAGACGCAGGACTGAAAATCAAAATCTGAACTACTCATAACAGCACTCATCACCAGCAAAAAGCTGGCTGCCCTCAAAAAGCCACCGCCCTTAGCCTATATTTCAGGTCATTTCTCAGACTCAATTACTCAGGGCTGGAGTCACAACGTTGTCATTTTAGCCCTGCCTCAACAGGGTCAAGTGAAAGTTAACAGTTGATCAGTGCATGTATGCAGAGGGCTCACAGGACAAATTCAATCAAAAACAGCAGTGCTGAAGAAACACCAGGAGGGATGGCTGTCAATTAGTTGTCTGTACTGCCAACCCTTCATCATTCGTGGCTTTGAAGATATACAGTGAAGAACTACATGTCTCTGATCTTGGTCTATTTTAAAAAAAAAAAAAGCTTTACATTACATTACATTTAGCTGATGCTCTTATGCAGAGCGACTTACAGTTATTTAGGTACAGGGTACAGTCCCTAGAGCAATGTGAGGTTTGATGCCTTGCTCAAGGGCACTTTAGGCATGGATGAGGGTGCAGGAGAGCTGTACATTCCTGATCATGTATCTGTTCATGATGAGAAATCCAAAAACATGCAGGGCAGTCCACTCCCAGAGGAATTGCCGAACAGCTGGTGTACCTCCATACATATCCTAATTTCTCTTTGCTCTGACCTGTGATATCCCCATTTCCCAGTTACCTCTGATAGATTTCCTGCAGTGCGTCTCTGGTGAAGGCCGCCCCATCCTGGAAGACGTTGTTGAGCGCATGCAGAGCACACAGCTCCCGGCGCTGTTTCTCGTGGTAGATGGCGGGAGGTGGCGGTGTGGCGGTGGGAACGACTGCGTCTGTCCGCTCGCCGGTCCCTTCCTCCCTCTCTGGCCCGCTGGCGGCACCCTCCTCGTTCCCTTTCTGCTTGCTCACCTTCCATGGCATACACCCCAGCTCCTGGAGACCTCCGACCCCCCTCCCCTTACCCGAGCACGGCGCACTCCCCATTTCTTTCCCACCGTTATGCCAACACTACCATCTCTACAACAACTCTTCAGTTGCCTGAGGGTCGTGTGGCAAGGGGAGGGGATGGTAGTCACTTGGCAAAAAGTAGAGCCTGGTTACCCAGACCTTGCACTGTGCTATCAAGGGATGGGAACTGATATAGGCAGTGAACTGTCAGCAGAGTTTATCTTCTTTGGTTCAACTCCATTTTGTGTTCGTAACTGCTTTTGGATTCATAGAAATGCAGTTCTTTCCATGTCTGTGGTTTTTACTGACAGTACCATGACAGTTTCAGCTGACCTCAAAATGGACTGAAGGGGAAGCGAAAGCCTGCCTTGTGGAACAAACAGTCCAGCGGTGATCAAGAAATCGAGTCAGAGGTCCTGCTAAAGTTCAAGTCAGATGCTGCTGAGAAGATAGAAACCAAGGGATAGCGTGTTATTGATCTCACGGTGAGGTTTTACGGGTGAAAGGCCAAATTACAACACCTCTTAAGAACACCAAAGAGCCACAGCACATGGTCGAACTGTTTTACTTTGTTAAACAAGAGTAAATAATTCCGCAGTAGTTAACTTAAATGCAGATAACGTTTGTGATAGGGGGGTCAAACAATTCAACCAGCTGATTGGCTATGATTGCTAGCAAGAGCAGCCACGGTAGGACACAGAAATCAAGAGGCCAGGACGGCCACGTTTTACACAACTTAACATTTCACGAAGGGTCATCAAGCGCACACTAAAATCCCATCCATACAAAATATGACCATTTCCTGTTTTTATTCAGTTAGAATAATCGCTCGTAGTGGTGTGTGGCTACAGTACTCGTTTGATTACATTAAGCAAAAGCGACCAAAACAGATTCGTTGTTTATCACTAGCTCACTTACTTGTGTCTTCATGCGGTACTGCTGTGTGTAAACTGTCAATATCCTTGTGATTTGCGTTCTTGTCTCTATCCTTGGATTGTTTATTCCTTTGTCTTTACCACTTTTCCTTATAGCACTGTCTCTCAACATGGGCATGCGCACAACGTCATTTGCCTTTCGCTGGCTTGTCACAGTCTGCGTCACGCACTACATGCGTACTGTGGTCCCTCCCTAAACACTGCGAAATATGACTCCTATTTTTAAAAAAGGGCTTATTTGGAATTACAGAGGAGCATGCCATATAGGCTAACGCACGCCGCTGTGCAATTCACTTTTTTCATTTTTGTAGAAGAACAAAAAAACCTCCCAAACTCCATAAACTTCTTTGCTCGAGATTCACCAGGGCATAAAGAACAGTTATGCATGGAAACAAATATTTTGATGCCTCCACCCAACGCTCTAAACTGGAACTACAACTTTTCTGTCAGAGATGAAATCAAAGGTAATTTAACTCTTAGTTTTATTCCATCTTTTATTCCAAGACCAGTTTGAGAAATTGCAAGAGATGAAACGTGTATAGAAAGCAAACTATACACAAGTTTTAAAACATTATTATATAAACATATATACACACATACGTTAAGGCACCAAAATCCTTTAAAATACTATACATTAGATCTGTCAGTAAGTGTAGTAAAAGTAAAAGTAGTGAGCGTAAAATCCAGTGTAAAACAGACAGCACCCAAAAACGAATTGCTTGTAGTCACAATAAAAACAGTCCAAATCACCCAAAGAGGTCAGAATTTCATGTTCTAAGTCAGTGTTTGACAGGGCTTTGGATGCCTGCTTTTCAACCCCAGTTTCCCTCAAGTTTTTTTGTCAGGACGTGGGCCATGTCGGCCAGGAGCTCTTCCCTGATCCGGTCCTCTCTGCGCTGCAGCTCGTGAACGTAGTGGCCCAGCATCGCCCTCATCTCCACAACCCTCTCCAGCAGCCTCGAGGCCGCAGCCCCACCATTGCCATCGCTCGCCTGCGTCCCACCCACCACCTCAGCCCTCTGGCCGCACATGGACAGGACCTCCCTGAGGCCTCCACCAGCATCCTCCTCCAGCAGCTGAGACAGGGTGCGTGACCTCGCCCGACCTTCTGCCTGAGCGAGAAGCACTACCAGCACGTGACCGAGGGCGTCCTCGCCCACAAGTTCCTCTAAGGCACGTAGGGCATCAGCGGCCTCACTGAAGTCTCCTCCTGCCTTGGAGCCAGGGCACTGGAGGGCCAGTAGGAAGGCGTGTGGGCCAGGGCTGACCATCTGAAGGCTGCGCAGGGCCCCTCGGGCCCTCTGTGCTGGCCCCAGCCCTTTGCCCAGCAAGTCCGGGGTGTCCACCAATGTCACCTCTCTTCCATCTGTCATTGTTCTCCAAATCTTGCACTCCTGCGCATCTCCCTGTTTCCTCGGGGAGGTGTCCAGGCCAAGCAGAATGCTGACCAGCGAGTGACGGCCTTTTCCCTGTGGCCCGACCACGATGACTCGCAAACCCTGGTCACCATATGTAGGACGAAGAGCAGGGCTGCTGGAGTTCTGTGCTTGAGCCTGTTTGTTTTTGGATGGCTCTGAGTGAATAGAGAACATTTTTGAGTATAAAAATACATAATTTTACATGCTATTTTTCTTTGTTTTTCAATACCCAAACAAGGTTTCCAATAAGCTACTTCTGACCACTTCTGCCACATAAACAGGAAATGCTGAACAACACAAAGTTAAAGTTTACTGAAGGTCGGCGAAAACTCTGCATGTTTACAACACTGACAAATCGCGGTAATTTGCATTTAACCCAACTTACCTTTTACACGTTGCTTTATATTTACTACAAATTCCAGTCCATTCTTTATTGACACCAATATAGCTAAAAACAGAAACACACAAAATATATAAAAAACACAGCCAATTATATTGTCTGTGACATACAGATGACAGTGGTGGAGGGTCACCTGCAATGGCTTTGATGAGAGCAGGCACCCAGCTGAACTTTGATAGCAGTGCTGTGCGATGAGAAAACAAAGAGATGGCATGATGGTGTTAAAAAGGATGGCCTGTAAAATGGTAAAAGGAATGATCTGCTATTTGGACACTTTGCAATGAGTTTTAAGACTGAGAAATGCAAAAGTATGATGCAAAATTGTAAAGGATAAATGAAAATTGGTGTCGGTGCACTGTCAGGCATAATAAACAAGCATCTCAAACCCTAATGTTTGGCTTTTGAAGTATTTTTTAGAGCTTGATGTGTTTCGATGAGTTTCGATCTCAACTGAAAATAATATTTCCCCAAGGTCTTGAATCTTTTTCTAACAGGTGCTGCTAATACTCTTTGCACAATGACAATAGCATACATATGAATTCACAGTGCAATATGAGCCACAGAAATGTCCATCAAAGAGTTCGATATTCACCAACGAGGAAGCGCCAGATACGAGCAAGCCAGTGGAATAGTGTCTGGAGCCCTGCGTGATGAGATGTGACAAACAGATATTATTGTTACTGTTACACATGTGATTACACTGATAAAATACCTCAAGTTGTGAGAGAGAGCAAAGGAAAAAAACAAAAGGTTAAAAACATAAATAAATAAATAAACAGAACAAGTTAACAGAAGCACTGCATTGTTATGTGTTATACGCATGTTCTAAATTATTTTACTAACATGTTATACATACATTATTATACATGCTTTTTATTATGCACAATTGCATACATATATTAGTCATTCAAAAATAGTACATACCACGAACAGTTTTAGCAAGATTTGTTAACCAGCTCCATAAAGATGATATGCCTGCAGAAACACAATGCCATGCGTTTATGAAAATAAATCATGTTTTTTTTTTTTTATTCTAACTTCTAACGGTCAATCTCCCTCAATAAACAATAAATGAAATTTCCAGTACCTCCTTAATCAATTATTCTAATCATTCACAAATATGCACACATGAACTCACCGGTCACAGAACATATGATTCGAATTGGCCAACGAAGCAATCCTGGAAGACCTGAACAAGCAAAGTGATACACCAGATTAAATATTTTCTTTTAAACACAGAGCACTAAATCTGAGGCACTGCAAACAGCATAATCAAAGACAATCATAATCATGCTTACCCTGTGAGCATCTGAAAAGAAGATACCCCGCAACTGAAATCAATCCCGTCAACAAGGTGTTGGCATCTATCCACAAACCTGTGAACATACAGTATTTCAGTTTTAAAAGATGTGCTCTACATAGGTCTCTGCTGCAGACCACTTCTCGGCGACCCCTGCTGGAATGTGGGTGAAGTGAGTGGATGCTTCAGAATCAACCTGACATCAACTGGTCTTCCAATTGTTATTATGGAAAAAAATAAAATTAATTAAATTAATTTGAAGCTTCGTGGTCTAATGCACTGCAATGGAAATAGTGCTCACTTCACCTGTTGGTACCCTGAATGGTATAGCAGTAGCAGTAACAAGTCCACCGAGTCCAAACGGAATTTATTTATGCAGGTGTAAACAGACTTAACACAGTCGGTAGATTAGGGTTTAGATTAGGATTTTTTGTATATCAACAGCTATTCAGAGCAGATTAATGCCTTAAGGCGTAAGGCATTACCAATGTGATGTCAAACTGGCCACATGCCTTCTTAATGTGGCTGATGCTGACAACCACAGGTCATCTCACAGGTGGAATGGAATATTAAACATGAGTTCTGTGTCGGACAATTATAGACACTAGCTATGTTTATGAAAATATGGACACCAAATTGATGAATAGTCGAAGATAAAACTATTGTTCAGTCCTGAAACGAACCATGAACGAAAACAGTCAACCGTCTTTCAAAACATGCTTATCTGTTTTACTGACCAGCATGGCACTCGGAGAGAATGTAAAACACGCAGCTTACAGGCTGATGTAGATAAGAAATGATGCCCTATATATAGGGATTGTCGAAAGAGAACAGGTCCTATTGTAGAACTACGCCTGGTGCAATTCAGTGTTCAAACCCACACTTCATGCCTGATCACGAAGACGCGCCGTCAGTAACTATTCGTGTCTGGAAGTCTTTGTATCAGTTTTAACCCCTTGAATCAAACTGTGGGTGCTGTTAGTAGATGCACCCGATGTTGCCCACTTCACAATCACACGAATTCGAGGGGAGTGTTTGGAATTTGAACTGTGTTGAAGAGCCTACGCTTCAGCACCAAATTTGCGTCCCTCAGAGACCGTCTCTCAATTTAAATTCCATTCCATAACTAAACTATGGTTATCGTTTTAATAACTGAATACCTTCTGTGTTTTTTCTAGTTGGTCTCACCTTTGACTGCCGACTCAAAATAAGACTCTTCTCCACATCTTGAACTTGACGAACAGGGACTGTCCGGTTTGCAGTCACATTCCATGTTTTCCTCCTCGACGCTTACCCCAAACAAAGCACCGCCCCAATCATGTGCGACAGCTTGCTCGCGCAATTCTTAAGGCGATCACAAGTAAATGCGTTACAACACCTTTTTTAATCCTGTATGTCGTTACAAAACCGAGAATTTTTACATGTAAAAACTCGTTTCCTTTTTAGTCATTCATGAAAGTTTTAGGTGTTATGCGGAAGCTGACACAAATTAATTAGTTAGGTAGGGTAGGCTCTTATATAACCAAGCCAACTAGAAGGGCGGGAAATACGAGATGGGTGACTGCGACAATGGGTTAAATAAAACAGCACATATAGAGGGTGTCCTCATTTTTTATTACAATCATTAGCTTTGCAATAACACTTGGAACACAAGTGGTTATTTTTACATTTTTAAACATTTACAAAACAAACAAAAACCTTGCAATATGTCAGCTTGCATCCTATTTTGTCAGTGGGTCCAGTACCTAATGAAACTGGCAATTTAAACAGCCTAATTGCCTACAGCAGCAGTGATGGCATCAATGAGCTCCTGTTTTTTGGTTCCTGTGGTGCGAACACCAAACAGTTTGCAGGCCTCTTTTAGCACTGGCACTGTGAGTTTCCCCAGGGTACCCTTCTTCACATGGGCACGCACGTCCTCCTCAGACACTTCCACTTTGGGCTTTTTGTCCGCCCCACCTCCTGAATCAGCTACAAAGACAGGCACAAAATCTTAGGAAACGAAAATCTTAACATTAATCTTACATGAACATAAAAACCTTGACATGTTTCTTCTACCGCCTTTCACAATTAGTCTAAGGATGAAGACATTGTTTAGTGTGAAAGTGACTCTCGATGTCATCAAGAATACGCATAGATATCAAGTCTTACCAGGTTTACGCTTAGTTGCGGTTTTCCCTTCTGGGTTGTAGCCGGCAGGGTAAACAAGGTCCTTAAACTCTTGGACCAGTGGTCCAAGACGCTCATCCATCATTTCGACCTTTGGCACTGGAGAGAATGATAGATGGGACAAAGAAAACAAGCACCAGTACATGTAAAGCACAACAATAAAGTGTGACATGCACATGCTGACAAGATTCCTGGGCATGCTACGTGGAATTATTTTTTTGGAGTGTAATGTTTGTTTTTTGTTTTTTTTAAAGTGATGACTAAGTCTTACTGGTGAAATCCTCAATTTCTTCTGGCTGCATGAGATCCAGGGCCAGAGCTTCCAAGTTTCTGAAGTGCTGCTGCAGCACTGGATTTTCAAAAGCATCAGACCTTGAATTGGAAATGAAAAGGCATCATTTATCAGTGGCATACCTACTTATACTCTCACCCCAATCCAACCTCTTCTGAAATAAGGAAAGTGAACTTGGACTAGTTCACAGATGAAGTGTAACGCCGGATTAGGGTATTAAGTGACCTGGACACAGTACAGTCTTTTGGCAAGGCTTACATGGTTTTACTTTTAGAGCACTTGCCAGGGGCAGACCTACTGAGTCATTATAGAGAGGGGGCCTTATGGTGGGGGGGGGGGGCACCAGAGCCCTGCACAGCATCACAAAATGCTATTTTTGCAATGGGGTCTAGGGCAACCACCCCCCCTGCCCCCACATTGACGCCTGCCTATGACCTGTGGCCTATTGGGCCTGGGCCTGTTGACCCCTGTCCTTAATTCAGCCATGACAAAGTAGACATGTAAAGAAGCAGCATGTGTACCTGTACTTGAAGCGGAGTTTGTGCACGATCTCCTTCATCTTGTTTATCTGTTCGTCTGTTGCAGTGGGACCCACATGAACATCTAGGGTGCGTATGTCATCGGCATAAGGCAAGAAGATGGCATGGAAACCTGGACAAGGTTAAGGGGGACAACGGGATGCTTAAATATACGCTTCTTATACCACTTTTAACACTTAATGATACTCAACAGAGACAGAAAGACTTTGAGATTTAATTTACATCTGCCACTAAAATGTGCCACATCCATGTTGTCAAAATAGGACTTTGGAGGGAAAAAACACAAGCTAAGCATTTTCATCCATAGTAGTTGTAGGTGCATATACAACACAGTTGCATTAACACTTACATTGTAAGCAAAAATGCAGTACTCATCACCTTTGAAGGGCGTCTGGGAGATTGGCTCGCAGTATGTTTTTAACTTTGACCTGGGTGCATTTACACTTGTACTTCCATGTGGTCAAGTGCTATCTGTTTGCAGTTTGAACTCCATAAGCACATTTAAATGGCAGGTGTAAACGGGGTAAGGTTCTGACACAACCATTACTAAGGATGTCTTATGATACACTAATGTCTAATGATGGACACACGGCCATTCTAAACTGCACCTGTACATACATCACAGAGAGAGAGATGGTGACTTGCCTGGGGGTGTGACCTGGGCCTGACCCTGGTCAGTCTGCTCTCTCTGGGGCACTAAAGCGACGAAGCGAGGCGGGGTGTTGCGTCTGGGGATGTACCTGCACAGGGCGAACAGGTTCCTCTCACTGCACCGACGCAGCAGCGCCAAAAACACACACGAGCTGCCTAAAGAAAGAGGATCAAGACAAGGAAAAGCTGAAGAACAAACAGATTCAAGAACTCATTTTTACCTGCCGTAACAGTCCAAAATACTTCTTGTTGGAGTACTTAAGTGCTTGTCAGTATTCATGTTTCAATGTTCTTATTTCTACTTTTAATTTGTGATTGTAATTTTGTTGTAGTTATGCTTTTGTTGTAGTCGTAGTTATGCTTGGCATGTGTATTTCTCTGCTGGCTGCATAACAAATTGCCCCCTGGGGACATTAACTATACCTTGACCTTGAAGAACTCTCGATAAATAAAATCACTACATGGAGAAAGGTATTAGGGGAAATCTCAAAGTACAAGGGTGTTCTCAAAATATTTGTCGACAAGAAATTTTCAATAAATGTTAAATAAGTGTTTCTAAGGACAACAAAATAACTGTTTCAATAATCACGATTTCAATAGTGACCCAAATAATTGTGATTCTGATTTTTTTTTTTTTTCATAATTGAGCAGCCTAAGTAGCGGCCATTTTGTATGATTGACCAGACTGACCTGAGACCTGCTCCTCTTCTGGGTAGATGAAGACTGAAGGCTTGATGTGGTGGTGAAGCTTCAGCCTGCTCATGGGCTTGAACCCAATCAGGACCATGCCTGGGTCATCAAACTTCTTAAGCTCATCCGTCTCCTCTTTCTCCATCACTATCTGCTTCTGCCCATAGACCTGAGAGTCCATAGACCAGTCATTTATGTTAGTCAGATATGACACAGTCATTGTACCATAGGAAACTAACAAGCAAATAAACAAACAAATAGCACTACAAAAGTGCAAACATGGTACATGACATTTTATATACTAACTAGTTTAATAAATGCCAAGACTCCAACCTGATGCAAGTGGTTTTAGTGTAAATTATGCAGTTTTATATGGGTAAGAATGTTGAAAATACAAGTACTGCTGTAAAGACAACCAAATATGGCATGCTGTGGAGACACATCAAATTTACCTGGGATCTCTTAGTGTCGCTAGGCAACAGAAGACTGCCCGTCTGCGTGTGGAAGAGTCGAGTTTTAGTCCGGACAGGTTCATTAGTGTCTTTGTACAGCAGCACGGATGGGGGCTTGGTGGCAGTTCGTGCCAGCACATATACACCCACTGCCACCTTCATACCCTCCCCCAAAGACAGCATAAGCCTGAGGGCAAGTTGAGAGTCACAGATTGTAAGTGTCAGAAAAATAGGAAATTGCTAAAGAACACCAACTCAACAGAACAATATTAAATTGAAATTATACTTCAATTTGTGTTTTAACATATGTAAAACATTGCTAAACATAAGTGAGGTCATAAGGTCAAAAACAAATTTATTAGTCATTACTTAAATACTGAAACCACTGCTTCAAAGCCATAAAAATACAGAGTTTCCTTGCTCTCTTGTGCAGTGTACAATATGGCGGTCTTAAGGACATGTTCGACTTGCCTGCTCTGGGCTCTCTTCTTCATCTCTTTAGCTCGGACTCTCTTCTGGAGGTCCTCCAGTTTCCCACATGGCTCCAATTGCACGCCCAGCTCACTCTCATCCTCGGGAGGGCTCACAATGTCGCAGAAGAACAGACCGACATCAAACCCACCTGGCTTCTTCAAGTGCATCAAGTCTATGATCACACCTGGGAAACACAAAGAGAGATCACTGGTCACAAACAAAGACCCTAGATGAGGACAAAATGTGGATGTCATGCTTTTGCAGGGTTTTTTAGATTACCAGTTTCAAACTTGAGATAAATGAATTAACAAACAATCCCAACACCCTTTGAGTAGAACTCACTGGGTGATGGACCCTTCCAAAAGTGTAATTAACAGAAAATCAAGTAAAGAACAGAAAACAGTTTCTAGTAACACCTTTTAATCACGCAACATAGACATTTCAAACCAATGCCCTTTTTCAGTGTGTTAGGTATAAAACTTAAAACATTCCAAGGGGTTTCCAGATCAAACTGGTACCAAATTACCTCTGACATGGACATCGTTTTGTTCTTCAGACTGGACAGAAATGCTCTCTATACAGTGCTGTGAAAATGTATTTACCCCCTTTCTGATTTCTTACTTTTTTCACACTTAACTGTTTCAGATCATCAAACAAATTTAAATATTTAACAAAGATAAACCAAGTAAACTTAAATTCTCTTTGTTAAGAGAAAAATACTATCCAAATCTACATGATCCTGTGTCCTTCTTGTTAAATGATAAGGTAACTGTGATTACACAGCTGACAGCTGAGTTCAATTTTAATAGCCACACCCAGGCCTGATTACTGCCAGACCTTTCAAATCAACAGATCACTTAAATAGAACCTGCCTGACAAGGTGAAGTAGGCCATATTGAACCCAAGACATCATGCAGCAATCCAAAGAACTTCGGGTGCAGATAAGAAGAAAGATAATTGACATGTCTCAGTATGGAAAAGGTTACAAAGTCATTTCTAAATCTTTGGGACTCCAGCAAACCACAGTGAGAGCCATTATCCACAAATGGACAATGCATGGTACAGTGGTGAAGCTTCCCAGGCCTACAAAAATTACCCAAGAACACAGCGACGACTGATCCAGGAGGTCGCAAAGGAACCCAGAACAACATCTAAACTGCTGCAGACTTCACTTGCCTAAAGGTCAGTGGTCATGACTCAACCATAAGAAAGAGACTAGGCAAAAATGGCATGCATGGCAAAGTCCCAAGGCTAAAGCCACTGCTGACAAAAAGGACATAAAACCTTGCCTCACTTTTGTCAAAAAACATCTTTTATATATTTTGCGGACTGATGAAAAATTTGCTTTGCTGCTTTAGGACCTGGACAACTTGCTGTAATTGAAGGAACCATAAACTCCTCTCTACCAACAAATCCTGAAGGAGAATGTCTGCGCATCAGTTTGCGACCTCAAGCTGAAGCACACTTTGGTTCTGCAGCAGGACGATGATCCAAAGCACACCAGTAAGTCCACTTCTGAATGGCTTAAAACAACCAAAATGAGGGTTCTAGAGGGGCTTAGTCCTGAACCCAATTGAGACGCTGAGCAATGACCTTAAAAAGGCAGTTCATGCTTGGAAAGCCTCCAATGTGGCTGACTTCAAACAATTCTGCAAAGAGTGAGCCAAAATTCTTCCACAGCGATGTCAAAGACTGATTGCCAGGGCAGTTACTTTTTTCGCATGGGCCATGTACGTTCAGATGGGTTTCTTTTCCCTTAATAAATAAAACTGAATTTTTTTTGTCTGCTTGATGTGAAATGACTGTGTGACACTGGTGCAAAAGTAAATCGGTAAGAGGGCAAATGCCTTTTTGTGTGTGTATATAGACTTGGATGCTCTAGTTTCTGTATTTCCTAACAAAGCCTTCACCCACCGGTCTCTTTGAGGTCACTAGCCTTGGTACGTGCAGTCTTGTCGAGGTTGCTGTCGCTGCTGTGTGGGGTGTCTCGGCAGGTGAAGATCATGAGGCGCTTGTGGGAGAGGCGCAGCTTGATGTCGCTGTACAGGTTGGAGCAGCACCAGAGGGCGTCGCCCAAGGATGTTGCCCCGCTGCCCATCTTCTCAGCTGCCAGCTGCGCCCCCTTCTCTCCTCGCAGACCGTCAATGTCGTGGACCCGATGAGCCCCTGGGGAAAACATAACGGAACATCCATGAGGGGCATATACAAATGTAAACAATCAGATTCTGCGTTAACAGGGGGGGACCATGTGCACAACAAAAGAAAGGACTAACATTTTCATGTGCCCACATCAGAGTCCATAGGACTAAGGGGTAAGTTGTAGGCAACTGGACTTCTATTTGGAGCTTAAAGACATTTTTACTTTTCATCTCTTGGATGAAAGATGGAGGATATTCCAGCTCCAAATGATAGTCCAGTTGCCTACATCTTAGCACTTATGACTATGACAAAGATAACTTTCACAGATTCTGCTAAGAAAATCAAAATGCGGTACTGAAGTAGACTGGTACATGTAAATAAGCAAGTGAACATTTGTTTATATAGCAAATTTGTAATGCATACTGTGCAACACTATCAGAATGACCATCTGGGATGTTTAGGAGATGCTACAATTGGCCTGAGGTACCCAATAGGCCCAGTAGTGCCCCACCAGGCTCCTTGAACCACTTTGCTTTGCACATCTTATCTTTTCTCTGCATACCAAACAACTTCTCTGTGGCACTATTGTAATGGGTATGGTCTGAATGTTGTGACACACTCATCCTGCTTTTTTAATGTGATCCTACCATAATTAGATGAAACACATTTGATTTAGGTAAAAAATAAAGTCTTATTGACCAGGGGCACTAAAAACAGGGATAGAATGTGTGCAGGACAGGAGGGAACCCCAAGGAACCATACAGAGAACCTGTGGTTTGGACTTTTTTACCTGGTGAGTCAAGGTCATGGTAGATGTAAACATTCTTGAAAGAGTCTCGTGGGTTTTTGCACTTCTCTGTGCCATAGAAAACCAGCGCGACCAGGTCTCGATCGCTGCTTATGATCTTGCTCATGTACACACTGCGCACACACTGACACACAAAAACAGATGTTTCACAACAAAGTAAACCTTGAGAGGTAAGACATATCAAGCAACTGGATACAATGGTTCAGGTTAAGCTGAAGCAATGCAGCACATGCCAGTGGCCACACCTGCATAGTCATGTCAAAGTTAGAGGGTTCTCCATCCTCCCCTTTCACAAACATCTCTTTAGAAGCATCCACCAGGAAGACAAGGCTGTCACGTCCCGTGCTTTTATAATCGACTGGAAAATTGAAGGGTACGTTAGTAATAAGAGGTAGGCCTATGCAAATATATAAGTACATATGTAAGAACATAAGTAGTATACTTTATTGAAGACCATCACAAGCACACCCTACCGGGTTGTGTAGACTACTATTTATTCAACACCTAAAACAATCTTACCTCCGCCCTCCTCGCCTTCCTCTTGTTCCACCTCCTCATCCTCATTCCGAAAATAAGCATTCCATTCAGCCATTTGTTTCAATGAGCAGAGCGGTTTTATTTACTGAAAGGGTGACATTTATTGACATAGTTATGCACTGCTCGGGAACACGGTGACAAGCCTGGATATTGCAGGGAAACACGGAAAATAACAGCTAACAGCAGTGGCAACTGATGACAGGGTATCAATTGTTCTAGCCATAGAGCTAACTTTTGCAGCACATATTACAAGCAGATAAGGAAGAGTGAGGAAAGATGTCACGGGACGTCCAACCTGGTAATTCTGCAAACCTGACAATGTATGGCACATACCTCAAAGCCTGGTTAGCATTAATTGTTGACATAAACCAGCGCAAAAATAGAATTTGTGCAACTTCCTGCACTGAAATGAGCGCGGTGACTTCTTCTTCGCTGGTGTAGGTCCGTGGGGTTACAATTCGACAAGGAGTCTGTCGCCGCCTAGAGGCACTTGTTTTACTTCCTGTTTGAAAACCTGGGCCCGTAAACGTAATGTTGTCATAACCGGTCAAAACACCCCGGCGTTTGAGTCACTGTGACACAGCACAGGCTAGATCAAAATGACTTAATAGTGTATACATTGTATCGTTAAAATATTCCTGTCTACTGAAGTAGAGGTTAGAATTTTACTAGAAGTAGATAAATACTGTGGTTTCGACTGGCATTTTCTTCTATATCAATTGTAACGTACAATTTTTACAGCCTTTAAGTTAGATAGCAAAAGTTTAGTGATTTTATACAGTTGTTACGTTAGCTAACTACGAGGTGGCTAAATCTTGAAGGGTTTCTCTGGTTTGGTAACGTTGTGTTGCGTTTGTAAACATTTCCGCACTGTAATATGGAGCAGGAGAACACACGTTTCAGCGTTAAACTGTACATCTATGACCTGTCAAAAGGCATGGCCCGTCAACTCAGTCCAGCTTTGTTGGGTAAGTGGTTAATCAGTTTTAGGCATAGTAGTAGTAGTTGTTGTTATGCAAGTTATTGTGAGATGTATTTTATGTAAGTTAAGATGATCGACACATTAATTCCTTTGATGACAGTTGACTGTCACAAAATTTGATACACATGGGGGAATGAAAGGCACAGAGATACGTCTAGGCAGATTATGCTTTAATAAACAGTGACAGGTAAGCAGTCGAAGCTCCCGTAGCTTAACGTGAAATATATGCTAAGCGTCCTGTGACTTTTCGAATTGCTGATCTATATTTTGTTTATTGACAGGAAAACAACTGGACGGAATATGGTAAATATTCTGATAAAAATAATTCTTCGGTTCATTACAGTTGAACTATATGTTTTACATTCGTAAGGGTCCAGTAATAACGGAACGAGAGAGGCCTAGTCTTACATGTGTTTCCCTTTCAGGCACACCTCAATTGTGATCCATGGAGAGGAATTTTTCTTTGGGGGAGAAGGCATCTCCAGTTGTCCACCAGTAAGACACATTGATTTGTCAAAATAAAGTACAGAATTGATCACATCTTTCAAATATAGGGGAGGTGTTGATTAAACTATGGATATATCGTGAAGGAATGGAGAAATACCTGATTTTAATCTATTTGTTTTCTGGTTTCCTTGTTTAGGGCGGCACATTCCTAGGCCAGCCCAACTCCATTGTGGATTTAGGAGAAACAGAAGTGAATGAGGATATTTTCATGAACTACCTGACAAGTCTTGGGGAATCTACTTACAGGTGAGCGCGGAAATGGAGTGGTGACAGGACTGAATTGAATTTCTGCAACTCTCTACGTGTTGCATTTGGCCAGTCTATTTTGGGCAACTGAATAGCAAGCCAAAAAGTCATTGTTGCTTTCAACATAATGTATTCTGCAGCGGTCAGAATTTTAGACCTGACGACACGGATGGAGAAGTCCCCCCTAGAGGTCTCTGTGTAACATTGCTTTTTGTGATCATTTCTTTTCTTTCTTTCATTCTACACACAATCCACAACAAAAGGGGCACTTGTGCAATGAAAGGACAGTGGTGGTGAAAAGTGCACATTGTGGGCACACCTTTGGAGTTACCCACAGTACAGTATTTAAATTGTGTGTGGATTGCAATCCCATTCATGGCTGCTTATACATGTCAAGTAAAAATACTCACAAATAATAACTACCATACTGGTATGAGAACCTGCATGAAGTTGATTAAGCATGAATTAGTGTTTCTGTATTAAGTGTGTATTGGTGTTACTGTAATATGATGAGTTCATAAGGGGGTTAGGTTGTTATGTGTCTTACAAGGCAGTTGAATGGAATTTAAGTGTGTGTGTATTTGCAGAGGGGCTGTGCATATGTGGGCTAGAGTTCAACTGTGGCATGTCAGTTTGAGTGGTCGAGTTTAATAGCTCTAGAGTTTAAATTGAGCAGGAGCCCTCCAGAGCTCAGCTCCACCTCCTTAGCTGAGTTGAGCTCCCTCAGTACAGCTACAGTATTTAGAGTAATACAACAGAGTGAGATATTGACCACTGTGAGTAAACAAGGACTCCCCCCGCCCCCCCTCCTCCTTACAAAAGCCAATTTAACCACTGACTAGCTCTGATTAGCAGCCTACGTTGTGGTTGTAACAACAACCTATTATCCTGCAGTTGGGTTCCTTAAAGGAGAAACCTGGTGTGAATCAATCCATAGCCCTGTTGTTTGAGGTCACAGAATGTCGTCAGTAGGAAAAAGAACAAGAACATTTGAAAAAAGCATAGACCAAAAAATGAACTGGCAGCTAACACTATCTGAATGAGGCACAGAAACTTACTTTCTATTTCATTTACCTATGCCCCATTTAGTTAACATTAGCCGCTGATTTTAGTATTCGGTCTGTATTGTACATTTTCTTGTTTTTTTTTATTACACACAGCATTAGTAACTGCAAACAACGGGGTTATGGATTGACTCACACATTATTTTTTTTCCTTATTAAAGCTGTAAAACATCACTCTGCCTCTGCTGTCCAGCATCACAGGGACATGACATTAACGTGGTAGACACACTCTCACTGAAATGGCTGTCTCTCTTGTGCTGTTCTGTTTGTGTCTGTCTCCCTTGCCATCACAGGGCTGAGACCTACAAGCTGTTTGAGCACAACTGCAACACCTTCAGTAACGAAGTGGCCCAGTTTCTCACCGGCTCCAAGATCCCGTCCTACATCACGGACCTGCCGTCTGAGGTCCTGTCTACGTGAGTCATCACTGCCAGAGTGCATACGTTCACCATTCTCTTTATGGCGTTGCGTAAAGCGGGTTTGCGTGTGATGGGAATGCAGCTGATTAAAGAGGATTTTGCATCAGATTACCAGAGCATTTTTTCACCCAAGGTTTATGTTAGTCTTCCAGGAAATGGAGAAACACAAGCCCTTTGAATATGTATGTAACACATGCTGTGCATAATTTATGTGGGTCTTATCAAACATGGAGGGATAAGAAGTTTTATAAGCCATACTAACCATAAAAATAACAATATAAAAAGAATGCAACGGTACCACAAATGTGACTTGACCTGGTGGAATGGTAAGTCTAAAGTCACAGGTTATAGTTCTTACATGTAAGTTACTCTAGAAACTGGTTGGTTTTGTTTCTGAATAATAATAAAAAGAAAAATATCTATTCGTTAAATTACAAAAATGACCATTCAGTTGGCTGCACTAACTTCAAAATAATATCTGCAAATATCAAAAAAGGAAAATCATTGCTATGGGGGATGCCAGTATCAGTTAAAATGTCACAAACTCTGCTTTTTAAATATGGGATTCAAATCTTGAGCCGAGCAGTCAAAATAGGCAGTATTTGAAATGGTAAAAAAGTGTGCCAAATGTTCACTTTAACACTACTTATTTTAGTATTATTAAGTATTATTTATTTTAAAGCTCATCTTCTTTGCAATAATGTGAACCAATATTAATTTAGTTTAACCTGTAGCTTCATATGAGATTGTACATAGATAATATTGTATAAACACTGACTCTGCTTCCATGTCCCCTCCTTCTTTTCCCTGTAGGCCCTTTGGTCAAGCCCTCCTACCTCTCCTGGACTCTGTGGCCATCACTCCTCCCGGGAGCAACTCCATCAATGGGCATTACGGCCAGAGGTAGAGGCCTGATCCTGGAGGAACACAGAGGATGACTGCAGCTCTGACCCTTTAACATGAGCCACTCAGAGGCGTGAGTAGGCCTAAAACAAACCACCTTAACAACCAGCAGCTTGACCCAAGACCTGTCCTTCACCCTGGTGAACTACTGTTTTACAGAAAACTGTTATATTAATTAAAAAATGTATGTTAACAAACTGGGTAGAGTAGAAATGCTATTTCCTACTTTCTTACTTTTACTATCCCACTTTTTTAACCAGCAGGCCAAAGCCAAACAGTACTGTAACCATACTGTGTTGTGCCAAGCTGTTTTTGTAATTCTGTTCACGTACAAACATGAGGATACTGGGGCTAACCTGCGGTTGGTGCCTCAGAAAAGGGCCAAAGAGCAACTCTGTCAGTTCACATCTGTGTTTATGTCCACTGATATTTGTTTGGATGAAACACCCATCAATCATTCAGACCATATTACTGTGACAGACACGGGTCTAATTTTACAACATCTTCGTAAAAACACTCGAACAAATTCAAGTTGCATCCCTTAAATTTACTTCCAGATCAGTGAGAATCAGGCCATTTTTTTAAAAAGTGTGTTTAGGTGAGTACATAGATCATAGGAAAACTGCAAAATGTTGACATGTTGGCAGCACCTCTGCCTGGCCATTCCTATTCAGCAGAGACATGGCGGAGAATGCTGGAACAGTGAGTTATGAGTGCTTATTGTGTTTTTGTAGAAAAATAGAACTAGTCCATCCCCCCATCTTGTCTGTTATACTCACACTTCTATACCTCAGCATGAGTTAAGTCCCATTCAAACCAAGAACTATAATTACCGGTACAACTGTAACTATAACAATATCCTTGTAAAAAATCGTTCTCACTTTAGTGAATGGTGCTCTTCACACATTCAACTCATTGTGATCACTTTTTCGAGTGATTTCATGAACTTTAAAAAAAACACCATCAGCCAATCAGAATTCTTTAGAATTTACACATCATGAACTATTAGTTGCTTTAACCACAACAAGAATATCGCAACTAAAATGATATTTATACCGTGGACATTATAGTTCTAGTTGTTGTTGTTGTCATAGTTGTTGGTGTGAATGGGCCGCTAGTATGGTTTAGTAGCCCCTTACAGCCTAAGAGCAGCTCAGAGACGGGTGAATGTATAGAAAAGGTAACAATTCGGAGCAACACGGATGTAAACTTAAATTTTAACTACGGTTTTCTATCAAGTCTGTCCAGCATCGTTGATGCGCCAGGTGTATACAGAAGCGTGGTGGATCTACTCCTCTTCTAGACAGATGAATGTATGTTTGGAAATAGACATTAGGGCTGCGGGGTCAGAGCTGTACTCATCCGCCCCACCAAATCATAGGCATGTTCTGTTTAGTTCCTCATCTCAGTTTGTTGTTTTCCTATTTATAATTATTGTTGCTTTGTGGGCTATATGTATTTTATGTTGTCTTTAACCATATCACCAGTATCCCAATATCCCACTCTGAAAGAGACTTCGATTGCTAAAGTCATAGAGGAAAGTTTCAGGGCATGCATTATGAGATATTTTAGCCAATATGTTTGACTTACATTTTAGATCATATAATGCCATGAGTTGTGACCAATGAATGTTCTACACTCATAATCATTTTAGACCATAAAACAGGACTACAAAAAGCAACACGCTTCAGCCTGTGAACTACGGGTCAGACCTTAGGCCAGATCACCTCGGAATTGGTCAGTGACCATAATATTACTAAAAGGGCTGTTGTGGAGATTGTTTGAACAGGCATCATATATTAAGGCCTCTATGTATTATGGTTATCTCTGAACACATGGCCATAGTACTGACCATCTTCACACAGTTACCCAATGTTTTCAGATATTATTATGACTTTTTTTAAAGCCAGCAACAGGTGTGTTTGATTTCTGGCTTCATTGTATGTCACCAGTTAAGCTCCCCCTGATTAATGCTTGAAGTGGTTGGTTGGTGCATTATATAAATTATTATATGGATTTTTCCCCCAAAAAAGTATGATGAAAAATGTTATCCGATACATTATTTATGGTGGACAGGAGTCATGTATGCTTTACTTACATGCCCAGTTTATGTAGACAATACTAATGACTTTTAAATTCAAAATGGAAAATGTAATATATTAACATTTATGTTTAAGCATTTGATCTGTTCTTTATCTGGTGCCTCAGTGATAGAGCTGTCATGGCATAATTTGTTACATAATTTATGAATTGAACTGACAGGCAGTCATTGTAGTAAAAATGTAATTTATTTAAGAAAGGATTGATTTTTTTCCCTGACTTAAAATTGACTTGCTGAATGTTTAAAAACTTTGTAATGCAGACTTGTATTATTATATAATGAAATGCTACTATCTCAGTATCTATCTCATATTCCATTGTATTTCTACACCATACTTGATGTTTCTCAGTAACTACCTAATATCTTACCTCTTCATTGGTGTTGCCTATTGGAATGCCTCTTTTTTTATCCGAACAAACCTTTCTACTGTTTATGTCCATATCTTTCTCCTCTACTGATACTGAAAATAAATACTCTTAAGCTGATCTATTTGAGTCTAGATATTTTGGTGTGCCAGTCACCTTGTTGCTGGAAAGCTCTGTTATTGTAATGGAATATAGTGCAGTTGATGGGGATAATGTCGGAATTTTCTGTTTTGAGAAGTTGCCTTCCTGTGCAAGAAAGGGACATTTAAAGTTCAAAGACAACAAAAAAACACAAGGAAGCCACAATTCCTGCGGGTTTAACCTACAAGGCCTGCAAAGAACTCAATTATACAAACACTGAAGTCAGCTCAGTGGAAAACACAATGGCTTTGGTGCACGTTAAATATATTCAGTTTCTACTTTTAGATCCTTCAATGGACTCTTTGTCCTTCATGGGTGCGTGTCAATGGGAGGGGGTTAGGAAACGAATCCAAGACAAACTGCTGAAGTTCCCTGTCAACATTTACTGTCAGGGAAGTTAGGGTACAGAAGGCCTTCAACAGGTCACAGGCCCCTTTTACCTACACCCCCCTGAGGAAGTAGTGCAAAGCATGACCACAAGGTGGTGCAAGTGATCTACTCAGCTTGGCCAGGGTCCCTAAACAGTCAGGCCTCAGTCAGATTTGAGAAGATAGCCACCTTGCAACACAGGTTGGCAATCCTGCTGGACAAAATACAGTTTCTTTCTCATAAAAGATTTTTTGTTGCAGGGGAGGGCAAAAACCCATGCTATTGAATAGTAAAGATGAGACAAAATGTTTGAAATATAAGGATTTCTGGTCACCCTGTGTGCTGATGGAAAGTATACAGATGGAAACTATATGTTGCTTTTGACTTACTCAGTGTCTCCCAAAGGCAATACACATTAGGTCACTAGACTCCATGCAAATGAGTTAAGGATGGACTTGCGGTGGAGAAATACTGTATATAATGTCAAACAAGAGAGAACCTAGTTGAAGTTAACTGGTAAAACGGTTTAGTTGAAATCAAACAGCTGCATTCTCTGGG
Organism: Setipinna tenuifilis; assembly: GCA_030347295.1. NCBI lineage: Eukaryota > Metazoa > Chordata > Actinopteri > Clupeiformes > Engraulidae > Setipinna > Setipinna tenuifilis. Next base: position 16,437,092 of record CM059287.1, on the reverse strand, counting down.
TTGCCTTTTAAAAAACATTTAGGGCTCTGATTTGAGAGTTAAATGTGGCTGATGAAAAATTAATGATATGCACACTCTTGTAGGCTATAAGAAAACATGCTTTGGTGTGTAAAGGAGGAAAAATGTGTGGTCAAAGATGCCAAGTCAGCAGAGTCTGGTCGAATTGAATCAGTAAAAAGGTTTGTTTTAAGCCAAACAATAGCCAGTTGCCAAAAAATGCCTTAAAAATAAAATGAATGAGTGAAGGAGATCAAAATGTAATACAGTAGACCTTCTCGACCAACTTAAATAAAACCCCTTTCTCTATGTTGTTATAATACATTAATAAATAATAGACATTTTCACTTTGGACAATAATTATAACATAATTATAACCAAATATTATGTGCTTTAAAAAGTCCAGAGTCACTGTGCACAGTGTTTCTTTTAAGTCCCAGGTATTGATGATGTACAGCAAGTATTAAGTAGTATTAGGATTAGTAATAGAGTGTTAAGCCATGCCAGTTCCGATGGCTTGATGCATAATCATGTATTTTACATCATGGGCAAGATATAACTAGCGTTGGCTGAACAAGTATTTCAGGCCAGACTAACTGAGCTAACCCATCTTAGATGCTTGAATCTTTAAACGAGTTTAAACCTTTAAAACAAATATTTATTCTGTATTAAAATACATCAAATTATAAAAGTATCTCATAAACACAATTACTGCAATAATTCAATTGTTCATATGTCTACTGCTGCTTCCACTGAAACATGCTGGCCTAGGAAGACAGTGCCAGTCTGCGTAATATTTGCCACGGATGGCTTGTGACTGACACATTGTTTCTGTCACAGAGGAACATGTCACCACACCTCCATCCAGAAACCCATACCAGGCAGCCATGTTGACTCACTGAAGTTTATGACAGCCTATCTGGATGTAACAGGCAGGTTGTGCAGAGTTCCCACCACTAACTCAACAGAAATGTTCTTGAGGGGAATAAAATGCAAAAACAACAACAACAACAACATCAACAAAACACAGTAAAGCCTTTTGCAAGAAGGGTGTTGACAGAGCTTGTAAATACCTTACATCGCATCACCTTAGAGCGATGCTCACCTGAACCTCAATTTTAGCTAAATTCAACAAAACTTGAGAGCGCACTATAGAAAAAATGCGTTATACATGTTTCACACCTAACTCTTGCACAGTGAATCCATATCTCATTTGCATATGAAAAGAATAACGGAATACGGTTAGTGAGACTTTCAGAAGGTTGCTGATGAATTGCATCACTGCCGCCACCACATGTCGTTTCCTCTCTCATTGGCCCTGTGAAGGCAGATCAGCAGAATTTGAGTGCTTCATTTATAGCTCTCAAAGATGTATGAACTCGCTCCTGGGACTGACACTTCTAAAAGGCGCGTTTGGCCACAGTCTTGCCAATGTGTCAGACTCGCTAAACATAGTAATACTGCGTTAATTGGTCCTCTTCCATTAGGCTTCCATGAGCCAGTAATGATCTTCTTTAGCATGTCTTCAAAATGACTTGGCTTTCAAATAGTCCTCTGCTCCATTATGGGGTTTAAATTAAAACTCGTTTATGTGTGAAGGGAAGCTGCCTCGCGCGTTCAGAGGACAAGCGTATCTGCCGGGCAACTGTCACAGCTCTGTGTTCAGTGATGGCCTTTCCATATGTCACTTATCCCCGAACCGCGAGCTGCACCCACAAAGGCCTCAGTGGGAGATGGATCTGCAGGCCACGGCAGTAATTAACTATACTTCCCTTTTTACAACATCACAACAGGAGGACACGGCTACCCGCCTCAGGCCTGACACACACACACATACATACACACACACACACATGCACACACACACACACACACACACACACACACACATACACACACATTCACACACACACACACACACACATACACACACACATATTCACATACACACACACACACACACACACACACACACATACACACACATGCAATATCACATAGGTAGTGGACTTGGGGAGTATAATAGAGGATGAAGGTGTAAATGTAGTGATGGTTTAAGGGTCTGACTCAAATTGGTTATTTTTACCTCATCACGGGAAAATCTGTGCCTCTGCTCTCTTCATATGTGTCTAAAAGTGACAATCTAAGTGACATTAATGACGACCAATGACAATAGGACTGGTGTGGTGTGAGTACACATATACACCAAGCATTGAATATAATTTGAGAAGTAAATTAAATTGAGCAACACTGAAGCAATACCACTGGTCTGTGGGCCAGTATGTCTGTATGTTCCAGCACAGTAGAGCCCACAATAAACAGCAGCAGACTATGGCACTAAAGTCTGGTAGCTGACCTGTGACAACTATCAGAATTCTTCATCATTGGATGTGTACTATAAGAAGCTAAATCCCACTTGCCATATTGTGGAATAGACAGAGAAAACGCTTTGGTTTGCAGCACACCAATGCAAAAATGCACCGTATTTTACTTTAAAAAAAACATTTCCAGTCAGGTAACCATTCAGACCTTGAGTGATTTTCAGCAGCAGTGTTCAAATTGACTGGTGTGTCCTTGGAGTGGGAAGAGATGAATGGTACCCATTCACCGAGATTAGATGGGCAGTCTTTTCTATCTTGCCAACATTGACCCATTACGCAAGAATGTGTTTTAGAATATAGCTGTTCTGTGTGCTATGTTTTGGTTATGCAATGTTTTAGTGATAACCATCTGTAGACTTTTTCCCCTCGTTGTTCCATTCTTACTAGAGTGCATGAGCGTAGAGGTGGGGTTGGGGTTGGGGGGGGGGTGCAATTTGTGCACATCCTCACACAGAAGAGCATATTGTGGAGTAGAGAGAGAGAGAGACAGAGAGTGAGAGAGAGAGAGAGAGAGAGAAAGAGAAAAATAGAGAAAGAGAGGGAGACTGCCCAGCCAGGGGGAAAATGATGACTCCTGGTCACTCGGTAATGGGGAAGGGACTGGGCTGCTGTACAGCACACAGCACAGCACAATGTTCATAGCAATCTCGCCCTGTTGTCGACTCCACACACATTCAGACCTACTGGCATTTTGGCACTGTGTTGCAGTAGGCCCCATATATTGACTGTTGATAGTTGACAGTTGAGAATGAGAGCACAAAAAGCTCATCCTTGGTGTGACAGTGGAAAATCAAAACGGCTGGTGGGTGTTGTTTTTTTTAAGTGTTCAATTGACTGTTTGTTCCATTGCCATTGAAACTAAATGATTATGACCGTGCTGATTGAATGCACTCCTAACCGGCAGAGACAGCAGCTTTCCCAGAAATGCTCCCCAACTCAGGCACTAGCACAGCGGAGGGACATTACATTCTGACGAAGATGGGACAAGAGAGAAGGAAGTTAATTAAGTGAATTAGAAGTCACTTCCTCATTCCAGTCAAGAGTTTAACACTGACTATGATTACATTACATTATGTATCCTGGTTTCTTTTGGAGTACTCCACCTAGCATATCCCGATTTTTCAGAAACTGGGATAAGGGCTTATTTGGGATACTGAATTTGAGAAAAAGTGTTTACATGCGCAAATGCCAAGCCGGGGTACTTAATATCCCGATCATATTCGGGGATACTTAAGTGCATGTAAACGTAGCAGTCACTGTGTAGTGTCTTGCAACCAATTTACAGTCAAGTATGTATGAGACCATAATAATGAACTTCTGTGAAGAAACATTTAATAACATTATGCTATCATGTTCAAGAGTATCTCTTTCTTCAGGTCATTTGTAATGTGTTATTATAATGTGTTCAATGTCATGTTATTTTTTCTAATATCAAGGTGCTCCACCGTGAACATTATTAATCATATAGTCTGTGCTGTTTGAAGAGTTACTTTTCTATTAATCAAGTTTATTGGGCTCATACACTGTAAATCAGAAAATTTAATTGAGATGTTAAAATGCACTTAAGGAGACAAGAGAAAAGATTGATGTCTGCTCGTTGCCATAAGGTTTTACTGCCACATCTTGTCCTCATGCAGGCGAGGTTAGTTACCTGACGTGCCCTGTGACCAAGAAAAATATATGCATGCATCCCAGCCAAAGCAACAACTCACCAAGTCAGTGTGCAGTTTTCTACCAGAGATTACACTTTATTTTACGGCCCCTGTCAGTATAACAAAGTGTGTAACAATGCGAAACTTGTGTTTTTACACTGTACCTCAGGGTTAGCGTAAGGGTTAGGATTAGGGTTAGTGTTTGGTATGTACAGTGTAAGTACATAATGTTACATGTAGATACACTGTAAAGGGGACCATAAAATAAAGTGTTAGCTCATAAAGTGTTACCCTACCTGCACCCCGCAACTGGATGTGAACAGTGTTGTGTTGTGTGTCTAAGCCTGTCTTGCTTTCGACAATATATTGTCAGTTATTGTCTTGCTTTTGACGTTTTGCTGGTACTACACCTGCAAACAAAGTGTACAAAATACCACTGCTGTTGGAGCACTTATTTTGGAGAGGTGTAGGAGGAGAGAGTGGCCGGAGTACACGTTTAATGTAGCATGGCACAGGAGTGGTGTGGAATGGAAGCCGTGGTGATGACGCTTGCTGATTTTGATGGTGTATCGTGGGAGTTTGCTGTGGGGCGGTGCACCTCTTCTTGTACATGAGTGACTTTGACATTAGGAAGTAAATTGTTTGACTCCCTGGGTAGTTGGCTAGCCAGAAAACTATGGGGCTGTTTGACACATACCACTACCTCCTCTTCTCTCATAGTACAGCAGCCAGTATGTGAGAAGATGCAGTGCAGCATTTGAAAAATGAACTGCACTGCATATACAAGTAGATCAAATATTTAGTAGACCAAATATTGTAAAAACAATTAAAACAATACCAGTGTGTGTGTGTGTGTGTGTGTGTGTGTGTGTGTGTGTGTGTGTGTGTGTGTTTGTGAGAAAGAGAGAGAGAGAGAGAGAGAGAGAGAGAGAGAGAAAAAAAACATTTTTTTCTGTTTTAATTAGTTTTGAAGCATATGTCTGCTTTCATTTGCTTAAAGTAATAGTTTGCTTTAATAATAATGAGCATGAAGCATTAAATTATTAGTTAGAGATTACCCCACATTACATTATTGAACACCCACTACAACTGAGGAGTAGGAGATGACTAACTGCATTTAGTGAATATAAATGTAACCCTTTCATGTTCTTTTATCTTGACACTGGAGATCTGATCTGTACACAGCCATTACATCTCCAAAAGTCTAACTTTTCGATTTGATATTGCTATGTCGACATGTACGACAGTGTCCAGTATCTGGCATGAATACTGACCAATCCACACTCTCACCGTTTTGCAAGGCTGTCTGCTCTTAGCGATGCACTGTTGCATAATAAGCATAGGAGCATAGGAGTTAATTTTAACTTGTATTAGAACCAGTGATGAGATGAGTGTGATAAGATGGAGTCAAGCTTAATACATACCAAGCCATGTGAGTTGGAGATAATGCGGGTAATGATGCTTTTGCAGCACCACAGTTAATCTGACCAGTCAAGATCCCACTTATCACGGAGCGAGAGTACGGAGCAAGGGGGGCTGGGAGCGTGTTCGGGAAGATATCTCCTCATTAAGGGCTGATTACCATTCTCAGGCTCATTCCTCAGGCGCTCTACAGGCTCACACACGTGAGCTGGGAGAGAGAGCGGAAAGTGAGGGAAGAACTCTCACTATAGCTCTGAGGTGTGGTGGGAGTGGAGGTTGGGGTTTGTGTGCCTGTGTGACTCTGTGTGTGTGTGTGTGTGTGTGTGTGTGAGTGTGAGTGTGAGTGTGAGTGTTGGTGTGTGTGTGTGGGCTGCAGGAGTTTGTGTCTTGCAGGAGTCTTCTTCTCCACCCAAGGGGCATTTGGCATGTGATGGCAATGGCAATTGTTTTACCTTTGTTGTTCTTGTCTCCTGTGAGAGGAAGTGACCTGGGCCCTGGTCGGAACCAGCTCTGGACCGAACCTGGGCCAGATCTGTAGTCATGGTCAGCTGCTTTCTGGACTGACACTGTTTACCCAGACTATCAGCTACACTCCTTCCTCTGGTGGCTCCTCAGTGTCCTGCTATCGTTCTCACCTCCAGAGCCATCAGCTAAAAAACAGGCTCTGAATTACACACAGAAAGAGCCAATTAGCGAAATGACTCGAATACTGACAGCATTGGCTGGGTATGCTGTGGGACAGCAGCAGGAGTAGGGGTTGCAGGGAAATCCTGCCAAGGCTGGAGCTGCCCTGTGGTGGTCTTACACGTGGGGAAACTCTGCTGCCTCTACTGTTAGCAACATCCTTCATCGCGCACTCTTGTTGGCTCCAGGGGGCTGACTCTCCCCCTCCGCTCCCAGAGCCCCCTCTTTCATTGTCTCTCAACCTGCCGCTGGCACTCAAAGTTCTTTAGAAAATTCCTCTCCCCCTACAAGGCACAGCTACTCACTCATTACCCCTGCGAGGGAAACCCAGTGTGTGTTGGCAAGGGCAAAGAAACAGGTCAGTTTCCGGAGGGGGACTTGAATTAAAAAATCAGCGCACTTGACATCATCTTGAGGTGAAAAAGTAGGTAAAAAAACCTGTTCATGTATATGTCTGTGGAAATGAATGGTGTTTATAATCCTGAATATTACCAAAACAAAACCTTATCAGGTTTTTTTTTTAATCATCTGGGTCTTGACAGGTCATTAGTTGCAGAAGGCAAGGAGTGACAAAGCATAAGCATGGAAGTGAGGTAAACAAGAACCAAAATGAGTAAAGTAAACAACGTAAACAAATGAAACAAACAAGAGCCAATTTAATTTCACCAGTGTTTGACATTGACATTATACTCCATGAAAATATCAGTAACAGGAAGGCACAAAAATAGCTGTGCAGCCCCTATTAAGATTAACTAATCCATCTGCCAGTCCTGTGAAGCTCTAATTTCCATCACAGGCTTTTGCAAAGGGAAACAAAAGGATGCAAAATTAGATTTTATTCCTGAGGTTTGTGAATTGCTCTTCCATGGTTTTGCAATGCAACATTTCCGGGATTTGATGTTCCATAGTAACTGCACATACTTTAGGTAATTTCGTCCCTCTCCTTGTCTTTTCCAGTACAGGCACATTGCTTCAAGAATTAACTGGATGTGTTAAGACTTGCATGTAGCAGACAAATCTTTAGTAGACAAATCTGTGGCTGTGTTTAATAAACAAGCTTTTAATTCAGCCCTGCCAGTCAAATGTCTTTTCCGGCACAATCCCTCTGCTTGTGCGATTGCCATACTCGTCCTCTGTTGTTCTAATCCCTCTTTCCCTCCCTTTGCCATCTCCCCCTTTCACACTAGCATGTGTGCCTGTTCTTGCCTCTTTTTCCGTCTCCCGTTTCATGGGTCCAAATCTTCGAGTGCTACTGCTCATGCTCAACACTGCCGCACCCCCCCCCCCCCCCCCCACCACCCAAGGTTTTCAGAAGCGGCCAAACAAAAAGATTAAGCAGGACTCTTTGACAAGGCTCATTGCGAATCAATTTCTGCCAAACAATTCCGTGTCTTGTCTGAATCGAGCCACTCCAAATAAATCACCATTTAAAAAACATTTTTTGGGTTCCTTTTTTACACTGTCACCACCACCATCGGTAGCAGCCTTCCCTCCCCTCCCCTCCCCTACCCTTTCCTTCCCTTTCCCTCCTCTCTGTGAGACGGTGTTGTCATGCAACTTCGCTCCTGTCGCCTCTGTTCCTGACCTCCACTCTCCTTCACTTTCCTCTGTCTCTCTGTGAAGCCCGCAGTCATATTACACATGGCTGGCTCAAAGAGCCTGCTTTTAAACAAATCCCAGCGCACTTTGAAAGTCAGTGGAAGGGAACAAGACAAGTTAAGTCAGTTATGTTTAGTCAATGACTTTGTTATGTACTCTCAAAAATGGCTCATGACCCATTTTGCTAGATAGAGGACCTTGCGATACAAAAACAAATCAAGCTCTAACTCATACTACGTGTTAGCAGTGCTAGTTGAGTTATAGCGCTCCTTCAGGAGCATGGCTATCTCCCCAGTGCCCCATATATTGACATGATCCTACGTTCCCTGGGCTCAGGAAACATACTAATGATATTCAAGGTACCTGTTTTGTGCTTTATAGAGCTGGCCACCATAGGACCCTGGAAATACAGCAGCCTAAAACTGGGGAACATATAGCAGTCAGGGAACGTAGGAGTCATGGAAACTACGAGCCCGAGTCATGGTCCTCTTACCTCCCAAATAAATCGGGCACACATAGGATCCAGGGGACATAAGGTCTTGGGAACATAGGGCTTACCATGTGTGTAGAGCCATATAATATAGGCCAGCTATGGGAACTGTATGACATCAGGCAGGAGACAAATGAAGTATCTGGAGTATTCTGAATTTCAATGTGACAGTGAGCGCAGTGAGGGGGGGTGGTCTCTCTGTGAGGTACATGAGTCAGCTCTCCATCTGTATTTTTTCCCATGGGGGTAAAATCATTGTTTTTCTTTCAAGCTCATCCCACAAGGCAGCCCATGTCTGAGGTTCCTGTAGCAGTAACCCAAGCTGTGCTTTTCATGCTTGTTATTCCGATTATTCCGGGGACGTCAGAATAACAGAGACAGAAACACCGCTTACAGTATTTTTAGATGCTGGATTTTGGAAGGAGAACGAGGAGTAGACACGAGCCCCCAGTTGGGGGAAATTTGGGAGAGAGAGGCAAAACTCACTGCAGGGAAAGCCATGGACCAAAAAACCAGGGTTGCTGGAGCCTCATCTACTTTTGAACATCAAATGTTTCAAAATAAATGTCTTGGACATGTCATACTTTCCTGTCTCAGACCATGACCAGGTATAGAAAATTAAGCATCATAACATCTCTGGTACAAGCTTACACTTGTGTGTTGGTGTCCATGGCTGTTGTGTATGTGCAAGCTATTACAGCAAACTTTGCACTTTGTGTGTGCACAGGGTACGAATGTTTTTTTCACCTAAACACGTCATTGTCCATGAAGCTTGAGTCTCATTAATAGGTGCTTCATTTTAATGGGTGGAGATTAAAATAAATAGGCCGTAATATCTAGTCTTCACTCCTACATCAGCTATGACCTCTGTTGGAGTGACTTGCTCTGTATATATTTGGTTCATGACTTCAAATAGATTTGTTCAGTGCTTTTGTCACATTTTTTGAAGATGCTTAACAGTATATAGACGTAGAGCCACGGCCTCAAAAGCCTCATTTGTGTCTTATGTTACACTTGTCAAGTTAGTTGACAAGGATGTTACACAGAATCGAGCTGGGACTTTCTGGTGAGGTAGTCAAAAACGAACCCTTACAATTCACATTAAAAATGTGGACATAATAATAACATATGTATTTTCTGAAGTGGAGACATCTGTAATTTTTAAAATTAAATTACATTTTTTTTAGTTTGTAGTTATTTTAAAGTTTAGCCAAGTGTTTCTTTTTTTAATGTGATGGTTATGGGTGTTGTATGTTGTTTTGGCGAAAATCGTCCGGAACTAAAACCATTAACCTTCAATGCCACAAACAATGCCTTTAAAGAATATCTGCTCTCCTTTTTATCAGTAGGCTTTTGTGAAGAGATTGGACCATCTGTGAGTCCACTCCTTTGATGCATGCAGGCATTTAGAAAGCAGATTGACAGGACAGGCTGTGGGGATATACCCTAGCCAGTGGCCCAGTTTAAAATAACATTCATAGCCACACTGGTCTGAAAGAATGAGGAAAAGCAAGGCCTGGAAATTGAAATTGCCAATACGATAAAGAAAAAATATGCCTTGCCTGTGATGGACAGCTTTCCTCAACGGATTTGAGGTGCTTCCAAAAACTGATTTTCGCTCATAAAGAGCTCCGGCCAGCTGAGTGACTGGCCATTAGCATGTTCTTTCACCAGAGAAAGGTCACGTTTGACAGAGGGCCCTGGGAGGCCGTTTGCGGACTCCGGCAGCCATTGACTGCAGGACGACGCACAGCTCACCTGAGCATTCCTAATAGTCAACGAATACCTTATCATGAGACTAGAGTTGTTTAGATGTCTTGTTCTCTTTGGATGCTCTTTTATTTTTAGCCCTTTTATTCTCTCTCTTTTTCCTCTCATCTCTTTTTTTTGCATACTTTGCATTCTTTCTTTCTTTCGCACACTCGGCTTAATTATTCTCTTTGACTGCTTCCTCCTTTTCTGCTCGTCCCTTTTTGATGTCCCTCCATCTGTAATTCGCTCTCTCTGTCTTCTTCAGTTTGACCCATGCTCCTCAGTTCTGTGTCCCTCTGTCAGCCTAAATACCCTGATAACATGGACATATGAACTAATGTATAAACCATTTTAAGCTAATGATGAGCGGTTATCACGAATAATATTCCCAAAAATCTCACTCATGTCTGTTTGAACATGTAGAGACATTGCCATAAGCAGAGCCAGCAGCGCTGCTGAATTTTTAATGTGGTTTCTTCTCTCTGATCATCTCACTCAACACACAATGGAGTCTGTAATTGCTTCGCTGTGGATGCATATCAAATTAGACGCAACTCCTAGAGACAAGTCGCATGGCACCCCTGATCACTCATGACATGACTTATGTCTCAGTCCGATGACATAAGAATGTCATTGGACTACCCGATGTGACACAAAAGAAATATTTTTTTGTGTTGTTTTTCTTTTACTCGTTTATCTGGGGGTGCTTCCGTCATACAGTGGCAGTCACGACTGGCTTGGCCTCAGGCTGTAGCCATCTCTTTCCGCACCTCTCTCTTAATTAGACGGAGGTTCTACATATAGGGTGATCTCTCTCTCTCTCCCCCGCTCTCTTTTTTTTCTCTGTCTTTCCCCCTCTGTTTGTCTCTCTCTGTCTCTTTTGCTCTCTTTTCCCCTTTTGTCTCTGTTTCCCCCTTTCTCTCTGTTTCTCTGCATCTCTGTCTCTCTCTGTCTCTGTCTCTCTCTCACACACACACACTCTGTCTCTCTCTTCCTCCTCTCCCTTCATCAACCTCTTCACCTCTATTGACTGATCTGCATTCTGATGGTGACAAGCGTAAATGTAGTTGTATGTTGGGTTCGTGGCCATGTCACGACTGGAATGCTGTGAGGCACCGTGGCCGATGCCATTGTGCATTGACACGGCGGGTGACAGACATGGCGTTTAGCTATAGACACAGAGTCTAATCAAGGTTAAACATAACGAGTGATTGACCACATCAATACATTACAATGCATTAGTACAGACCTCTCGGGCAGACAACAAGCATGGAATGGGGAAGAGGGGAGGGCAGAGAGAGAGTGAGTGAGAGAGAGAGACAAAGACAGAGAGAGACAGAGAGAGAAAGAGAGAGATAATGATTTTTTTATGTTGAGGTATTAAATGACATGTTACAAACAGAGCAAACTCTATAAACAAAGCCGATGCTCTTTACTGATAGTGGTCTTCTTAATCTTGTCAAAATTCCCCAATGACTTTTGCAGGAGACTGGCTGACTAAATGATCGTATGCCTTGGTCAAAGTTGGAAACCTACTCAGCTGAATTTGAATTGTATACTCTATACTCAAGCTATTATATGCAGTTTGTGTATCTGATAGAATTATTAAAATAAAAGAGCAAAAACTGACCCACATTGGAGAGAGGGATTGAGACGGATGTATATTGACCAAAATCTACTGTTTTCCCATTAGGCCTTGCCCCCCTTTTAACCTTTGGCCTGTTTAATGGTTTTTGTTCACCAGCTGCAGCAGCTCTCCCTATAGCGCATGGAGAATGCAAACCCACAGGCTCTCCATATCATCCAATTACGTCTCTAAATTACTTCGCTTTGGATTTTAATCAGCTTGTGACAATTTTCTGTTTTTTTTTGTTTTTTTTGTTTTTGTCAACACTGGCATCACTCCATGCTCCAGTTTTTGACTTCATTGAAATGACAGGAATATCTCACTGAGAACACACACATACTCACACATACGCACACACACACACACACACACACACACACACACACACACAGTGATTAATGCCTGTCACTGGTAATCTACGAATGGCATAATGTTGTTGATTTCATACCCAGCCGTAATGGCTGTACCATTGTAGCGGTGAGTGTTTTCTCGCACTGCTCTGATGCTGCCGGAGAAGGATAGCTAAACCTGGATGGAGCGCCACAGGGACGGAGTTCAGCCCTGTGGAGAAGGCCCATTAAAAAGTGCCTTTCAAAAAGTTTCCTCTTTGGATGGATCCCAGATACATGTCCTTTTCAGGTGTGAAGAATTAGGTTGAGGCTTTTTTTTTGTATTCCTTTAAACCAAATGTCACCACTGAAAATGTGCTGTTGTTGCTATTGGAATTGAAGAAAAGACAGAAAAATAATGTCATCTTTGTCACATTTTTTTTGAACGGCTATTCCTGTTTTAGTTCCTGTTAGGTAACAGTATTATTAGTTTATGATCACAGACTGTCAGTCACTGGGCATCATTTGCTGTCTTCTGCAGTGTTAACCTTGTCTTTTTTTATTGATTCGGAAAACACAGCTGCTTCGACTTCCAACACCTATAGACACACCTAATAAAATGAAACACTAGTGATTTTGTGTGGTGGAAGAACCTGACCTACTTATCGACGTTTGGCCATGATTTCCAGGTCAGTGGCAATCTCCCACCTGACTGATCCTTCAAATGATCCCTCAAGTTGCCACTCACTAAAGTGATGCCATGAACACTGTCCAGATGACCCAGTATCAAACTGGAGTAGTTTGTCCAATGTTTCTATAATTATTATGTGTTCATTGTGGAATGTCATATATAGAGTTGCAATTGATGAAAAACAGATTTGTTGGGTCGCACATATTATCACAAAGCATGTATAAGTATGATATGATGAATTAAAAAAAAACTGATACTGATCAAAATGTATATTATATATAAAACCCTTTATATGTTAAAACCCATACATACATAAAGGCCTGTGTGTGTGTGTGACCCTTATAAGGTAGCACTACACTATGTACACTGTTCGGTACCCAAATGATGAACTGTGCTGCTTGTTGTCCCATTGACCTCGTTCCCATATGTGGGATCAAAGGTGAAAGCCCACTAGCTGGGATTTCTTGCTTCCCACCTCTTCCCTGTGCAGCATCAAAGCCTCCTCTCATTGCTCATTAACCGATGGGCTTTAATTACGCGATTCCCCCTGATCTGTGACTTAAGGAAAAGCTCAGTGATTCAAACTATGCAAGTGTTACATTTAGAAAGCGCTACTAAGCATGAAGATCTGCAGATGCTTATTTCTTCCAGATCTTCTAGGATTAAATATTGTCTGATTCTCTGTGACTGTGCAGCGGCGTCGCTGTCATGGGAGGGGGGTTATGACAATTTCCTTGTCCAGAGTCCTTTGAAGACGCTATTACAATTTCCAGTGGGGAGGGGGGCCTAAAAATTATATTGTTTCATGTCTTACTGTTTAAATGAATTCAGCAGAATAACATTTAGACATCTAAAACCGATTAAAAAACATTCATCAGAATAACATTTAAAGGTCTAGAACTGTTTAAATGCATTCATGAGAAAAAACATTCAGAGATCTAGAACAGTTTGAATGCATTCAGCCGAATAATATTCAGATGCTGACGTTTTTCTGCATCCTGATGTTCAACAGTCATAGTGCTCTATCTCCTCACTTGCTCGCAGCTCTCCCTACAAATGGCTCCATTTTATCTCCCTATCGTCCCTATCCCACCGTTTAACGCTAACCTCCATCTCACCTCTCTCTCCCTCCCATCATATCAGGACAAATAGGCGCTCTGCAGCCGCTCCGGGTTTGCTAATATCCGCCACCACCGCCACCACCCCCCCACCCCACCCCACCCCAATCAGGGAGAGAGTTGGGCGTATTTCACGCAACAGCAACTTTATCTGAAATATCCGCGGCGTTGTAACCGACACCATGCATTTGCAGGGGAGTAAATCAGAGATGTGCTTGTTTTTGGAGTCAGAGGGAGGAAAGAAAGTAGCAGAGGGAAAAAAAGGAGGAAGGAGGAAGAAAGGGGAGGGGAGGGGGGAATTTATGGAGCTGCATGCACAGGAAAGAGAGAAATCTGCAGTTTCTCAGTGAGGAATTGATGCCTGGGCAATAGCTTGCCCCAGAGTGATACATAAGATAAAAAAATGAAAGGATCAAGGATAGAATGGCAATCAGGATGGGGGTAGAGAGAGAGTGAGAAGGAGAGAGTGAGAGAGAGAAAGAGAAATAGAGGGGAGAGAGAAAGAAAGAGAGAAATAGAGGGGAGAGAGAAAGAAAGAGAGATAGAAAAGAATGAGAGAGAGAGAGAGAAATAGAGGAAGTAGATGGACACACACAAATAGCAGGGAAGATGAGCACATGATTTCGATTTCCAGTCACAATAAGAGAATTCGCCGTTTCGAAAAAAAATGAAGGGATATTGTAAGGAATCCTTATGTTAACGAGTAGGAAAGTGGATTAAAAATTCAGCAGCATCCCTCCCTATCTGCTGTTGAATACTGATTGGGGGGGGGCATTAAGAGCTATTTAATTTCACTGGCACCCACAGGCACTCATGCTGTAGAATCTAGTTCAAGATAAGCATTAATGTGAGCAGCCATTATTCAGACTTCACCACTTCACAACAAGCTTTTAGCAAAAAAGAACACCCATCCTTTGTTTTATCTCCACTTTCTTTCATCCCCATTTTTATCTTTCTCTCTATTTTTTCCTGTCCTTTCTTTCTCTTTCTTTCCCTTTGTCTCTTTTCTTGTTCTGTGTGTCTGTCCTTGAGGTCCGTGTTAAACGTACACTCCCTGCCTTTCGGCTGCCTGACATCACTTACGTTTTTCTGTCCTGGTACAGATTTTCTTAGCCCACTTTCCGCTTCCCGTCCCCACCCCACCCCATTCCAAATCTCAAACTCACATTTGTGCGCACACATACACACGTACACACACACACACACACACACACACACACACACACACACACACACAAACACACACACTGTTTTTGGCCTGTTCCCCTACTTTTCTTCTTTCCTTTTTGTACAAAGACACAGAACAAAGAGAACGGCGAATCAGACAGAGTTAGGACGTCACACAGAAAACACACACACACACACACACACACAAGTGCACACACACACTCTCTCTCACACACACACCTACCCATTTACACAAATAGCAGCAGCATGACTCTGCCACCAGACTCTCTTGCAGCTTTGCCACTCATCTCCGGAATCAAAGGAGGCTGGAGACAGGTGGGGGGGGGGGGGGGGGGGGGGTGATAAAAGCCAAAGAAAGAGAATGGGGGGGGGGGGGGGTTGACAAGAGAGGGAAAGAGCCAGAGAAGAGAGAAGATGACAAGAGAAGTCAAACAAAAGAGGAGGAGGGAGTGAAAAAAAGGTGAGATGGAAGGGAAGAAAGAGCAGGGTAAGGTTAGGGAGCAGTTGTCCGACCGAGAGAGGAGCAGGATGCTGGTTATCACCTGGACTGGCTTCATCGCTCATCCTGAAACTTAACAGTATGGCACTGAAAAGAAGTTGAATTACAAGAAGAAAAAAACTGTTGATAAAATCTTGGCGCATAGAAATCCAAGTTTGTAGCAGTTGTAGCACACAGTTAAAGAGAGTTATGGATGACCCCAGCACTGTCGGAGTACTGCCTGAATGTCAAGCAGCTGTTAGTTTTGAAACGTTTTTCATCAGTACTTAACCATAATGAATCGTGCTACATTATTGCTTTAATTAACAGTGTCTCACCAAAATCTTATGACAGAGAGGGACGAAGCCAAGGATAGTGGAAAAGGGGAATGTTATGGCCAGAGAAATTGAGATAGGATCTAATAGAGTATATCAACCAGGATGGCTTCTATTCTAGAACTGTTTAGCTGAAGGACATTATGTTTCCTCCATAACTTAATGTCCTTCAGGCAAGCAGACAGGGTAGAGAGGGTGGTTAATGACAAAGAGGGATGTCCCAAACAAACCCTATGATTTTCAATTGACTGGGCCCCCCTTGGCGGCTGGGCTGGAGAAAACTTTCATGTTTATTCCCCATTATGAGTGGCCCTGTCCTCAGTTATAACTGTGAGTCATCAGCATGGCAATGAAAAAATGGGTCCAAGCACTCACCCCTGGGGGGTGCCACAGGTGAGAGTGTGTGTCAGAGACTTTGTTTCCAGAGGCAACACACTCTGTCCTGTCAGTGAGCCATGGTTCAAACCAGTAGAGGACAGTATCAGTGAGACTACTGGTCTGATGTAAATGATGAAGGATACCGTACTGAAATTTTTCAAATAATATGAAAAGATATGCAGGTAAAGAACATTTATAAAAGATAAAACGGGAGCACAAATACCGCACCGTAAACAGTCTTCACTCTAGACTCCAGTCATTTGTTTATGACTCATGCTGTGTGAACCGATTACCAGCGACTGGCCTCTGACTTATCAGTCTGTGCCACGGCAGTCTGGAAATGTTAAAAGAGGATTTCAGAGTCAAAAACCCTTGGACTTTAATCATGCCGAAACAGACTCAGAAGTCGTATTTCCATACAAATGTATTTACCTTCAGGTGTGGATGGCAGCCTATGGCAGTTTATATGAGAGAGAGGGCAATAGGGATTGACATGAAAGGGAAGGGACAGACCAAGGGAAGTCATTAGACACATGAGAGTTATCAGGAGGATGACGTACAGAGACGCAAATGTAATCACATAAAGTGTACACACACACACACACACACACACACACACACACACACACACACACAAACACACACACAAACACACACACACACACACACACACAAATACACACACACACACACAAACACACACACACACACACACACACACATGCATGCATACAAGACACACACATGCACACACACACACACGCACACACACACAAAAGGGCTTGGAAGCATCCTTCAATAGCCGAGTTGCAATTTCCCCTCCCCACTTCTCTTTACTCTCTTTCTCTTTCCCTCTCTAACCCCCGCTCTCTTGCTTCCAGTTTGATGTGAGCAGCAGCTGAATGCAAGCACTACTCCCTCTCTCTCCCTGTCTCTCTCTCCCCCTCTCCCTCTCCTAATCGCGCTTGCTCTCTTTCTCTCTCTCTTTTTCTTCTCTCTGTGTGATGCACTAAAAGTGAAGAGCAGAGTGCTCCGTCATACAAGCGGGGATTTCATTGGGATTCGGAACTGTTGCTTTTTTTTTATTCTCCCTGGAGCTTAACACTGCCCCCCCCCCCTTCCCCCGAGTAGCACTAACTGGATTTAATGACCGAAGCACCTGTTTGAGTCTCTACCTGTCTCTGACATTCCCTGGATTATCTGGAGGTGAAGGAGGAAGAAAATGTAGCCCTAACTGTGGAGGTTAGGATGATTTTGCCTGGAAAAGCGACGGAACTTGAAAACCAATGTGGGAGACTGGACTGTCAAGGGATGTACATCTGGGTCCATGAAGATTTCTGATCTGTATTTTAAAGGTATATGAGACAAATGTGTTTGTTTTCAGTGAGTGCGACAATTAAGAAGACCAACTGGTGTTGAAGTCACAACTTTCTCAGGGATGCTCTGACTGTGATACATTTTGACATGAGATGAGTCGTCAAGTAATCCAAAGATGCTGGCTCTCTGTTAAAACTTGATTTGCTAAATTTATCTTTAATTTTGGATGTTAACAAGGATATTCAATATTATTAGATTTTTTTGCTCATGATTTTGGATTATTTTGGTTTTGCATTACTCATCTGACATTTCAAGCATGTGAGTAATTTTCTCTGCCTGGCAAATTATTCCTGAGCGTATGTCAACTTTTAATTAAATGCTCACCATTTTCATCATCATCAGTAACAACAAGAACTGTGATGAGGAAGACAGAACTTCTCTGGGTGATTTAATTTTCCGGTGAATCAACACTTTTTAAAAACAACCCTGTTTACTCTTATCTTCCACCCTTTTCAGAGTTCTTCTCTCTGGTTGGGTAAAACAAAACTGCATTTGTGTTTGTTTGTTTGATCAGAATGATTGGAAAAATGTCTGACTCTATTCTTCTTCGAGTTGTGCTTGTGTCTCTTGTGGTGTGCACCACCCTGGCCCAGGAGGACACCACCACCACCACCACCCCCACGGAGCTGGACACGGGCACCCCCAACCAGACGGACATGACCTCCTTCACCTTCCCCCCCTCCACGACCTCCGAGGCGGTGGACGACTCTTTTCTTTTAACCGTGATTACCCCCACCCCAACCCCCACGGTGGAGGTGGTGGAGGAGGAGACGATCCCGACGACAGGCATGCGTTGCCAGGGCTACTACGACGTGATGGGCCAATGGGACCCACCCTTCAACTGCACGGCGGGCGTCTTCCTGTACTGCTGCGGCACCTGCTTCTACCGCTTCTGCTGCCAGTTCCGGCAGCAGCGGCTGGACCAGACTTCCTGCTCCAACTACGACACGCCGCTCTGGGCCAACACGGGAAAGCCCGTCGTCACGGCCACCCAGGGCTCGGATGTGGAGCGCGACCGCACGCACATGATCGTCTACATCATCTGCGGCGTGGTGGCCATCATGGTGCTGGTGGGCATCTTCACCAAGCTGGCCGTGGAGAGGAGACGAGGCGGCCAGAACGACCTGAGCAACTCTAGGTGAGTGCAGGGCTCCGGACCAACCTTTTTTTACTGGAAACACAGTAGCCCCTAAGTTAAAATGTTAAGAGCACAACCAAAAAAATGTAGGGTCGCACTCCTTAAATCGACTTGTAACACATAAATATATATTTTTTTTCTCATTTTCACTCTGTTTCCAATAAATAGTCATGTCTACTGACGATAAGTCGTAGAAGTACTAGAAGTAAGTGGGAGACATGTTTGGTAACTTTCTTCAGTGCCCCCTCACATGACCCCCCCTGTGTCATCTCATTGGCCCATACACAAACATAATCAAGATCTCCTTGTTCTTAATTATTACACTAACATATATTCAGGTACGCCACAGTGAGCACACATTCTGATAATCTTGGTTGGTGTGTGTGGGTGGGTGGAGTTAATGAGAATGTAAGGCTATGTCCATGTTAGTCTTTTTTACCATAGCACCATTACAATTTCTGTACACACACACCATTTTTAAATTCTGTACACTGCTGTTTTCAAACAGCTCTGTCACTGGCTTAGCTTGTAATCCATCACAGTTCCAGAGCGTATAAATGACTGTGTGGATGACAGACAGAAAAGTCACAACTTTGTTACGATTCTATTTAAAAATGGACTTATGTGTATGGAATGAATTCCCTGCCAAAACGTCTGTACTCGTAGAAATATCTTGTGCTTGTAAAAAAAATGTGTGTGTGCGTGAAAATCTGTTTTGTCTCTGTAACAAAGTTTTGTGCTTGTAATAAAAATTTGTGCTTGTAAATATATTTTTTGTACATGTAAAAATACTTTGTATTTGAGAAAAAAAAAAAATCTCCCACAGGCACATTTTTTTTACGAACACAGATTCTTTTTACGAACACCACAAAACCCAAGTGTGAAATCTCTGCCAAAACTTCTCAGCCAATCACCAAACGTCTTACTCACCGGCCAATCAAGTTGCCGCCTTTATTTAGAAACGGCGAGGAGGCATATTTTCCGGACACTGATGATCATATCTGCTGTGTTCCATGGGAGACGATGCGGGAGCAATGGTACGTGAATTCTATATGCAGCCATGTACAATAAAGTAGCCAAGTTAACGGCGAACTTGCTGCAGTTGTCTGGTGTTTTTAATCGGTTTTCAGTTTAATCAGTTTTAAGACAAGTTCTAAATTACATTATGAACAGGCGTGCTTGAAGTGGGCCGTGGTGTTCCGACACCTCTTTTCATTTCAGGGGACGTGAATATGCAGCAAGTTCGCTGTTAACCTGGCTACTTTATTGTACATGGCTACATATAGAATTCACGTACCATTGCTCCCGCGTCGTCTCCCATGGAACATTTAAGCAATGGGAAAATTATAGACCATACCCTATATCACCCAATGTAACCGGTCGTATGACTCTGCGTTGTTGTGATTGATTATGTATGTACAGTGGGGAGGAGAAGAAGGACTGACGCCGACTCAGGTGATCTGATCCACGTTTTACTCAAGCGTTCTGTAACATCACAGACAATACACACGGGGCAATGGGGCTTAGAGTTGTCCTCCTTCACAGTCCTCTTCCCCAGGGTTACAGTAAACAGGGCCATGTTATACAATTCAGTACAACTAACACAGTATACATTTTGGATATACAAGAGTTTTAAAAAGATCGCTAGATTAACATTTAACTACACATGGCAACATATGGTTTGGCTCATTACATTCAGTATGACCTGGCTAGCTAGCTTAGCCAAACTCCGCTAGCAAAACACGTAAAATTAGCTAAGTTGCCAGGGTACGGTATAGTTAGATCAGCACGTAAGACCATCTAGTTATTCGGACTGAACATCCAGGCCCTTTTCTCAGCGGCTGCACAATCAACGGCAATGTGCAATTCAAAGTCTACAAGTAGAGCAGTGGCAAAGAGCTTAGATTCCTTATCTATCTTTGCTCTTTCGCAGTGGTGCACAGTGCACTGTGCGTTGCTCAGCAACCAAGACGCCAACTGGGACTATTTTCTGGAGCGGAGGAACAATCGAATAAACAATCAACCCAAATAAAGAAAATAATATATATTTTAATCATTTTGTGTAATTATTTTTGTTACCAAAGGAACTATCGTATAAAAGCAATATAACACTCGTGATCGTGAGCCTGCGGCGAATCACACCCGTGAGGGTATTCCACATAGACTGTATATAAGAACTGGACAAACCCTCTGTGACGTCACGCATAGACTTTCCCACAGCCAAAATGAGGCTTAATTTGAAGGTTCAGGGCGCCGCCATCTTAACCAATGCGTTCTGCATTCTAAACCCGCCTTCTACCTGACATTCCATATATGGGTGAAAAGGTAGTGCCAGGCGGCCTGAAGACCCGCCCCTACAGGCTAGGCCAGCTCCCGCAAATTACGTAGCGGAGAACTTCTTTCACGGAGAAAGCGGTAAATTTCGCTTGCATGTATTTTGGGCGATACACTTGACCGATGTTGACCAGACTGAACTCATCTATTTTGCTGGTAAGTACCTAAATCCATTATTATTTTCAGTACATGAGTAAATTTAATAATCATGCAGACCGTTTGCTACTATTCAGTGTAATGTAGTGAAAGAGCAGTTTTTAGTCATCAGTTATAGTTGCTAAATTATTGTAGGCTATTAGCGTAAGTTAGCAATGCATAGCAACCATGTCGTTTATGACTGCTCTGACTACCAAAGATTTCAAAACCTCCCTCAATACTCTGTCACTACTGCTTCAAACTGATACTATGGTTTTCTTATGATTTTGGTCGTTAACGTTGCCCATTTGCACACGATTTAATAAGAGAGGTCTTAACTATAGTGCATGCTTTGTGGCATTATCGGTGCTAATGATATCTTGACATGGAATTTGTTCTGTTGTCGTGTGTTGAAACCTTTCGACTAACCAGCCCGTTTCATCCGTCTTTTTAATGTATAAATCTGTAGTCATTATTTTCAGCTGTTGATGTAGTCCTGCTAATTTATTCGGTGTACATTGTGGACTTTATAAATTAAGGTGTGCATGTCGGTGCTCTCACATTTTCTTATCAAGACCTGTCGTAGCTTGAATGCATATAATGTTCAAATGTACATAAAATGGTTTCTGAGGCCATTTCAAAGCGACTGAAGACAATCCAACATAGTGGAAGACAACATGAGCAACTACATATTAATTATGTAGTACATAGTTTCATATAGCAAATGCTCAAATGTGACATAATAATAAAACCTTAAGAAAATATACAAATATCGCCGTACCTCACGTTCTAAAAACTTGAACAGCTAATAGTTATGACCATCTAATTCGTTGAATGTATGTTAATATTGTCTTTTCTCATTTTTGCTTTTACAGCTCCAACTTCATAAATTCTGGGGCACAGCTAGGTTGGCAGAGGGGAAGAGGCTGCGAGGAGGTCCCTGGCCACCAACTTGGGACTTCATGCCCAGATGAGGTGATTTGGCCTGGGTGGACTAAGATGGTGTGACATCCTCTTTTTTTTCCTCCCAGGCCATACAAGAAGAAACCGTCCTATATGTCCTGCTCATCCACTGCGCCGGGAATGACCTTGGACAAGTGATCATCTTGTTGCTTGAAGCAGGGCTTGTGTGATCTGTAATGGCTAGCTTTGTCTTGGGGATATCAGTACTAATGATTTTGAATTCTTTACGCTAAAATCCCACTTTGAATGTACAGGAACTTGTAATATTTTGCCTGGTGAATGAATGTCAAACTCGTGATAACTTTAAATATAAGGACAGCACATGTCAAACTGCTTCAACAAACAACATTTTCTACCACAAATCTGTTATTGATTTTGCACTGAAGTCACACTTGAAATGTATATGGAATTTGTATATATTTATTAAACCAAGAATGAATCAAATCAAAATGTCTTATTTCAACAATTACTATTAATATATAAAAGGGAAAATCTTAATGTCATTGTAAACAAAAGCAGTACATTAAACATACACTGCAGTCAATGAGCAAAGTGAAAAAAAAAAAAACAGTATATGGCATGTAAAGCAGGATGAGCAGGATGATTTTCAGTAGCATATTTTTCATTGTAATATTGACAAGACATTTCGACTAGACAATACATTGATATTTACCCATACATGTAAAGAAATCAGAACATTTAAGTGAATAAATAAAGTTATGTGTAATACAGTAAAGTGGCAGGTTGGTAAGTATCAAATGCAGCAAGAAAAGCAGTAAGCAAAAGTGATGCACAAGAACATCAAGATAGGAGCAAAGGGCATCTGTGGCCTAATGGAGTTGAGAATAAATGGGCATTGTGTCCTCTACTGTAAGTTGTGTTGAATAAAAGCATGTGATAATTGTAATGTAATTGTATGTCACTACCATAGTTTCCAAAACACTCCATCACTGTATAAAATAAATGTTTAAAACATATTTAAAGTTTCCCAGACATTTGGACAAGCCATAGCATACTCTAAGCTTGTAGTCTGGTAGGATGTAGAAAACTTGTAGGAGGAGAAATAATAAGATATATATATATTAAATATTTGGAACAAAAAGCTTGGTACTGTCCCTGACATCCGTGGTGATGTCTCGAAGTGCTGACAGCACAGATGAGAGCTCTGGTGTGGAGTCCAGTTCTGTCTCAAGTTAACCATCCATCCCTTTGTCCAGCCTGTCTGAGTCACCTAAAGGAAAACTGATGAGATGTTTGAAATGTTAATTTACAATACTATTCAAATACGGCCAGGTTGCCCATTCTTACGTGAATGTAGGCTTGCACTATTTTTTTTTTTAAATCTTTTTCTTACGTAATTCTAAGCGGAGTCAAGTTTTAGCTACTCAATAAACTTTACAAGCAAGGGTGCTTTAAAGCGTCTCTCTCTCGTATTAACACAGTCTATGTTTTTAACACATGTACGTCCTCTTAAGTATAGCACAGATGAAGAATTGAGTCAGTGGACATAATTTGACGGTATTGTCACTTATGTCAACTTCATTACTAGCTGACGAACCTTAGCATGCTGTAACGTAGCTTGCGCTAGCTGTGCAAGCTAAGACTGTATTGAACTTCAAAGACGGCCGAGACAAAACTCAAATCAAATTCTCCTTCAACGCTATTCTACTGACTTTCTACTATAGTCATTCTACTGACCGATTGGAGCAGTCAAATAAGCTTGATAATGGCAGATTAAGTAATATTATGTTGCAGTAGAGTTATTCGGGAGCTAGTTTGACACCAGGGTTAACATGCTAACATTTCTGAGGTGATTTTAGGCTACGGGGCTAACAGCGATGCTACATATTAGTAATGATGGCAGATAAACAGTAGTGTAATGTCACTTACCATTAAAATGTAAAGAAACATTCTTTGATGGTCCTTTAGAACAAATAACAGGAACGTCAGACATCCTGGATGTAACATATCATTGAATATGCTGGAAATGATATAGTCGTGAAATATCCGACGATATCCGACGACAGCCGAAGAGTCGACAGAGTTCTCAGGCTGAGAATCTCAGCCTCACGTCAGCAGCGGTGGCCGGCTGCTGTCAATCAAGCTGACCACGCCCCTAATTATTCATAAAATTAAAACTTAACTGTGCTTAAAGCAAATGGATTCTAAAAAAATTCACCCCCCTCAGAGTTGTCATGGACCCCCAAACTATCGAAAGACACTAAAACCATTTTTTGAACCAGGCTGTAAATATGTTTATTTTAGCTGTGAAAATGGACTTTTTAACATGGGAGTCTATGGGAAATTGCTCCCTTTTGCAGCCTGCCTCTAAAGGACAAAATAGGTACTGCAGCCTTACAACGTTTACTTCCGGCTTCATTTTTCAGCCTGGAACCTTGCCGCTTGGTATTCCACAACAACCTCACTCCCAGATCAATGGATAAAAAAAATCGACCGGATCTAACTATTGTATAATGACCAGTGAGTAAGACGTTTGGTGATTGGCTGAGAAGTTTTGGCAGAGATTTCACACTTGGGTTTTGTGGTGTTCGTAAAAAGAATCTGTGTTCGTAAAAAAAATGTGCCTGTGGGAGATTTTTTTTTTTTCTCAAATACAAAGTATTTTTACATGTACAAAAAATATATTTACAAGCACAAATTTTTATTACAAGCACAAAACTTTGTTACAGAGACAAAACAGATTTTCACGCAGACACACATTTTTTTTACAAGCACAAAACTTTGTTACAGAGACAAAACAGATTTTCACGCACACACACATTTTTTTTACAAGCACAAAATATTTCCACGTGTACACAAATTCTTTTTACAAGCACAAGATATTTCTACGAGTACAGACGTTTTGGCAGGGAATTCATTCCATATATGTGGGCATAGCCTAAGAAACTCACAGCACTTGTGGACTGCAAGTTAGGATGTGTGAAGGGCGAGTAATTGTTAAAGTGCCTTTGGAGAGCAGCAGTAGAAGGAAGGCTTGCTGGTTTGATTCCAGCTCCTAATAGTCACTTCAAATATTTCCACAGTATTGCTAAATAAAACTAGTCAGGAAATTAAGCTACAATTGCCTGTGGCTTGGGTCTCGGAACTCTTGTTTATTCTTTTAGTGGACGTCTGAGTGTCACTTCTTTGAAGTCACATTGCCCCTTGGCAATGATTGCTGTTGAACGTTGTTTGGCGAAATTGGCGAAATCTTCAGTCTTTGCGGAGATGCCTCTCATTTAGAATGCAGGATGATATAGGGGTTTCACGTTTTAAAAGGTGATAAAGTCCATATGGTTTCGCATCCCCTTTGGGTAAGACATTTACGTATTGTGACGATACCAACATATTGGTGATGAAACAAGATAGTGAAAAAAACATTCTCACAGAAATCCTCTCAGAAGTCAGATGTATTGCCATGAAATAGCCGCTTTCACTGAACTCAGTGTAAATATCTGGCTCAAGGTTATGGCACCCTCAGGACATCATTATCAAGAACGAAAATATGGAACAAAGGGCTCAGACTCGCTCCTGCTTCCCTCCCTCCCCTTTCTCTTTCTCTCTCTCTCTCCCTTCATTCTTATGTCTCTCTCTCTCTCTCTCTCTCCCTCTATCTCTATCTCTCTGTTTTCCTCCCTCCCTTTCCTCTTGGCTGTAGTCATCTCTCTCCCCCTCATGGTCATTGAATCTCATTCTTTTCCTACATTAGTCCTTCCTGTTGTTTTTTTTTCTTCATCATGTTTCAGGAATCGGAGGATGGCAGGAAGAGGTTTATTCGCTACTGGCCCAGTTAGTTTGAATATCAATGCATGCCTCTTCTAATAATTACTCCAGCTACTCCAGTCTTTTAATCATTAAAATGTTTTGTTTTCTTTTTCTCAAAAAAACTCTTAGCTTTCACAAGGCACATTCAATTCTCAATAGACCACCTTCTTTTTTTCTCTACAGTAAATATTCAAAATCCATATTTCAGGAGATTAACACACTTTTTGCCCAGAGCAGAAGGTTGCCACTTCTCCCTGTACTGATTAAGACGCCCTCAGAGATTAACACGTTTTACAAGATTAACTGTTTTATCTGTTCACTGTTGACTGACCTGAGACCTGCCTGGTGCAGATGATTGCCAGATTGATGGGTAAGTACCCTTAGGTCACTGATGAGGAGAAAGTGTTGACATTTGGTGATGTTTCGTGGTTTACAGGGAACGACTAGTATTGGGGCTGTGGTACGTATACAATAGGTGTCAGTGACATCAGATAAATATTTTACACTATTTAAAATTACTCGGTAACTTGAACAAGAAAATTGACTTTTTAAAAATCTCTTTTCCATTTTGACAGTGCATTAAAATACAAAGATCGAAATGAAAGAAAACATGCATACAGTATATGGGAATTTGCATTAGAGCTCTTTTTAACCCTTTAAAGCTTTTGCGGAGAAACAAATCAAGTGTAAAATAATCTTGTACATTTCTCAGCTCCTTGAGACAACATTAGCGCTGTCATGCAGCAGTGTTCATATGTACCGTACTTTAACCAGCTGTCACAAAAGTAAGATTTTACACAGCTCAAAAAGGATGACAGTTTAATAAGTAAAGGAATTTGTGTGAATTGAGTGACCAGACGTGAGGTAAACCACAGCACCGTGACCCTCACCAAAGACGATTCAGAGGGCTCCTCACTTACAGTAAGCAATCTTGAGCAAAATCGCCAGCGGTGATATAGTTGGGACAGTGACATCTTGCACCAGTATAGATGACATCACCCCCTTACAAACAACAACAGCATGGCCACTGGGATGGCCTATGACCCATCAGAAAAGCCTTTGTGCTATTTTGCACTCAGAGAAAGGCAGAGACAACAACCAATCTGGGCCAAGGAATGTGTAGTGTATGTAAACATGTAAACACCGCCCCCGCACAAAACCTCTTACACTACCCTCCACTACATATGAGAAAACGTTGATTGTATGTATGCTCTATGCTCTTCCTCAGGGTCACAAAGCCTTTGAGATATCTTGTTATATAATGTATATAGCACAGCCACTGAGAGGTTCTGACCCTGTGGAGTAGTGGCCTGTGGAGGAACAGATCTGCAGTGTCCCCTGTGTAAGGATCAGTCCAGACCAAACCGAAACAAAAAACAAAACAAAACAAAACAACAAGAAAAAAACAACCTGGGGAGATGCCCCCATTTTTTTGCCCAGTAATTTAGCCACAACCATTCAGCCACAGCGAGCGAGCCCATACTTACCTTCCATGTCCTTCCTGTCCTTACCTTTGACCCCCCAGCACTCCCACCCTCCCCCTGCACCTTTCCCTATGGCTCCACGCCGGCCTAACTCAACCTGACATCGAGTGCAAGTGTCTCATCTTTGTGGGGGTCTTTCCTGTCTCTCTGATTTGGATGACGCTCCTCTTCTTTAATCAGCTTCACCCAGAGCAGTGAGGTCACGATGGGCATTGGCTGGACTGTCCTGCCCCCCACCCCACAACCCCCCATCCCCCCATCCCCCCTGCTCCTCACCTTTACCCTCCCCCCTCAGCCCTCTGGGGCCCTGTAGTGCCCTGTCAACATGATTTGAGGTCGGGGAGGTGCCATGGGGGGTGGGATGGGATGGAGAGGCACTCTGTAAACAAACTGGACACACTGTTGCTTTGCCCCTTCGAGAAGGCAGGTGATTTTGTTGTTCACCCTGGACTTGAGTTTCACCTGGAGCTAATATGTGCCCTGTCTGAGCAGATAGAAATAAAAATAAAAATAAAAACAGTGGTTTTTTTTTTTGCTGTTTTGCGTTGACTGTGATTGGTTTAGACAGGGTCGTTTTAGTGTTTTGGAAGGAGTGAGATTGAAGGCGAGAAAAATGGGTCTGCAGTTAATGTTCTAGCTTTATTTGCATCTGTATCGTGGAGATAATCATGCATAGTGTTCAGATTAGCATATCACTCCTGAGGTTGCACATATGATATTAGCATCTGTTTACAAAGACGAGCTTGAAAATATGCAACATCATCCAGACATTCCTGTAATCAAGATCAAGGAAATTAAATTGACTGATTTTTAGATTAGATCATATTTTTCATTAGGAATCTCAGAATGCAGCATTCACATAACATCAGGATAAATGTAATTCTAAATTCGAAGGAATTAACTTTCCACATGACAGGAAAAGGGGGACTTAAAAGATAAAATGAATGACAAGTCTACTGAGAGGTTTCTTGTATTTTTCTTCCTTCCATCTCATCTAATTTCTCATAAATTAAAACCACAGTCCTTTAAGCCATGTCTGTCACAAAAAACCAATAACATGTGACAAAAAAGATGACCAGACTGAATGAAAGCCGAAGTGATGGATGATAACCCCAACTGATTGTTCCTTTTCACAATTTTTAAACATAACCAGAATGGTCATTAATCTGCCAGCGGAGAGGGATGAGGGGAAGGTGAGTTGTCATTTCATGTTGTAATTAATGGCATCGTTCGTCAGGGAGGGAGGGGCCAGGAGAGAGCGCGGTTCCTCTCTGTCACGAGCTGTGCACGGCTGGCCTAATCCCAACTGACAGATGAAGCTGAGCGAAGTTAAACCGGCTCGCCGATGAAGTGGTGAGAGAGAGGGAGGGTGGGTTAAAAAAAAGAGAGGAAAAGAGAAAACGGGGTGATTGATTGAATGTCTGATTGACTGTTTTTCAGAGAAAGAGAGTGAGAGAGGGAGAGAAAAGTAAAACAAGAGATTGGCAGAAAGTAAGAGGAGGCAAGAGGTCAGCTGCAATATTAGTGAAGGGCGAAGAGGACGTCCAAATTTGTCGGAGCACGTCGCACATTAGAGAGTATACTTAGCTCCTTTGCTCTCATTTACTCCTTCCCTCTCTCACTGTCTGCGATATCATTACTCTTTATTAGGAAGCCAGCAGTGCTAATTTAAACTCTGGCCGGTGGAGAAGTGAAAGAGAAGCTGATGCTATCGCAGAACCACGACTGACAGCCAATACATTTCCAGGAGCCGTGAGTGATAAACATCTGCTGTAGTTTCGTATTAAACACAGTTTCTCCTCCATAGTGCAACGTGTTAATGCTCATGTCAGGTTAATTGGATATGTGAAACGATTATGAAATGAACTTATCGGGCTGTCAGAGGTCTCCTATAGGGAGGAGGGGTGAGTGTGTTTAATTAGCGCTAAATTTATTTATCAGCGATCTGGACATGGGTGCGGCGTATAATTTATTGCTGCAAAGCATTAAGCAGCAGCTTCCAGCTTGTCTGCCCATAGTAAGATAAGATACTGCAATCTACGAAAGGGTGATGATATCTCTACCAAAGATATTTGTGTTTTACATAACACCAGAGGATGTGAGATGAGCTCTGGTGAGCAGCACCTTTGCTGGAATGTTCTAGAAACTAGTCAAGGAAAGTGGAGAAGAAGTTTGATGCATAATGTAATACCTTCACCCCCAGTTTGTAATTAAACTTACACCGTATTACCAATTAAAGGGTAATTTGGTATTCTCAAAACACAAGAGGGACCCTTCTCACTCAGTTGGGTATAGGGCATGGCGAAATGCATTTATGATGAAGCTGAAGTGTCAGAATCAGCAAAATATTTAGTAACACAGACAGGGTGGAGAGCTTCAGGAGGTGTGTGTCTGTGTGTGTGTGGGAGAGAGAGAGAGAGAGCGCACCATAGAAAGTTTGCATTAAAGTATTAAACAGAAACAGGACAAGCAAGAGCCTCAGACAGCTCCTGTAGACATGGGAGCAGGAGTCAGAGGGGGATAATCAATCCTCTGAGCCATTTCAAAACTCACTGTGAAGTCCACTGGCCCAGTGGTATTTAGTAGAGAATAGCTTGCTTACCAAGCGAATACTATCAGTGTTAGACAGAAGCTCTTGGCCCTCTCAGTCCCCAGTGGAATGACAGCGACCGAGGCATTTGTGTTTGCCTGCAGGGCACTGTTGTGCACATGTGAGGCTGTTGTAAGTAGCCTGGCACTGACATATGGCCTCAGGTCTTATTTGTTGGCCTCCGCTTCAACCCGTAATAGCTAGGCTGTGCACTCTCAGTGACACCTGTTTCCCACGTGGCCAGCTGCAGTTTGGCAACAAACTCTGACGAGTAATCGAAGCTTATGCTGTTAATCATGTTTTGTTTGATTGAATATGACATACACTCTAAAAAGTCATGGGGCTACTACCGGTTCTTTAGCGGGATGCCATAGAAGAACCTTTTTCAGTGCTTCAAAGAAGCACCAAGGCAACAGTACTTTAAAAAAACATTTAACACCGGTATGACATAACAAAGCCCATGTTATCTGAGGCTCTGAATTACAATGTGTGGTACCTAAAGATTCTTCTGTGGCATTGATGAACCGGTACTGGACCCATTATGTTTTAGAGTGTAGACCCTAATCAGCGACGGGCAACCTGGCCTCAGAACAGCTACAATGCAGTCTGACACATGTACATGTTTCAACCTTTCACTAAATCACCTGACCCCTAATCAGCACAACCCTTCAGCCAGGCGGAGGAGTTCATTAGTTAAATCACCTGTATTAAAACCTTACAGGTGGAAACAGGTGATTTTGAATATGTGGTATTAGATTGTAGCTTCTGAATCCAGGTTGCACATCACTACTATTAAGATCAAACACAATGAGATTAAATTTCTCAGTAATCATCGGATGTCATTACTTAGGCAAATACTGTATAACTCTGCAAGTCAGTCACACTAAAGTGATAACACCAGTATTAATATTAGCCTTACCTGCATCATCCCTTAGTGTAACTGTGTCATGTATTTGTTTCTGCACTGTTCAGCTCAAACGGGTGTGTTCAGAGTGTTCTGGTGCAAAATGGCTGCCCTGCATTGTCCAGGTGGGAGCCACACATTGTTGGTGTTTAGTAATGTTCTCCATCACTGTTAAGCACTTTGGGTGCATTGAAAATGTGGTGTGTTGTTGTGGTCTTGTGTATTCTGCTACCTTGTGTTGTTTTTGCCAAACTGTCAAAGCACTTTAAGGTACATCCTTTGAATGAAAGGTGCTTTAGAAGTGAAGATTCTTCTTCTTCTTCTTCTTCTTCTTCTTCTTCTTCTTCTTCTTCTTCTTCTTCTTCTTCTTCTTCTTCTTCTTCTTCTTCTTCTTCTTCTTCTTCTTCTTCTTCTTCTTATTATTATTATTATTATTATTATTATTATTATTATTATTACTACTACTACTATTATTATTGTACCATTCTAATACAATACAATAATTTTCTTATAGCTTATGTTAATTTACCCTCTTCCTGAATGAGGATCGAATGGGATCACTCATGAGATCACTGTTGGTCTGGTTACTACATCTGGAATCCCGATATCAGATGAACAACCCACTGGGGGCTGTTGGCTGTTGTTATGTTTACCACGTGTGGCACGCATGTGTGGCGAGAGTACCACGTCCCCACGGTGACAGAGCTGACAGTATGACAGAACTGCAGAGACAGCAGGAGAGTATGGCTGGCTGGCTGACTGATTGACTTAAGTCCCACTAAGGGAGATTTAATTAGGCGACATCGTCGCTTGGGTAAGGTGTTTCCCATGACGATTCATTGATGTAATGAAAGAGAAAATAATCCCACTATTTCAATGAGATCACATCAATTCCAGTCACAGAAGAGGCAAATATTAAATATTATTTTGAAGTTTTCTCAAACAATCATCAACGAAGCAGTGATGCACAAAGAGTCACTACTTATATGCATGACATAGCCTACTGTGTCTAACCTTCTCTGACTGTCACACCTACTAGAGCAGCCAACACCAAGAAGGTTGTGACATGACTGCCAGCAGGAGTTGGGGGAGGAGTTGGCTTTTGACAGTTTAACCCTGTTAACCAGATGCGTTTGATTCGCCAAATGATCGCTGACCAGCTCAATAGCAAATGGCCATGATCCACATTTGCAGAGAAAGAGAGAGCGATGCAAGCAGATTCTTGAACAGAGTTGATGTGCTCACGTGAACACACATTGCATGGGGGATCGGAACGCTCACGGAAGCCCTAGTGCCCCGGGGGAGTTTGCCTTTTTTAGCTTGTCCACTCAACGATACCGTGGCAGAGATCTCCAGCGAGACACACAGCCTTGCTCCCACAGCTCTGCTACTGGATTGTGTGACAATGTGCAGATGTCCTCATTTTCTCTCTTTTTTGTTCTCTTTCTCTCTCTCTCTCTCTCACTACCTTTCTCTCTCTCACTACCTTTCTCTCTCTGTTGCTGTCTTTTTCTCTCTCTAACTCTTTCTCTCTGCTGTCCTCTCTTCCTCCTCCATTCTCTGTCCACCTCATTCACTCTTTCTCTCTCTCTCTGTCTCTCTCTCTCTCTCTTTCTCTTTCTCTCTCCCTGTCTCTGGACAAAGATTCCATGGGGGCAGGCCAGTGATACGGAGCGATCCTGACATCACACCGGATTTTGTCAACCTGTACAGCTAGCTGCGGGCACAGTAGAGTGGGCTAGTTGTGTGTGTGTATGTTTGTGTATGTCTGTATGTGTGTGTATTAGGAGTGGGGGATGGATTACAGTCCAGTGGACTGAGGCAGAGAGAGTAGGCATGGGGCAAGTGGAGCCTTTCACATGACAGTACAGTAACACACCCTGCAGGGAAAATGTAAAACACATACACACACACACACACACACACACAAAACCACACACATAGACGCATACATACAAAACCACACACACAGACATGCACACACAGCCACACACACAATAAGAACCCTGTAATACTCTATAATGTAAATATGTCATTCTGCAGCAAGACAAAAGGGTGCACTGAATACAATTTAAAACTCCACTTCCTGTCGGCAGTATCAGCCTCGCACCACCTGACCAGCTCCACAGGAATGTACCACAGCTCACTTAACTTGACTAATTGTATTGACATGTTGAGGAAGTTACTTTCACATCCGGTAACAACAAGACTGTTGTTCTCTTCACTGACCGAATGCACTGACTGCACGGTCTCTGTGGGTTTAGAGTGGTATTGAGCTGTGCCAGAGTAAAAAAAACTAGCAGAATGGTTCAGAAATAGAAACTGCATCTAAGGATGTGTTTTCTGTTTTTGTTCTATGCTACTGTCCATCCACTGTTTTTATTTAGTAGATTAGTTCTTATTTAATAGTTATTGATCACTGCTAGTTGTCTAATCAGCTTGCAGTTTTGAAACACACTTCAAAAGATATATCTAGATATATAGTCTAAGGGAAATGAAAAACCAAAGACATACATTATCTGTATCAACAAGATGCTAAAATTAGCTTTGCTGAAGGTGGAAGTTCGCTATAGGTTTGTCTCAAGCATGGCAGTAGGTGTTGCTGTGTTGTTAACATAATTACACTCTAGTCTCACAAATCAGAAGGGCAACAATTTATTTGGCTAGTCTACCTACAGAGACTTTATGGATGGTTTGTTTATTATTAACTGATAATAATTACTTTATTATTTACTGACTTATGACCTTAATCAAAACCAAATTCTAACCCTAACCTTTACAAGACAGTCTTTCAACAAATGCTTTTTGCACCTGTAGATATAGAACCATGTATTGTACTACCCAAATAAAGTGTGACCTGCTGATTCTAATTAACACAGCTCCTCAGGCAGGTAGATAAGGCAACGAGGGAGTCATCTGTTTTAAAGCACCAGTGGAATCAATACATGTAAGGATTTGTACTTTCTTTAGCTGTGGTGCCCACACCTGCTGACCACAAATGTTTTGCTTTGAACAGCATGAACAACTGACATCTGATAGTAAGAGGCCAGTTTTGGCAGGTATTTCATGCACAGTGAATACTAGAGAATACTAGAGTGTTCAAAGGTAGTATTCTATAAACACCACGATTCTTGCATCAGATGACCTGTTTTCACTGCTTGTCTATATGCATCTGTCCCTATTAAATAAACCGTTAATAAATAAATATTCATATCTAACCTCTCCCACAACCTGACTTTAGTGCTACTTTTGCAGTACTTTTTTACTTGACTTGTATTTTAATTGAAAATGTGCTATTTTTTTATTCTATATATATTTTTATTCTATATTTCTCCATCTACATCATGAAGTACAGTGTAACAAAGTGTGTAACAACATGTAACATTATGTGCTTACACTGTACCTTAGGGTTAGGATTTTGGTTAGTGTTTGGTACGTACAGTGTAAGTACATAATATTACATGTTATTAGATGTAGATACACCAAAAAAGGAGCTGTAAAATAAAGTGTTAGCATAATGTATGTGTAATGTATATGTATAATGTATATGTATCTCTGTTCTGTGTTCCTTTGACAAACTGTTGAAGCACTTTGAGCTACATCCTTTGTATGAAATGTGCAATGCAGGAGTATTATTAGTGCAAGAGTACTATTAATGTGTGACTTATTATTGTTGGCAGGACCCTGCAGGAGCTCCTGAAGCAGCCAGGGCTGGAGGTGAGCACGGTGGACAGCGGGAACCACAACCCCTACAGCGGGGCCAACGGCTCCGCCAGGATGCTCCGCAGCCGCAGTGGTGAGTGATGGAGAACTACATTTCAACACGCAGCGATACACACACACAAGCAGAGTGTGAATTAGAGTGTGAATTATTAACCCTCCATAATTGGGGGGGGTACTTCCTTTTACTGGGGTTCTATCATTTAAATTTTACATTAATTACATTAATATGTCAGTACAATTCTGTTATTTTGGTCTCTTTGGGAGGTAATTAAAAATATGCACACATGCAATTACAAGGTATACACTAACACACACACACACACACACACACACATATGCATGCACACACACACATACACACACACATGCATGCATACACAACGTACACACACGTGCACATGCACACATGCACACACACACACACACACACACACACACACACAGAAATTCACTGCCACATACTGTAGGTGAACACTACGCTTGGACTGTCTCTTCCATTGTCTTTGTGTCTCTTTATCACTTTCTCTCCTTCGCTCTCTCTGAATGTGGATGTAGACTTGATTAGAGGCCATTGAGTTTGTCAATGTAAGTGCCCAGTTGGATTCATTTAAAGACTGTTGAGTCAATTACAGTCACAGAGAGGCCACAGGGCGGGACAGGGCAGGGTGAGACAGGGCAGGGCAAGGCAGGGCAGAGGACTCTCGCATGCTTAGCTACGTCTCTCTGCACCCTCACACTGGCCTTGCAGTGGCAGTGCAACAGCCTTCAGGTGGTGACTGGGACCTAATCAATTGATTGATCACACCTGTGACTGTGTGGCTATAAAAGCTCCTGTCTCCCTCCTCCTCTCTCTCTCTCCTTGCAGCTCTTACTATGCTCTTCTTTGGTTTTGTGGGTTTTTTGTGTGTGTGCTCATCCCTACAGTTATCCCAGTTTTAACACTGCTTGGGCTTATTTTGGTAATAGTCTGTGTTGTCTGCCTTTACTTTATGTTGTGGCCCACTTTCTCATAAGTAGAAAGTACACCAGATGTTGCATTCAGATGAAATACAAATTCAAATACTTTGCACTTGTTTTCTTACCCATTTGAAATTGCTGTGATTAGCTTTTTTTTCTGTTGCAACACTGTGATTGTTAGTTATTTTGCTTTTGTATGTTTTAAAAGCATAACCTAACCTAACCATTGCTGTAACTCATCTTCTTAGAAGATGCTCACTATCCCCCACGCCAACTCTGAGCACACTTGTACACACATACTTATCAGGTAATTATCATGCACGTGAGTACACAAACATGTGAAGAGGATGCCAATCTGTCACTAGGTCTCTGGCATGACACGCATCTAAAGGGGAGATGCCATCAGTGTGAGTGTGGACAGATGTGGAGGAGGAGGCAGGAGGGAGGAGGGGAGGAGGGGAGGAAGAAGACGAGGGGTTGGGGGAGGGGACGCACGTTGGTGAGGAATGAGGTCATAAAGATTGAGTCTTAGTTACCCCACTGATTGGGCCTGAGTGCCTACCCACAGGGGGCGCGTGCTGATTTTACTCCAGCACTCACTCCGTATCAAACACCTTGGTGTGTGTGTGTGTGTGTGTGGGTGGGTGGGTGTGTGTGCTTGCGTGTGCACAAGAATATATTTACTTGTCTTTACGAATTTAAACACACAATAAACCGGTGCTGTCATATAGGCCCACCTTACACATCTTATTCTTAAACATCCAGGTTTAGAAAAAGCATACCATAGAGGTACCATAGAGGTCAACTTTGTTTCCTCACCAGACTAATAGTGCATTCCATTTGCAGTCAGAGCTCGGTTTTCGAATAGTTGTCCGTGTTCAAAAGAAGGAAGTGACACCATGCATGGTCCCAAGTCTCGGATGTTCACCTTACAAAGTCAAAGCAGCATAGAAAACCCTGAGTGCACAATTCAAGATGGCTGCCCAGTTCAAGCATGTTGAGTGAATGCTACGTTATTTTCCATTTATACGTTTCTCATGATGTTTGGCGTTGTCATGAGCCTTGCACATAATCAGTATTGTTTTATACTTGTTCGATACTAAGACTATTTAATACAGCGTTATGTGTCTCCTGTCCAGTGTCAATCCAAGTTTGGAAAATGGAATGCATCCAACTTGTTTTTTGTTGTGTTTTTAGTGGACGTGAGGTCAGTCTGACCTCTGAATCTCAGTTGGTGAGACAAAAAATGGAATGCACTGTTATCTGCATGAGCCAATAAATGTTCAGTTGAAGTCGGGTTCTTCTGTACTACTCTATGATTCCGAGGTCACCACAGTTACAGCTCTCAGTGCTTTTGGAATCGCCTGACGTGGAACTTTCTGGAACATCTTGCGATGGAGGGATTTGAGATGATAAGCACTGGCGGCAGTGGGCTTACAAATCCTGCTTTCCTTTTTTCTGTCTCTTATAAGGGATTTAAGTTAGACTCTGTGGTTACTTGAGTACTTGAGGGTTTTAGTAGGAGAGACTATACATGTCTTCTTCTATTCTTTTTTACAGTCATAGGGTTAAGACAAGGGATTGACTCAGTTCTTATATGAGATACTGAGATCCTCAGCTTGGTCTGTCTTAGTCTCTGTATGTCTGTCTGTCTCTCTGTGTGGTTGTGTGTCTGTTTGCAAGCAGTTATATTTATCAGTATAAGCAATTCATTTCTATGTACTTGTATGTACTGTATATGAGCACTGCATGTGGTTGTGCATTTGTATTTGTAGGAGTGTTCACGGGAAAGAATATCTGTTTGAGTGTAACAACTCATGTTTATATACATGGGTATGTGCTCATGTCCATGTGTTTTGTCTGTTTTCAATTTGCGTGTGTGTGTGTGTGTGTGTGTGTGTGTGTGCGTATGAGCATGTATGTACACGAACATGTGCGCGTGTTGGGAAGGAGCTTACATAGGACCTCGTTGGCTTCCGGCAGGTTCCCTTATGTGTTTTCCCTCCGCACTTCAAACACCGTTTGGCCCGTCACTCAGCCTTTTGATCGGCCAGAGAAAGGCAGCGTGGGAGGGGAGTGGAGTTGAGGCACTGCAAACATTAGTCTGCCGTACAGCTTCGTCATGAGAGACGAGGATTTACTAGGCCTCGCCGAGGAGGCCCATGGCTGGCTGACTGACTGACGTGATGTGTTTGTAGGGCTATACGAGAAGGAAGCCATCCTCTGTGATCTATCCCATGGGGGAAAACGTTTGTGGCGCGCTCCCACCCCCCCATGCACCCCAACCCCACCCCCAATACGCCGATAAGCAGCCAAGATCTGACACCTCTTTCAGCCAGCAATTCTTCCCAGAGCACTCA
>CM059287.1:16364241-16394241 GCA_030347295.1 Setipinna tenuifilis | reverse complement strand
TTGTGCCCCCTTACAGCAATTCGATGGCCATCATCTAGCTGCATTGCTATGCTAATCCCTCCGACCATAGCTAGCTTGACACAGTTTTCCATGTGAATTCTTGATCCTTCATGTTTCTTCATGCGTTCGGACAGGTGTTTTAAGCCGGTTTGCACAGACTGTGTCCACGTCGAATCACACTTGTCACTTTTAAACAGGATGCAGGGGAAACAGAAAAGTGCTTTGGCTATCCCACAGCCTGTTAGCCACGATTTTCATTCGAACCAACTCCTGCTAAAAGTCCTATTGTAGGATTTATCTTTTTCTTTAGTTGTCTGGGTGATGTTTATTTCGGGCCTGTCGGGTCCCAGCTCCTTAACATGGACTTTTTCGGCCATAGTGCTTCTTGGAAAAGGGTAGTTTAACAAAGGTCTCACCGAATTTGGTGGAAGCTGCTCAGTCGTCGTCATCGCCACTATCGTCTCTCAGTCTGTAACTGATCTAAGGTTGATCTAACGTTAACTGACGTAAGACGTTACGTTTAGCCAATCATCATGGTGACAGAACAGCAATACAAAACTTTCTGTCCTAGGGGCGATTTTTCTAGCGCCCCAAGACCATTTTATTCGGCGATGCTGATAGGCTGATAGGAATAATATTTGTAAAATCTTTCCCTAGCAACCACACAGGATTGGCTATTTCGCTACACTTCAGGGGCGCTAGAAAAATCGCCCCAAGAACGGAAACAGTACGACTATGTCGGTGGAAATTCACTGTTGAATAAGAGTCATTTAGTGGAAATGTTGTTTGAATAATTCAGATTACATGTAGAGACACACAAATAATTAAAACCGACATTGATTACAAAAAAACATTTATTTTTAGTATTATACATTTTATATTTTTCCTCTCCTCTTTGGGAGGGCGGCGCCCAATCGCCCCCTATGGGCCAGCCGCCACTGACACACACACACACACACACACACACCACACCACACCACACCACACACACACACACATGCACACACACACTCTCCTATTCTCTCACAAATTTTCACACACACACACAAACACACACACACACAACCACACACACAGAGGCACTCTGGCATGTCATGATCTTGTAATGACTTATCCCTGTATACTCCCACTACTCTCCAGGCCCAACAGGCCACGCAGACAGGCAGATTTGCCCCCGGCAGTGCTCTCTATCTGCAGCCATTGTGTACGACTGCGTAAACGTGTGTCTTCTTAAGGGTGTACAGTATATGTCATCAAAGCTCTTCTTGCTCCAAGCAGGCCGTGCAACGTGCGGTGCGTAGAAAAGGGCCTTACGTAACGCATCAAACAGCGTTATTACCCCTTTGGACCTCTGTAAGTGGGCTCTGACTTTAAAAGCTCTATTCAGCAATATTTAATGAGGAAACTGATATAGACAAAATCCCCACATAATGTGAGGGAAAGAAATCCCCTCGTTCACTAACCAGCACCGCCCCCCCCTCCCCCCTCTGACCCCCCTCTTCTGTCTCTCTCATTCTCCTTTTGTCTGACTAGATCACACGCGATTCATTTGAGGCACGCGGCCTCCTGATTGAACTGTGTGGAGATGAATACAGCAGAGTCCCCGTGAGGGGGCGGGGGCGTGGAGGGGGAGGGGGGCTGGTAGAGGCGAGGCTGCCCCGCAAGACGGCCTCATTAGTTTCTGCTTTTAAGCCATATTAGCATTTTAACGGCGGACTTCTGATGGCGTGGTCGAATAAATAACAGTAAAACACCTGTTAGTTACCCAGCCAGAGATAAAACACACAGTGGTCTGCTCATAACAACTCGAGCTCACACAGGATCAAAACAAGGTCCTCATACTTTTCGACATCAGGCATGGAGTAGTATCGGGAGTTGTTTTTCTTTAAACTGTTGGATGTTGTAACTTACTATGTCAGTACTGTTTGGGACACCCAAGGTGTCTCCTTGCTGTTTTTGTAGGATCCACCCACGCACACATAGACACCCCACATGCATGCACACACACACACACACACACACACACACACACACACACACACCCCGATAGACTTTACTAAGCAATGCAGTTAGTTGGAAGTCAGTAAAATGCCACACTGATTTGGTTACTTTTTTGATGATTTTGATTTATGTCTCAGTTGACTCAATTGACTGCATTTTCACACAGTACTTTCTGTAATTGTGTTACATTCGCTGAAGTCATAGGTGCTAGTGTTTGATGGACATGCTAAATGAAGAAAGGGAAGGACGCGTCCTCACAATGAGGTGCAGACCAAGACAGAGTCTAAACTTCAAAGAGAATATATGTAGCTGCACACTCCACATTACCTTTTATATTTCCCCTTTATTTCCAACGTTTCAACCCCATGGCCTTCGTCAACATTTACCTTAAGTAATGTTATGTAACCTTAAGAAGTAATGTGGTGTGTGCAAATCGACTATGTTCTTTTGAAGTTCAGGACATGCTAAATGAGACATACCTAATGGCCAGGGGGAAGAAACGCACTAAAAACAAAACCTCGCCATGGCTCCTAAATGCATTTGCCTCTCCGTGCTGCCCCACCCCCGACACACACACACACACACACAGCCATGGTGGAGGAATTAGGACACTCGGGCACGGATGGGGAAGGGAAGGGGAAGGGAGGAGAGTGGGAGTGGGAGGGGCTGTACTGGTGGTCTATACTAAAGTAAACTCAACAGGAACTAGGTCACTTAGACCACCAGAAAAATCGGTCATTTAAAAAAACATGTCACCTGTGTGTGTGTGAGATAGAGAGAGAGAAAGACAAAGAGAGTGTTCTAGTCACACTAGGCCTGTCGTCTTAGGGCAAAGCAAATAGCAATGTATAATTTCTAATAGTGTTCAACAGGAGATTATGCTTCTCTTACTTTTCACATACACGTGTCGTGTTGTACTGTCTTAGGTTTGGCATCAGTACTCATTTTTATTAAGTGTGCTTGCTCCGCAACACACTTATAGTTTTCCAACCGTTTATTAAGTAAACTTGAAAAGAGCACACTTATAGTTCTCCCACCATTTATTATTACTCTTATTCTTCTTATGATTTTTCAACGTTCATCCAGATTTGGCCTCCGTTACTAGTCCTCAGGCTTTCAAGATAGAGTTCCGTTGCAACTCTAAAACGACCGGCCCTGTTTGGGCATGGTGATCCACCTTTAGATTTACCGTCCCTCTTGTTGTTTGTCCGTTATTGTCGTTTGTCTGCAACAGTTTGTCCCCGTTGAAATGAATGGTGGAATGTTCAGGCTGATGATGTCACAATACACTGCTCCACTGTAGCAGCCAGAGTGAGCTCTGCCTTCTAACCTCCACTCGGTTTTTGAACGATTAAAACTGAACTGCTTAAACCTATAAACTAGATTGAAACTTTGTCAGAGGGGTCTGGGATCCGACTGTGATCGGTGTTATTTTAATGTGGCAACTATTTAAACTTCTTTGAGACAGGACAGTTTAAAAATTGTGTCAGACAGTCTACAGGGTTTTGCCATACATTTCATCATCTTACTGTAAACAGGGTGCATGTCTGAAGTTTTAAACGATCAAAACAGAACCGCTTAACCCATTTAGACCGGGAGCGCATTACCGCTGTTCTACCACTAAGACCGGGAGAGCTGTTGCGCATTTCTACCTTTAAGACCGGGAAAGCGGATAAGGCATTTTTTTCCTCTGCGGCCAATCATCATCGGTTTCCTAATAAAATCTACCCGAAAATGCACGTGAAATTGACATGCGGACTCGTGTCATTCACTGCGTTCACATGGTGGGATTGGTTTGGTTTGGGATTGGTTCACAACGGGTGGTCTGTCCCCCAAGTCCCTGTTCACATGCAGTTCGTCTAAGCGGATTCGGCGAGAGTTCCGGCCCTTTCCGCTACGCTAGGTGGGGGCGCTGTAGTCAACTTCTATCTTTCTATTATTATCTTTTAATACAAGGAACGTCTCTTCCACGCATAACTCTTGAACCACTCATCAGCTTGATCTCAAATTTGGACGGCGTCATGATAATGTTACCAGTGTGTGCAGTACCAAGTTTGGTGTTGTTTGGGCAAAAAATGCCAAAGATATCGGTCAAACCGTGCCGACCCAGCCATGACGACCCAGGCTGATAAGATTTACAATGCTAGCTGCTACAATGTTGGACATAACGCGACTAACGACACATAACCAAAATAATGGACAACACGAGTAAACATTTGCCCACAACAAAGCTGCTACGTAGGTAAGATGTATCTTATCGTATATGCAACAGCAGACTACAGCACTGCACACATATGCCTACACATACAGACGACACGTAGAGGAGACTGAACTTTTCACCTCTCATTCCGGTTATTCCACATCGCAAAACAGTGGCTAAAGAAAATCTTACAAGTCAGTCAGTGCAAATGTATTTACATAGCCTCCTCCTTTCACCTGATATTATTACCCACTTAAACAATAAGGTGGTCTAAACAAAAACGTAATACTCTGGCACATCTTCTATGGGCTCTGCACTGTTCCTACTAAATAAAGACAATAAACAAACTTTCTGGCGGCATACAAACATGGTGTTCCAGGAGTTTGACGCATTCGCGTACGTGTTGTGCATTCTGCTGTGTTAGAAAGTCCGTATGAAGGAACAAACTGCGTTTTTTATTTCGTTGATACATGCGCAATACCCAAAATCAATCCGATCCCCGTCCACATGGCAGTCGAAGTGGTTTCGAAACAGCCCAGGCCTGGCGTTGCAACTGGATAACGAAAACCAATTCCAAACCAAACCAATCCCCGTTCACATGAAGCTGGTACGATCCCAAACCACTTCCAAGTGGTTTCGACTTGTCCATGTGAATGCACTCATTGTTTTGAAATATGGATGACCTCAATTTCAGTGCAGGGAGTTCAGAAGTTAGTGACGGAAGCGATATAGATGATGATAACAATGCCCTCGCTGGAGTGTGTTCAGAGTTATCAAAGACGCGTACGTGGTCGAATGTAACTGTCCCTGAAATGAAAACTTTCGTTGGGCTATGCATTAGCATGGGGCTACTTGTTCTGCCTGCACAGAGAGATTATTGGAGATGCACTAAACATCTCTTCAAGACTCACTTCTCTGACGCCATGGCACGGGACCGATTGTATGCTATGTTTCTGGATTATTTTATATTTTCTTCTGAATATGTAGAAAAATAAATCACACTTGTTATGAAACCCACAAGTGTAAGCTCTCAAATACTTTTGGAATTTTGTCTCTATGTGCCTCAGAGGCTGAGAAATCACTTATTTAATAGGCGTTGACATTATTGTTGAAAAACCTCAGGATCTGGGAGGTTGTTTTAAAATCACCCTTAGGATTTTCAGGCCTTTTTTCCAGGCGTTTTAGGTCTTAATGGGTTAACCTATAAGCTTGATTTAAACTTTATTATGGAGGTCTGGTAACCACATTTAGTCTGTCTTATTTTTTGCCATAGAGAATGCGCACATGGCTATTGTCTTAGTATTGCCATGGCAAAGCAAAGGCCAAAGGCAAAGGCCAAAGGCAAGCCAAGGTGCACCCTTGTGCCAGTCTTCTATATCCGCTTTTATGTCTAAAACCGGCTTGGTGGCCTTTTGGCCACTGACATATATTACAATTAAGTGTTAGGCATTTCATTTAAAATAAGGTTTTTTTTTACATTTACTGTATGTTATGGGACTGCAAACCCGCTCGTGTGAGTGATTCATGGTGTAGTCAGGACTCAACAAAGTTAATGAAGACCTCAGATTCGTGATGCATGAGTTATTTAACTGATCCTGTGGATCAACCTAGGTGAGTCTTGAGTTGCCTGGGTCCAGCAGTAAAAAGCTGGGTGACCCTAGCAACTGGTGTCTTTTCTGTGGTGAGGCTAACACTTGAAGAGTGTAAACTCTAAGTTCTATTGGTAAAAACACTCCACATTGTTGGTCAGTAAAATACACAAAGGTGCTGAAACAGGTTAATGGCCACATATGAAAACAAACATTAATATAGTACATTTTTTTTTAATTTTTATCATGGAAACATTATACAATTTTGCTCTTTTAGATGTGAAATAATTGACTATAGTCTGTGTTTTATTAGTAATGTGACGAATCACTCATGTATGTACTCAAATATCCAAGTGCAGTCCCACAGGCCGTGGATGTATAAAAAAAATACGAAACAAAAAACAATTTCATTTAAAATGCATCCTCTTCCATTTCGCCTCCTTGTGTTACTTTCTTGCTCTCTTTGATGATTTGCATTTCCGTCATCTTCACGACCAGTGTCATTACCTGTTTGGATGTAATTTTATCATTAGAAACGGACACATATTTTGTACTTAGGTATTAATGTGTGGTATGATTTTGTTATGAAAAATAATAGTGATTATACAGTAAAAGTTGGTACAACCAAAATGAATACCCATAGGTAGTGATAGTAAGCACTAATAGAAACCTCCCTGAAACACTGGGTACTAGAATATTTTTAGAAATATCTGTATAGTGTTTGTACGTACTCTGAGTCCTGTTTTCAACTCGATCCAAAAAGATGTTTGTTATAGCCTTCACCTCAGTAACGTGTTCATGGAGTTCTTCTCGCGTAGTTGTTGGATCTAAAAATGAATATTACAAAAGGATGTAGTAGGGTGACAGAATCAGTATGGGAATAAATTCTGGATTGTGTTAATTAGGCTGCAACAGCCTTTACGTCCTCTGTTGCTTTCTCCTTTTCTTTGTCCAAATCTTTTATAGTAAGCAA
Source organism: Setipinna tenuifilis (assembly GCA_030347295.1). Classification (NCBI taxonomy): domain Eukaryota; kingdom Metazoa; phylum Chordata; class Actinopteri; order Clupeiformes; family Engraulidae; genus Setipinna; species Setipinna tenuifilis. Next base: position 16,387,478 of record CM059287.1, on the reverse strand, counting down.
GTAAGCAAGGTGGTTGAGGGCAAAACAATACCAGTAGACCAATTCTAATATCTGTATAGTGTTTGTTCCTTGTACTCACTCTGAGTTCTGATTTCCACTTCATCCAAGATCATGTTTATTACAGCATCCACCTCTGTAGTAACAACATCATCTATCACGTCCTGTTTAGGTGTTGGATCTGAAGATAAATATTACAAAGGGGATGTAGAGGAGTGGCAAAATCAGTGCGATTGTATTCTCAGGGTATGTGTGGTTTCAGGTGTTATTCACTAATAGCAGAATTCAGCACAGCACAGATATTTACAGGAACTTATTCAGATGATATTGGAAAAGACTTTCAAATATTTAAATATTTGCTCTTAGAGAGGCCCTACTCATCATAGCAGTATTTACCTGAACTGGCAAAAAGTGAAGCTGGGCCTGCACTTGGACAGGTGTCTCCCTCACATGTAAAAGAGCCATTTTCAGCTTCCTCTGCTGCCTCATCAGCCTTCCTGAGTTCCTTGAGGAGCAGGTTCCTAAGTTCCCGCTTCAGCCTTTTGGTCTTCTTTTGTTTTTTGCAGGAATCTGGAAGTTGTACTCCTAAAGCCTCCAGTTCTTTTTGGAGTTCCTCCACAGTATATTTTTTGATAGCCTTTCGCCTCAATTCTTCTTCATCGTCTTCAGGTTTGACTGCTGTGCAGCAGCACAAACACATTACAAACGTTAAAAAGCCCATTACCTCATCATCTGACCTACATCCTAACTGACTGAAGTGCAAAGTGGAATTTAAGAATGCACTGATAGACTACTGGTGGGATGACATTTATGACATCATACCGTTGCCTGGTCACCTTTATGACATAGCCAGTGTTTTTAAGTTTTATGCATAGTTACAGTTACTAAGTGAACAAACCATTCATTGGAATGTTCATGGGCTTTTAAGTATAATTAATAAAAAAAAGTCATTAGTTTTACATGATCATTTGATATTCATTTAAAGTTTAAAACCATTTTGTCTCTATTTGTGACAATGGTATGCCATCAGGTAGGCTAATTAGCTAGTAAGTCCTGAGTTTTCGTTGCTCCTGTTATATTCCCTGAAGAGGAAACTATATTGACTCACTTTGATGGGTGGCTCCAACAGATTAACATGCCATGGTACACAACTGCAGCCACTATGGAATAATTTCAATAAATTAATAATGTATTCATTGAATAAGTGAATAAAAACTGAAGTACATTATGGGGTAATATACTGTATTATCAGTCCACTCCGGCTCCTCCAGCTCCTGAGCCAGGGTTTCCCCTCCACCCTGGTTTCTCAAACTGTGTGGCACCTATTCCCTTGCCCTTAAGCACCTTTACCTGAGGTCACTAATTGCTGACTGAGAGGTGCATTTAGCTCAGCATTGAGAAGCTCTCGGTGCAGAGTTATCCTGCCATGCTGTGTGTTCCTTTCCATGAACTCTCCTATGAGGTGTGATTTTTTAAATTTATTTTTTTTGCCTTGTTAGCCATGAGTTTTTTCCCCAAGTGAACTGTTTTGAATATTTTCCTGTGGACTTGCTTAAGTTTGTGGGTTTGAGAGTTCTCTCTTTATACGAAATTACAGCTGTATTGCTGTGTCTTTGACTGCTCTCACATCCACCAATACCCCTTATCACTGGAGTGGTCATGCTGAAAGTGCTTTCAAAATGCTGCATATTCCTGACACATCTGCCCAGTATGTTGTGGATGTGGATGCTTCTGATGTGGGCCTATAGTAGTGCTAATTGGTAAAAATTTTGGCATACATATTTGCTCCGATAATCATGAAACTTGGCACATTCAAGCACAATTTTAGCATTTTCTGTGGGAATGCAGTCTAGTTATATTTTGAGATTTGATTTGGTAGGTTCTTGTGCACCATCTCAGCTACAGCTAAACTTGGGGCTGTTTCAGCACAGCTGTTGACAAGGAAAGAGTGAAAGCCTGAAGCATCCCCTGCACCCATATGCATTTTTTACAGGAGCTATGAGATAAAACAAAGCATACTGCTTCAGATAAAAAGCTTACTGCACACTGCACAACATATCATCTCACAGATGGGCGGATCTCACCTTACATGTCTGTGTGTTTGTGTGTGTATATGTGTGTGTGAGCGAGCGAGTGTGTGTTTGTGTGTATCAGTGTATGTGTGTGTGTATGTGTGTCTGAGTGTGTGTGTGTGTTTGTGCATTTGTGCGAGCAAGTATGTGTTTGTGTGTAAGTGTATGCATGTGTAAGTTTCTGTACTTACGCTGTACATACCTAACACTAACCCTAATCCCAACCCTAACCCTAACCTTAAGGCGCAGTGTAAGTACCTAATGTCATATATTGTTACACTGTACCTTATGATGTGGATACAGTGTAACAAGGGCCGTAAAATAAAGTATGGCCACATTTAGTAGACAAACATTGAAGGTACAGCTAAGCCCACAGCCAAAAAGGGCTTTTCTTCATCCAGACAGATTTGGAGTCCAGCCTCCTCTCGGTCCGTCTCTTAGTGTCTCCTCTCTCTGCATGAAACTGGGCCTCCATAAGCTGATTAGATGGAGAAATTGGCTCACATGTTTCTGCAGTGCAGATTTACGTATAGAGGTGTGTGTGTGTGTGTGTGTGTGTGTGTGTGTGTGTGTGTGTGTGTGTGTGTGTGTGTGTGTGTGTGTGTGTATGTGTGTGTGTGTGTGTAAGAGAATGTGCTTATTCTCACTGCTATACACACCCAGCATTTCAGGGAAGAGGGTGGTGACTACCCAGAAGTGGGGCTGAGTCTAAATGAATCATTCCCCAGGGCTGACTTCCTCTGTCTACATGATGGAGGGAACATGGTGCAGACGTCTCCATTTTGTGAGTTACTGGAGCACAGTTGTTTGATAAAAGCCTGGTAAAAGCAATAAGACTCTTCTATTAGATTCCTCTACTTCCTCTGACTCTGAGCACATCACAGCACACAGTGCACACAATGAAATTTAACCTCTGCATTTAACCCATCACACATGTAAGCAGGGGGTATCTATGACAATGGCACCCGGGGAGCAGTTAGCAGGGGACGGTACCATGCTCAGGATTGCTTAACCACTAGTCCACCACTGGCCCTTGGAATACTCCCAGGTGCCTCTGCTGTATCTGTCCTGTCATTGTTTTGGTTCTGTTGCAGCTGTGGACGCCAGCACAATGTTTGTGTGGATGAATACTGGCACCACCGTGCAGAGCTATTTCATGGACACACAGTGCTAAATGAATATTTACATTGTGACGGTAGATGCTTTTATCCCAAGTGACTTACAATTGAGAAAAAACAGTTAAGCTACAGAACATACTCTTGTGGAATAATAATCTCTCTGTCACCTCTGTATCTCTCTCTCTTTCTCTCTCTCTCTCTCTCTCTCTCTCTCTCTCACTCACACACACACACACACACACACACACACACACACACACACACACACACACACACACACACACACACAAACACAGATAACCTCATAACCATAATTCCTGTGTTCTGTGTCTTTTCCAGAGCAACACCATCTCAACAGTATGGCGTATACTCCATTCGGACACTCCGTGGGTCTTCCCCACCACCACAGCAACCTCAGCATGCAGGGCATCAATAAGTACACCTCTCTCAAGGCCGTGGGTAAGACCTTTTTTTCTACATTATTAACATTTAAACACTTAACCCCTCAGTTTGCATATCATACAAACCAGTGTAACTCACCCCCTATATAGTGCACTATGTAAGTGAACATTTTGGACACGTCCCCAGTCCCTCCCAGCAGCGTCCTGAGTGTGTAATGGTAAAGGCAAGTTTATTTGTATAGCGTATTTCATACACAGAGGCAGTTTATATCATGAACATTAATGACACTCCCTTCATGTTTGAGTGTTGCCATTAAGAGTCATTTGTTTTATGTTCATTTTATGTTATGTTATTTTTTGGGAAGCAGATGTTGCAAAAAACCGAATGACACTTAATGACAACAGTCAGAAATGCTCATGATATGTGTCATGTCATGTTTATAACACGCTCATGTCACTCTTGTGTAGAGTCACCACAATATAAAGTGCTACTAAAAAGGGTTGTGATACAAAGTAAACACTTAAAAGGGATAAAATTAAGACCAGTATAAGGTAATGAAAAATAAAGGGAAAACAGCATAGTAAGGAATAAAAAAAGGGACTGTGTGGTATCGCTGGATAGAAGTGTCTCCCGGGCAAGACAACAGTTAAATATGGCAAGGGGCCACCTTGTCCTTGCCATACAGCATGTGATATACTTTGATGGGAACCTAAATAGCGCGATGACTTTCAGTGTAACCTTTCCGTCTGGATTGTCATTGGCGGCTAATGGGTCTCTGGTGGTGAAATTCGACTACGGCCTGACACAGTCTGTTTCATAGGCCCTCTGACACCCAGGACACGCACACACACGTGCGTGTGCGCACACTCACACACACACACACACACATACACACACACACAGATGCACAGTCATACAGCCTACTAACAAGCAAGGGAGCAGGACATCATGAGTTTCTCACAACTTCCAAAAAAGAAAGGAGAGCAGCATTCACAAAACATGCAGAGCAAACCAAGGTAACATTTGGATTTTTGTATATGTGTGTGTGTGTATGTGTGAGAGAGAGCGAGACATAGAGTGAAAGACAGAAAGCGAGACAGACAAACAGACAGAGTGAATGTATGTGTGTGTGTGTGAGTGAGTGTGTAAGAGCAAGATAGAGACAGAGAGAGAGAGTGAGAGATTGTCTGTATGTGTGTATGTGTGTGACATGCGTGTGTGAATGAAAATGTTCTGCTAGGCTGGAAGCAGCGGTCTCATCTTTCAAATGGTCCTTCTACTATTTCTCCATTAATCGGATAAGACAAGGCGGCCATATTTATAAAACCTTCCTCCATACACTCCACCTATCCACAAACCTTCAGCATGCATCAAAGATGACTGGAGCTGCAGGAAATCTCACTGGAGGAAATCTGATCTCATCCCCCTCTTTCCACAAACAAAGCACCTTGAAACTCATTCTTTTAGCATCTTATAGCTCAATGTGGACGAGAGTGGACCGACTGAGAGTAATGATGATGGTGTCTTACAGCAAAACTAATCAACCATGCTCGCATTCAGGCTACCGTTAAGGAAAAACAGCACAGAAAAGCCCCATAGACAGGCTGGTTGGTCAAAAGATAAATGTAGTCTTAATTGTGTGATTAAGCTTCAAATGAATGACTGTAATGAAAGCTAATGAAAATTAAGGAACTACTCATTATTTTTTCCTGTCAGACTATTTTGGAGCACTTTGGCTTTTTTTTTAAAACCTGCAGGCACATGTAGTCATTAATGTGACACTTTTATCAAATCTGACATATGGGCGGAGACAAGCCTAAAATAACCCCTAGTTGTGTTCTGTGCCACAGGATGATACCAAGACATAACATCATCCTGCACTGTCCCCTTTTCCCCTTAATTCTCCCTCAGTCTTCTCTTCTCTTCTCTTCTCTTCTCTTCTCTTCTCTTCTCTTCTCTTCTCTTCTCTTCTCTTCTCTTCTCTTCTCTTCTATTTTCTTCTCTTCTCTCCTCTTCTCTTCTCATCACCTCATCGCCTCACCTTGTTGTCTTTGCTTCTCTTCTCCTCTCTTCTCTTCTTGTTACCTTGTCGCCTCTCCTCTTTTTCTTTTCTTTTCTTCTCTCCTTTTCTCTCTTCTTCTCTCTTTTCTTCTTTTTACTTTTTTCCTTTCTCGTCACCTCATTGCCTCATCTTTTCTCTTCTCTCCTCTTCTGTTCTTTTCTCTTCTTCTCTTCTCTTCTCTATATCTTTCTTGTCACCTCCTTGCCTCACTTTTTTTCTCTTTGTGTTTCTTCTCTTCTCTTCTCTCTTCTTCTCTCCTCTTCAGCCGACACCGCCACCCGCAGCTACTACAAGAGCTTCCCCCTCATGGACTTCTCGCAGTACCAGACCCAGCATCAGCAGCATCAGCAGCATCAGCATCAGCAACAGCAGCATCAGCAGCAGCAGCAGCAGACCGTGGCCTACCAGCCACTGCCCATGCACTTCAGGGACAAGTCCTACCTCCACAGGGTACACGGCTCCCCCCACGACCACCACCACACCCACAGCCACACCATCCACACCCACAACATCCACGCCCCTCTGTCCATCGCCATCCCCCCGCCACCCATACACGTGGAGCGGGTACGCCTCCCCAAGACCACCACGCACCCCCTGCTCTCCAGCTCGGCCTTCCGCGCCTGGGACTCCTCAGGCCGGGGTCACGTCTACAGGCAGACCTCCCACCCGGGCCACCCGGCGCACCCGGCACACCCGCCGCGCCGGCAGACGTACGGCAGCAGGAGGCAGTACAGCATAGAGGCCTTGCACGAGCTGCTGCCCCACTCCACCAGCTACGGGAGCTACCTGTCTCAGCAGAACCCCTACCAACCCAAGGGCTACACCACCAACAGCAAGACAGAGGTCACCGTTTAAGCTCGGAGACAGAGAATTTTTTTTGTTTTTTGTTTTTTGTTGTTTTCAGAGCTTGGGTGAGACACTTTGGAAGTGCTGTAAGGTTATTGTTGTTCAGCAAAGCAAGATCGACAGTGGAACTCAAAGACATTTACAAGACTGATTAGAGGAAAATATAAGGAAGTCGCTCTTCTCTTCGTTGGCTTTGCTCTGGTGTTGGTTCTTCTGTCCACTGTGCGTCACTCCCTTCAGGCTCTTTCTTTTTCCTCTCTCTCTTTCTAGCTCTCTCTTCTCTCTCTCTTCTTCTCTCCCCCTCTCACGCACTTCCTGCAGTCTGCTTAGCTAGGTGAGTTTTCAGGTTGTACCACGTGAGCCGGTCTTCATGGCCCCCCAGGGCCCATGTTCACTCAGTGAACTCAATGAAGGTGACACCACCATCACATCAGCTTCAGTCAGACGCAGCACACACATGCAGAATTGCAGAAGCACACACGCAAACACACACACACACACACGTGTGCAAGCGCGCGCGCACAAACACACGCACGTACACACACACACACACACACACACACACACACACACACACACACACACTCACACACACACACACACACACTCTCTCACACACACACACACACACACAAATAGACAGAGGGAAAGAAAACCAATGACAGGACATTTCAGTGTGTTGACAGTATCCCCCAAAAAATGGGAAAAAATGAATTTAAAAAAAAAACTCTCTCTCTCACTCTTTATTGACTGTCAGGAGAGAGAGAAAGAAAGAGAGAGAGAGAGAGAGCAAGGTGGAGGTGCGTCTTGTCAAGCATGTCTTGCTGGGAGACTGCTGCAGGTCTGTGAGTCAGGCTTTGGGGAGAGCACTGGACATGATGTGATGTATTTTTAGTAATGTGTGTTTGTTTCATTTATTTGTTTATTTATTTCGGCCATTGGTAATGTCTACTTCTTTAAATATTTATTTACATCATTTTATTTATTTGTATGTGTATTGTCACAAGGTGTCAATTTAAGTCAATGTGCAAAAATGTATGAATCATTAGTCATCATTGCTTATGCATCAAGGAAGACAACAGGGCACCTCAAGTGTTAGAGCCCCTATCTGATGTTATTGATATTGGGCCAGTCATTGACAGAGCAGCTCTAATGTGTTCCTAGTCAGTGATTGGAGGACACTGGACTGGACACCTGAAAGCGTGTGGTATGTCAACCCGCCTACATCTTACTGATACATTATGAGAGGCAAGTTAGCAAAAATGAGCTAGCCACAAAGCTCACAACACTCTGGTCACAGGTCTGTTACCTTAACTGCAAGGCCACCACTGCCCCAGTTTTGAGTTATTTTGAGTTTGAACTTCACAGTTTAGAGGCATTTATATGAGTCTGAACCTACCTTGTGACCCTGCATTCTTGTGAGGGAATCACAGAACAGGGGTACTTGGTACAGACGAGACAAGTTAGTACAGAGGCCAGTGGACCAGAGTTTTATGGAGTACATCACAATTCCCAAGAGCCCAAAAGAGGGAAGAGGACATAAATGTAACAGTCATGGCTTTCCTTTGGATTTAGTTGCCTTCCAGAAACATCTAGATCATCAACCAACATGATATGTGACCAAGTTAAATCTTTGATGATTTCTCATTTTTATGTGATTGGCTTTGTGCATGTACAGCTAATGCATTTCACAAAACAGGTATAACAGACATATGGACCATGATTGGATAATTGTATTCCATACTGACAAACAGAAGAATTTCACCACTGTCTGCAGCGATGATGTCATACTACCTTTCCAAATCCTTTCCTCAGCACTCTTCATGGCTAATAACACTGGGGCTTACTTACAAACGTCAACTGTGGAATAAGTGTATGAAGCCCCTATGAATACAGATGTAGGCATTAGGAAATCAGCCTCTAGGGCGGTGGGGTGGGTTGGGTTGGGGTGGGGTGGTGTTGGGGGTGGGGGTTGATCAAACTTTCTGTACAATCCAATCTCATTTACATTTTCTTACTCATGCACTTTCATCTCCCTCTGGGCTTCAGACATCCACAGTCTACAGTTCAGACCCAGGATTATGGTACAACTTCAACCCAGACCACAATTTCTAATAGTCTTTGCGTATGTGATGCAATACACAATACAGCTTTGGGAAGAGCTTTGCTTTGGTTCACATTCAGAGTCTCTGGTCACAGCGGGTCAAGGGCAGAGGTAAAGCCTGGCCCATGGAGGCCATACTAGACTTTTTACCAAGTTGTTTCTTAACTTAGTTTGATTACCAGCCTAAAAGAAAGAGTTAGTTTGATCACCAGCCTAAAAGAAAGAAAGAGTGAGTTTGATTAGTAGCTGAATGGAAAGTCTCAAAAGACTTGCCTCTCGTAACCATAACCACTCCGTGTATGCACCGATTATTCAGTGTCCCTCACATGATTAGGGGGCATTCCAAGTAGGTGGTTTAGCAGACATCCCAACCTGCAGAAACTCATTTTAGGGAGGTCAGCAACGCAACAACCCAAACCCTAACCCTAACCCAAACCCAAACCCAAACCCTAATCCTAACCCTAACCCAAATCCTAACCCTAACCCTGGGTAAACTACCTAATAGAATAGTATCATGGCCAAACAAAGCCATAGCGCTCTGTTATTGAAGAGGTTTGCCACTTGCGCTATGCTGACATACCCAGGTAAATGACAAACCTTTTTCTTCTGGAATTCGCAACCTTGTTTCTTAGGGCAGGTAGTCAGATATCAAGGACGCGTCACAAAAGCAATATCTTCATTTTTCATTTCATTTCGTCACGGTGACATAGTCGGCCAAGCCTGTGCATTTCTCACATCACCTTGAGAATAGGAAGAGAGGCAGAATTGAGCAGTCAGCTGAAGATGGCTGAATTGCAGTCTGTTAGGGTATACACAAGATCGGGAGACCAACGCCTCTCTGGGCAATAACAGCATAATGTGAAAGATCATCAGAGTGAGTTAAACATTACCCTGCGTGGATACAGATTGTAAATGTAGCACATTGTTTTAACTGTCGATAACTGTCTGAGGCTGTGGCCAGTGGTTTGCAGGTCAGTAGTTGAGTAGAGTGGAAAGCCCATGTCTGGAGTTGTGGGCTGCTTTACCAGAGTGTAGAGGCTTTTATACTTGCATTGTTCTAATATATATTCATTTTGAGATGTACTCTTTCAAGGGTGTATGTACGCTTTCCAGTGTGTCTTTCTCCTGGAGACTGTGCATATTGCTGACCCAATGACAATTCAATGTAGCCTAACTGTTGTGGTTCTCATTGTCTTGGCTACTGTCAAAGCACATGTTATATTTATCCTTGTAAACATGATTTGTATTTCAGTGTTCAACTTCCCCAACACATTTGTGACAAGTACGAGAAGCATACTGAGATTTGATTGGAGTATGCATACACGGTAACAGTTAAAGTGGTTTGTATAAATGGCATTTTCATCTTTTGCCATAATATTAAACCACATTCATAGAAGGGCTTTTGAAACAAACGTGTTTTATACATTTATGTCACTAAAAACTGCAGTCAGCTTGAGGTGCAACGATTGCTTTGATGACCTCATGGCATGTGAAGTGAATGTCATTGTGATGCAGGGGTCAGAAGGTGGAATGCTGTCCTGTTAAAATTTTACATTTCACTGGCTGTGACAAAATGATTACCACAAAAAGGGGGATATTTACTAATGAAATCAGCTCGGTTTCATTTGTGCAATTTGGACTCTGGCAGGGCAAAATAGCAATATGAGCACAGAAACCAGTGCACTGTCCAGTTCACTGTCTGTATGAAGCAACCATATTGAGATATTTTTATTTTTAAAGAGGTTTGTTCCCTTTGTTTTAGACACCGTACTCAAGCCTGAGGCAACACCATGTAAATACAGCATTTCCGGTTCATAGAATGCTTGGTGATTCCATACAATTTGGAAGCATAATAGTGCTTGTTTCTGTATAACCAAAAGCAATCCATGTGAAAAAATATTGAAAAACATGTTGAGCAAAAATAAACTCCTTGTTACTATATATACCTGGTTTATATATTGAAAAATGTTGTAAATCTGTTTCTAGAAACTCTTTTAAGAATAAAAAAATGCATATTTTACAAAACTGGTCTTTGATGTCATTGATGCAAATGTAATGCACTTAATGTTAGCAGTCAAGAGAACCTATTTAAAGCAATAATTCCTCTATGCTTTACATGTACTGTCAGTAATGTATTCTCAGTAAATATAAGAATGTATTTGGACATGGCAGAAGTAAAGACTGGAATGGATATTTAAAGTAAAAGATGCAGAGTGAAATTAGTGCATTTTGGGAAGCATTCTTTGCAAGACGTCAGCGCCCTCTGGTGGCCAAAACTTCAACGATCACAGCAGGGGGCTAAGACATTGTAATCCATCACTTTTTACTTTTATGTGCGCAATACGTTATGGCCATTTTTCAGCTGTCAAACCATGTTTTAAAGTGTATATCATACTCTATAGGTCACATAACTATATAGTTGTAAAACAAATTTTAAACCATTTGTGAAGTATGTGCTGCCCAGGAGCTGACACAGCTACTGACAACTTACAAAAAAAAGTCATTAATGATTTTGGTACTTGCTGACTCGTGTGCCTGCAGGCAACACACCCATTCTGGGAAACTCAATTAAGTCCCCCGCATTTCATTACAAACACATCAGCATTGGAATAGTAGGTTGGGCATAGTGTTTCCATCAGTTAGACACACACACACACACACACACACATAAACACACACACATAAACACACACACTTATCAATGCTTGACCTTGCAGGTCGACAGAAAGCCTGTTCAATTATGTATACCACTAAAAAAACAAAGCCACTACACCAAGCTCACAGTGGTAGCATGGGGCTGAGATATGTGAAAATTAAACAGAGGGCGTGCCTATTAAAGCTGACTTTGGCACTTCGGATGACTTAAAAGAGGCCGTTCTGTAATAGATCTGTCGCCTCTCTCCGCTTGAACAGAGAAACATGGAGTACAATTTAGCATTTTATGATAGCAATAAAACTGCAAGAAAAACAATGTCCCTTTGGTCAAATCAATCAAAGGTACTGACAGCAACATTCTACCTAGGTTTGATTAGTTAGATTTGTTTAGGGGTGGAACATATATGCCTTTCATATGCCTGACTAGGTAGCTTCCCTACCCCTAAACAGATGGAAATGCAACCAGTAAAGGACTAAAGACAAACCACACATACCCCATTTCCATTTTTGTTCATATCTTTTTTTATTATTTATTTTTAAAAAAATTACAAGGTTCAAATATTTTTGAACTGGAAGCCCAGCTCTGATCTCCACCTGGCTAAAACTATACAATCAAGGGGAGCAGAAAGGGGGAAAAAAGCACAACTTATAATGTATATACCCCAACTAATAGCAATGCATAGTGATCTGATGAACGTCACCAAACCAAAAAAAATTCCCAGGAGGCCTTGTGTGTGTTTGAAAGCCCCGCCCCTGATACGTCGGTATCGGGTCAGGTCGTCTTTAAGTGCAAAGTTGGAGAAACTGATACTGAGGTTCCACCAACATCAACTTAATAGTCAATGAGATAGAAAACCAGAGAGAGAGAGAGAGATAGAGAGAGAGAGAAAGAGAGAGAGAGAGAGAAGAAAAAGTGAGAAAAGGAAAGAGACAGAGAGAGACACAAGGAGAGGGAGATAGAGAGAGGGAGAGAGAGAGAGAGAGAGAGAGAGGGAGAGAGAGAGAGAGAGAGAGAGAGAGAGAGAAGGAGAGAGAGAAGGCATAGGGATAGAGGAAGGAGAAGAAACTCAGTGCTAATACACAAGAGCATGGGGGGCACAGCAGTATATAAGTGACCGAGAGAGAAGAAGCCCAGCATGGACCCAGCACACGAGTGGACAGGACAGGGCAGCCTTTGTGTTGCCGTGGTGATATTTCAACTATCACTGAAAATGTTTACAACCAGAAAAAATAACACTGTAAAACACTGTACTAACTTTGTGTAGATGCCTTACACTAAGGTGTGTGTGTGTGTGTGTGTGTGTGTGTGTGTGTGTGTGTGTGTGTGTGTGTGTGTGTGTGTGCCCTGAAAGAGTTACCAGCAGTAGAAGTGAGAGCATAATAGGCTGAAATATAACCCCGTCTGTCTCTATTGAAGCAGCCCTGCAGTGCTGTGTGATAATATTATACTGGGAAACCAGGTCTACATCTTCTCTGCCTCCAAGAACCACGTAAACGCAAGCTATCAGGATAAAGGCTCTACTGCAGTCTTCAGCCGCTGAACTAAGGAAAGTAGGTAGCTAGATGACTAACATCTACTGGTGTTGTGATGTTTGGAAACCAGCTTAGGTGGTGTAGGCTTCTTATAAAAACTATGGTGTGTGAGTGTGAAAGTGACTTTGCCTTTGGTATTACACTTGTGAAAATGACTCTCAAACTCTCTTCCTTAGCCAAAATTCGACTCGCCTTTAGAACTAGAACTTGCCAGCCAGGCCAGCCAAGGTCACACCACAGATATGTTTGGAAGAAAAACTCCCCACTAAGGGTTTTTTTGGCGCCTGCATGAGAAAGCCTACACGTGGGCTCAGAGTACTGCTTTCTGGGCACTGCCCTGTGGGGGTAGTTTAGGGTAGGGACATGGGAGGGAGGGCAGTATGGGACTCTTATCCACCCCAAGGGTGTAGGCTGGAAACTGAGGGGGGTGGGGGAGGCGAGAAAGTCTTTGGACGGGGGAAGGGGGGGTTGACATAGGTGTAGGTGGAGAGGCCGGGCAGGGCAGGATGTGGGAGACTACTCAGTGATCATCCCCATTAGAGTGATGGACGACGGGGGCTCTGAGAGCAGGGTCTCCTCAGTCCACTTTTTTTTCCTCCTGTCATTTTTTTTTTTTTTGCATCTGCAGATTTCCAGCAAGGGGATAAGGGTGGTAGGGGTAGTTCTCAGTATATGTGCACAGTTCATGGATGTGTGTCACGTCTGCTTGCCTCAGCGCTGCATAACCTGCTGCCGCCCCCACAGCAACATGGCCGTGTCTGGGCCAGGGTCAAGCCGCGCTCGCGTCCGCACTTTTGAGGGGGGGGGGGGGTCCTGGCGGCTACAAACAGGAGTCCCAGTGGAGCTGCAGGTCTGAGCTGTCCAGGAAGTCCGCCGAGAAGACGCTGGGGGGCGTCTGCGAGCCCAGTGGCGCCAGGATGGTGGTGCCCCCATCGCTTCCCCCGTTGATTATTCCCCCGACCCCGCTTACGCCCCCCGTCCCGTTCCCGTTACCGCCGCAACCTCCGCCGCCGCTGCCCCCGCTCCCCGTCACGCCGCCGACCCCACCCATGGAGATGTCCAGCCAGTCCATGCTGTCCAGGGTGGGGTCCCCAAAGTCCAGGCCGGCGGGGTGCGGGGCGAAGCCCAGGTCGCTGGTGTCCATGGGCGTGGGCGGCTGCTCCAGGATGCTGGGCGTGCTGAGCATCTGGCTGTGCAGCTCGTCGATCAGCGTCAGCGGGCCGTCCGGGTCGTCGGTGCCGCCCAGCAGCGGGGCGCCCGTCGTGCTCTCCAGGAAGTCCTCCAGACGCCCGTGACCCCCCCCTCCTCCGCCCCCCTCCTGGAGGCCCATGTGAGAGGAGGAGGAGGACGACAGGGAGGAAGAGGAGGAGGAGGGCTCTGGAGGAGGGGTCGGCGGCGAGAGGCGTAGCGGGGAGGAGGGAGGGGAGGGGGTGGGGGGGTTGGAGTGCAGGTCGGACAGGGAAGGGTCCGGGTTGGCCTTGAAATTGGAGGATATTTCTGTTTGGAGAAATGGGTAAATGGGGCCAAATATGAATAACAGTATAAGGAAAACAACATATATATATACACACACATATACACACCTATACACACACATACTACAATATTAACAGAAAACACTCTACTAAATATGTGTAATATAAACTACACTAAGCAGGTAGCTAAGTAGGTATACATTATCATGTGGCAAGAATAATTTGCCGTCTGTCTGTTTACTAATGTTTAGGTACCACAGGCAGTGACTACTTCTGAATATAGCAATGTCTGGTGAAAAACAAAACAAGATGTCTTCAGCTCGTGTTTTTTTTTTTTTTCATCTGTTTTTTTTGGGACAAACATCTTACCTCCACTCTTCATGAGGATGTCAAACAAATCGTCGATGTGCTGACTGCATGAACCGTTCTCCTGTGGTCACACACATAAACAAAAGCTCCATGTTAACCAGGCTCAGGCTGACTCAGCGTCTGACTGATAACACTGACAAACACGCTACCAGGGCAGTTAAGACGCCCCCATTTACTACCCTCGTGAGCCATCACCATAAAAACATTAATCAATAAATTCCAGTCACACGCATCTGATAAAGTGTATAAACACCATTATCTGTAAATCTGACTAATAAGCATCAGGCAAAGCCTTTATCTGGTTAGAGACATTTGGAGAGATGTAAACAGAGGGACAGCAGACAGAGAGAATCAATGAATCATGCAAGACAAGAGGAGGGATGGAATGAAATGAAGGGTCGTACTTTGCGTGGAGCAGAGCGAGAGATCTTTTTAGGAGAGGGAGGGGTGAACAAGGTGTGTCGGTCAAAGGTCGGACACACCTCCTGCTGTGAGGGGAAGATAAGGAAATCGATGAAAAGAGTGAGAAAGAAAGAAAGGAAGAAAGAAAGAAAGAAAGAAAGAAAGAAAGAAAGAAAGAAAGAAAGAAAGGCATCATAGGAGAGAAACTGATCTACATCTTAAGTGAAAGGGAGTATACACACTTAAGATGAGAGGAATGTGGATTTAAGAAATTGAAATGACAAAGAATATAATGAAGTGAATATGAAGGAAAAACATTCAGGCAATGGAGAGCTATGGCTTCACCACCATACCTTGATTGGCAGTGGTGAGGACGTCTGATCCAATAAGGAGTCCTTGTCAAAAAAGAAAGGCTGCAGATTGGGTGGTGCCGTGGCAGGCACGATGGGCTCCTGCATGCCATTGGTTTGCAGATGGAGTCCCGCCTTCTGCTAATCAGAATGAGACAGACAGACAGACACCATTAACCTTGACTTCTGACAAGGCTTACATTTTATATAGCATTCCTTCATGAGTGTCTGTGTGTGTGTGTGTCTGTGTATGTACAGTGTGTATGTATGTATGTATTTAAACAACTAACCTTTTTCGTAGGCTGCTTGACAGGTGTTGTCTTCTCCTTTGGTTTTGATTGGTTGTTGTTAGAGACGGTCTGCACAGCTGATTGGCTTGGAAGCTTAACAGGAGTGGACTGTAGCCTCTGATAAACAAAAATATCCATTAGACTGTAGTCCCCTTCTTCAGGGGAGAAGTTTTAGGGGACCCTCTATAGGAACATACGTGCCTTGTACTTTACGCATGTGGATTTGCATTTTGTGATGTTTCAGTTGTTTAAAAAAATACTACAGTATCCTAAGGCTCTTCATTAAAAAAATAGTTACACTTTATTTTACTGCCCTGTTACATCAATTAGGTACAGTGTATTAAAGTGTGTAACAATTATTACATTATGTACTTACACTGTACCATAAGGTTATGGTTAGTGTTAGGTATTACATTACATTAAAACAGGGAATTGTAAAATAAAGTGTTACCAAAAAACTCTCGTAAAGTTCAGTCTGTACCTGCAGAGTGATGCGTCCGTTGGTCTTGCCCTGTGGCGAGACGGTCAGCTGGCCATCTGTGCTGCTGTTGGCCAGCGTGACCATCAGATAGTGGTTGCCATTGCTGTCCGTCACCAATGTAGGGGCGGGATGTGCCTTCAGGAGGTCCAATGAGATTGAAGGGGATGTGACCTGTGCGCTGGGCTGCTGGGTAACAAACACTTGAGGGACCTAAAGCGTCAATCAGAAATAATTCAAATTACTACACTTATCAGAACTATGTGAAAACAACAACTACTGTCAATATGGAGCTTGACACCCAAAAATATCTGAATGTTTAAGGCTCTCTCATCCTACTTTTATGGACAGAAGTAGGCTAAGTTTGATGTTTATTTTCTGAGATGAGGGGGACAGTATGCTACAGAGGTGAGGTGAACAGAGGCAGTTATAAGCACTAATAGCAGAAGAGCCTGTTAGCATTTATACAGTTAAGAGAATAAAACCCTGGGCTCTACTAACAGGTTTAAACCAACGTCTGGGTTAACTAACCCAGGTTTAGTACTTAACCACCTGTGTACTATACCCCGCTGATGTGGCTAACTTGCCCTGGAAACCAATCTACATCTCTACTCAAATGGAGTAGACACGTAAAATACAAGAGAAATGGGACAGAAGAAGGTCTGTGAAGATTTTCATTCATCCAGATCATGCTACTCAAAAGAGCGAAGCTGTACGCATGTAACTGGACTTCTTTTCGAGCTTGACTCTGCTCTTTTAACAGAAGCAGGCAGAGTTTGATTTCTATTTTCGAAGATGACAGACAGAGTGCCTTGTGTGGCTGACCTGCTATGGAAACTGATCTACGTCTTAACTAAAAGGGAGTAGACACCCTTAAAATATAAAAGCAATGGGACAGAAGGAGGCAGACACAGTGTTTGATGTCTATTTTCTGAGATGACCGATGACAGATGTGTGGGTGTGGTGAGGCTGACCTGCTGTGGTTTGGGAGGCTCCTGCTTCTGCTGCGGCTGTGGCTGCGACTGCTGCTGCTGCTGTTTCTGAGGCCTCAGCTGCTTCCTCTGTTGCTGCTGCTGCTGTTTCTGCTGGATAATCAGCTGCTGCAGTTTCTGCTGCTGCTGAAGGTCTATCCTCTGCAGCTGCACCTGTTGCTGCTGCTCCTCCTGCTGCTGCTGCTGCTGCTGCTGCTGGGCCTGCAGCCTCTGGATCTGCTGCAGCTTGAGCAGGGTCTGCTGGGAGCAGGGCATCTGCACTCTCCTCAGCACCGTCTGCGGTGGCGTCACCGTCTGGGATTGCTGGGTCTCCATGGCCACGGAGCAGGTGGTGGTGGGAGCCGCCGGTGTGGTGGTCGACGTCGCCATCTTCTCGTCCTCCACTTCCTCCTTCACCCTGGCGGCCACCAGGGTGCCATTCAGCTGTGGCATGCTGACGGTGAAGCCATTCGGGGTGTCTGTGGCAGTGGTGGTGACGCCGGCGGTGGCAGTGAGTGTGGTGACCCCCCCAACACGCTTGCCCTGCTCCAGCTGCGAGCGTAGCGTCTCCACCAGCCGCTGCTTCTGCCGCAGCATGCGCGTCAGCTCCTCGATCTGCTTGTCCTTCTCCTGCAGCATCTGGTCCTTGTCCAGTGGGGCATCCAGGGCCACAACGCTGATGGTGGCGGTGGTGGAGGAGGGGTGGGAGAGCATGGCCAGGGGATTGGCGGGGGTGGCGGGGGCCTGGGCTGGAGGGGGAGGCCGGGAGAGGCAGCTGGAGAACTGGGCCAGACCCCGAGGCTCCTCCTTCACCAGAGGCTCCAGGTGCTCGGGGGAGTGGTGCAGGGTGAGCTGGGTGAGGGGAGAACTCACCTGAGACAATGGAGGGAGGGAGGGAGAGGAGGAGGGAGGGAGAGAGAGGGAGAGGGAGAGGGAGAGAGAGTAATGAAAGGAAGAGAAGGCAAGGGATGGGGACAGAAGAAGAGAGATAGAAAAAGAAATTTAATAAGAGTTCTGTGGCTGGGGATTTTGTGAGATTTTATCAAACTGTAACTTCCAAGCTGAACCTTGTCTAAGCCTTGAGGCATAAGCATTACTGAATTACTTTCATGTCAACTGAGGCAAAGCCATCTGGACTTTGACTTTGGAAATTGAGTCTGCACCCTCAAATGAAAGCAAATCGACATTAGGAAGGAGTAATTGTTGTGATTTTCTCTCTTTTTGACTTCTCATTTGACCCTGTGTTTATTTAGTCACCAATGACCACTCACACAGATGAAAGAAAGACCAATCGTGCGCCTACCATTTCACCAAACACGTCGCCATTGCAGCTGGTCTCGTCCGGGCTCATTCCGGCCAATGAGCGGTCGGAGGGGGCGGGCGACACCGGAGGGGAGGAGCTAGTGCTGCTGAAGCGCATCACGTGGTGGGCGTGGCCGTGGCCGTTGACGAGCGTGACGCTTCCTGCTTTCGCCGGAGCCTCTTTGGACTGTGTGACCATGGGGGTGGGGCCACCACTTTGCCCCGCCCCTTGCTGGGGGTGAGCAGGGGTGGCTTTCTGAACAGCTGAACCACCGTTCTGCTCCTGGTAGTTCTTCAGCCGTTCGATCAGGTCGTTTTTGGTGCCCGACACGGTCAGACCGCGCAGTTTCAGCTCCTGTTTGAGCTCAGCAACCTGGAACAGTCAGAAAAAAATACATTGAAATTAAAGGTTCTAGCTTTATGTAACTTTAATGCAAGCAATCATTAATAAAATGGCCCTGACACGTAAACAGAGATTGAGAAAAAGTGTTAAATTGAAATACCTATTTCCTATTTGCCAATATTAGTACCACCAAAGTATTCACATTTTAAAACCTAATTTACAGACCTTAAATTCTGTTTATGTTTTTGATTCTCTGTTTCGGTCTGTTGCCTCTAGAGGGGAAACAACACTTCACAGTCTTTTGTAATTTGATTGCAGTACTAGTTTTGGGCACAATCTGACATACAGCACCTTTGACACCAAGAGCATGACTTTATATCACTAGCTCCTAAAAAACATGTGTTGTACCGTGAAACAGTCATGCTTACTTTGAATTCATCCAGGTTTGCGGGCAGGCTGCTTGGCTTGGCGTCGGCAGACGGAGGTTGGCTCTGGCGGTTGGACCCAGTCTGGGTGGAGGGGGAGGTGATGGTGGTGGGGGTTGGCACAGCACGAGATGGGGAGGGCCCGGGGTTGGCTGGGGGAGGGGGGGCAGGGGGCGGCGGCTGTTGCTGCTCACTGGGGGGTCTGGAGAGAGAAAGAGGAAATGGCTGCATTGAGAAAAGACTTCCTCTGACTTCCTCTTATGAAGTTACATAACTTTACAGAGAAGGGCTTGCAGCACCCCCTTGTGCCTTCACTTGGAACTGCAAGTGGAAAAACTAATTTTCACATCTTTCTTCTTTGGTTTCACACAATTGCATTCACACGCTCTTTCTCTGTCTTTCTCTCACAGTCTATGTAAAACCATTTTGTTTTTTCTTTCAATTTCTTTATGTAACCATATGCAGGTGTCAGGCCATCAACCTCATCCTCTTTCGCTGGCTCTCTGAAGAAAACTCTTCGTGACAACTGACCGACTCAAGCATGACACCCTACACGTGCACCTACCCTCCAACCACCCACACAAAAACTCACACACAAATATACATACAGCCACACACACACAATCACACAAATAAACCCAGACAGACAGACAGTATGACACGCATACACACACAAATATACAAACACTCGCACACAAAAATAAACACACATCACACACACAAATACACAAACAAAGAGACACCCACGCACACACACACACACACCACACACACGCGCACACACCCACACACAAACACAGGCACAGACACAGACACACACAGACACACACAGACACACACAGAGACACACACACACAGACACATACAGCCACATACAGCCACACACACACAATCACACAAATAAACCCAGACAGACAGACAGACAGACAGTATGACACGCATACACACACAAATATACAAACACTCGCACACAAAAATAAACACACATCACACACACAAATACACAAACAAAGAGACACCCACGCACACACACGCACACACCACACACACGCGCACACACCCACACACAAACACACAGGCACAGGCACAGGCACAGGCACAGACACAGACACAGGCACACACACAGACACAGACACACACACACACACACACACACAGTGTGGTGGCACGAGCAGGGCAGGATGGCAGTAGTGCGGTGTGTCCTAACTCACTTGGGCGGGGCGGGCAGGATGGTGTGGTAGTTGTAGTGCTGCTGCTGCTGCTGGCTGATGATCTGGAGCTGCAGGAAGAGCTGCTGCTGCTGGAGCAGCTTGGCGTAGGACGAGTCCATCTGGGGCGGCGGCTCGCGCTCCGCCTTCTGGTCCGGCGGGATGTACTGGTGGTACTTGAGCTTCTTCACCTTGGGCTTGCTGTCCTTGGCCTTCTTGGGACGCTGCGACGCACGCTCCGAGCTGGACTTCGACGACTGTGTGTGTTTTTGTGTGTGTTGTTGGGGGGGAGGGGAGGGGAGGGGAGAAGAAGAACAGGTCACTTAAAAACGAGGAAAAAAAAGAAGACAGGAAGAAGCAGGAAAGATGCGATGCATGCAATGATGGGCTCTTTCATAAGCTTCTTGGTAAACATCAACAGCTAACAAAGCACAAGGAATTTTACTATGAAATCACTATGGAACAGTTCAGAAATTTGTTACCACTGCGTTATAAAAAAAAAACTTTACTGGTACAGTACAGCGTGGGTATGCAGTTTTGGCAAATCAAAAATTAAACAAGGATGCTGAGTCTTACAGGACAAAAAAAGATGCAGGACAACACAATGAACAAACAACCTGTAAACAGACAACAAGCAAACCTCTTCAGGGCCTATGATGATCTCAGCATATTAGAGGAAGTGGTGTAGCTACACAAGGACACATTACAGGAAGTAGTATAACTACAGTAGGACACAGTAGAGTGTGAGAACCAGGAGGAGATGAGATGAGTGGTCACCTTTGTCGTCCCAGTGACTGGCCGAGGTGTGGAGACTGCCATTGCCCCGTTGGTCAGCGTGTGGGGGGCAGAGACGTCAGTGCCGTTCAGCTGCAGAGGGCCCTGGGAGGGGAGGAACTGCAGAGGAGATGGGCACAAAATAGGAGGAGCATATTAGTTATGGGGAAGAATGATCTGTAAACGACTTGTGTTGTTTTACTTTTCATTTGAGAGAACAGGGGTTGGAATAAAAAAAAAATTCCCACACCTTGTAAAACAGCTTGTGTTGTTTCACTTTTCATTTGAACATGGCGTGACATTACCCCTGACTTCAATCTGCTGGTCAATGTTCAATCTGTTGACCTTTCAGTTACTTCCATTACTCTACATAGTAGGTTATTACAACCACTCAGTTAGTACTTCCAAGTGAATGGGAGTGAGTGATTTGAGTGTTCCAGAGTGGAGAATAAGTTGTGAATAACACCTGATGGACACCATCATTTGCTATGTTTTTCTGTGTCATCAAATTAACAAACACCACTGACCACTAAGTGAGCTTGACGTCTTTGACAATTAAAAGTGACTACAGCAACAACTTAAATTTCAAAAAGTAGCATTTGTCACACTTCACACCTTAATTAGACAACCTGAAAATAAGGCTTTATGGAGCTATATGCAAGAATTTTACGACAACTAATCATAAAACAGTCCTGGTACGTCATCCATAAATTCTGTTTAAGTTATGATATTGTGTTTTGCTTCTAGAGCCGTACAGAATTTTGATTTCGATTGCAATACAATTTCTTGTCCACAATACTACCTATAGCACCTTCATGCATAAAATATCACAACTACCCTTTAAGAGATCTGAAGGGTTATTCCTCAGCTTATACGACTATTGGGGAATACCTGTGGGGGGGAGGGGTTGCTGCTCAGATTGAGCATGTCGGACGGCGAGTGCTGCTGACTGGAGCCGAGGGGAGAGTCGTGATTGGCCGGCTGATCAGGCGACAGTGCATCACTGCTGTCCTCGTCCAATGAAGAGCTGTCCCCCTTCGGTGACGCCGTACCTGAAGGGAACAACCACCAATTGAATACTCCCCACCCTTCATCAGCTCCAGCTTGATTACACTTTGTTTTTCACTGCCCACCAGACTTCCGCAGGCATTCGTGCAGTTCTTTAAACAAACATTTCAGCATAGCAAAACAAAACAGCCGTGGGAATACAATAGAAAAGTGCAATCATTGAAAAACAGAAGGCTCAAGTGGCAGAAAACACCCAACTGCTTGTGACTCAACACGAGATCAGTGCAGTGCAACACTTAGGGTGGCATGTGGCAACAGCACACAGCTCAATGGGCATGTGAACATCCAGCGGGTACATCACTGTGCAACGGCAAAGCACGTTTCAACACAAACCCTCAAGCTGTGGTCTGTGTACGAGATGTGTTGACTGGCTGTGTTGTCAATGTCAGGGCTAATGGTACATGTTAATCTGCGGCAGTGGATGAAAGACCTCAGAGCACGAAGGAGTCACTAGGTGACCAATTGTCTTCAATCCCTAAATTGATGAAATTATCCCAGACAAACACACCACTCAGAATAATGGCTGCGGAGGATGGGCAGGGCCCTACAGTCGAGTCCTGCTGCGCTACTTTAGGGCTTTTACTCCACTGCACCAGATCCCAGTGTTGCACAAGTAGGAGTAGTAAACAAGGTTGTCATAGACACAAAATACACAGGTGAAGGGGCGACTGCTGTTTGGCCGGATGGTGTGAGGTAGTGGTGACGCTGTGTTTTGCTGTAGTGTTGATAAGGCTGTGTGCTGGAGTAGTGTTAGTAAGGCTGTGTTCTGGAATAGTGTTGGTAAGGTTGTTTTTTGCAGTAGTGTTAGTAAAGCTGTGTGTTAGAATAGTATTGGTAAGGCTGTGTGTTGGGATAGTGTTAGTAAAGCTGTGTGTTGGAGTAGTGGTGGTGAAACTGTGTGTTAGAGGAGTGTTAGAAAAGCTGTGTGATGGGAGTGGTGTTGGTAAGGCTGTGTTTTGGAGCAGTGTTACTACAGCTGTGTGTTGGAGCAGT
>CM059287.1:16224241-16359241 GCA_030347295.1 Setipinna tenuifilis | reverse complement strand
CCCCAGCTATAGTTACCTACAGCACTGAGCCTTCTGCTTCGTACCTGCGGCCGAACCACAGCCGTGGTGATATCCGCTACCAACCCCATTCCCACTCGTGTTATATTGCTTAATTAAACATCTGGCAGAGCTCTGGGGCCTCCAGCTCTTTCTGCTGGAAGCATCGGCAATGGGTCAAATGCTGAGGCACTCTGAAGTACAGGTTGTCGAGGCACAATGTTTGAATTACCTGGACCCATGCCCAAATCTCGAGGTACCATTTTTCTCAAATCTGTCTCTCTCAAGTCTTTTTTAATATTAGGGGTGCTGGGTCAAGCAAGGAACATGTGACACCGGAAACAGAGCCTTCACCTGTTCTCACCTCCCACCTGGCCTGCTAATTCCTCCAGTACAGTGTCTCTGTACAGGGTCAAGTGCACTGCTGCTGGGCCCACAGAAGCTCTTGCAGCTTACTACACATGACTTGGAACACATGACTGTGCCAATGACAGTTTACCAGGTGAGTACATGCATCATTTTTATTTCATCCATCAACACACTATTCTCATCTCACCGAGGGCATGGTAATAATAGCAGATGTAAGTTTAAAGCCACATCGGCAACAAATTGGCTACATCATGGTCCATGAATATGCAGCCTGACAAGTTTTATTGCTTAGAGATTAGGCCTTGTGACCACTGCCTGATGGGTCCAAGCTAGAATGGTCGCTCAGGTTCCCATGTGTTTCCTGCCACTGCAGAGGAGATAGTCATACGTGTGTTTGTGCAGCATCTGATTAAAAAAATAAAGATTCAGTGTTTTGCCAGGATGTGGTAAAACTGTCTTTTGTGTCCGGTGAGGTAGACAAGGAGGAAAAAAAATTACAAAAACACTACTCTGAAACACCTGGACCAATGTGTTTCCGCAGCGTCAGCCCAGAGACAAACAGCCACAGCATGGGCCCTCTGATAGGGGGCATGAATGCTGAATTGGCCCGCTGCTGACGTCACTTGGGTCGGCACTGTATTCAACTTGGGCCTCTTCCAAAACCCGGCGGCCATTTGAGGTGGGCCTACCCACTGTTGTTGCTAAGAGACCAGAGCCATTGCTAGATGTAGTCCATTGCTAGATATCGCTCTCGCAGGGGTCTTCCTCCTTTGTGCACAGTGCATGTCAACAGAGTGCAGAGTTTGGACAGCACGTCTCCTCGTTTTTGGCAGAAGTGAACACAAAAAGGGAAGTGGAAACAGAAGGGGAAGCTGACCTACCTGATAACAGAACATGACTGTTTTAATCTGAGACGGCCAAAGAGCTCTTGTTATATTAAGAAGTGCTGTACTTCTCTTCTGTGTGCCTTTTCAGCGACCATTATATAACCCCAAGTATGTGGAGCAAGAGCCCACCGAAATATTTCGCCATATTCAGGAGATGCTAGCAGCATGCATTAAATTGCCTGTTTGGCATGCAGTCTACACACTGACTCTTCACTATGATGATAGCAACAGTTTTAGCAGATGCGTATATATATATATATATATATATATATATATATATATATATATATATGCACACATATACACACATGAACTGTTATGTGCTATTAAAGTAAGAGAGCATTTACAATAATAATAGCAACTGCTCTGAAAAGTGATGCCCATTTAGCATGGGCTTACCACAAGGTTGATGCAGTGGGGGAAAAGGGCTACGTTTGCATGCCTCTACTACGGCACATCGATTTGCATGCAATTTTCTTTGTCTCGTTTTCATAGGTAAACATTTCGAGTCATCGTTATGTGTACATATAAATATATCTAGGAATAACACCAAGCGTTTTTGTAATGACAGTGTTTGCAATGCTGAACTGGGGGACACTGGAGCTCGGTGTGGTGACTCGATGCCACGGTGCTGCTTTGTTTTGGCCTGCGCCTCACCCAAACAGAGATGAAAAAAAAAAACATGTCTAACAAAGTTTGAAGGTGGAAACGGGAGGAGATACTTACGAGGCATGATCCCTTGGCTGACCAGCTCCTCTCGTGTGCGACGCTGCTGCAGTTTGAGCTGTAGGACTGCATGTGGAGAGAGGGAGAGACAGAGACAGAGAGATAGATAGATAGATTAACAGATAGACAGAGAGAGAGGGCGAGAAAGAAAGAGAGAGAGAGAGAGAAAAACTGTCAGTCTGATGTAGAGCACAGACACTGTGGAAGACGTGGTGATGGCGGCGCTGATCTTGTCTCTTGTCTCTCTCCTCTCCACGCTGAACTGGCTTAACGGGCCATTCTCATCGATGTTTCCCCTAAGTGTTTCTAAGAGCAGGAGGAGAGAAAGTAGTGTACTGATGGTGACCACCCTCTCTCCTTCTTCTTCTTCTTCTTCTTCTTCTTCTCTCTCTCTTTCTCTCTACGCCCTTCTCCCTCCTCTTTCTCTCTACACAGTCAGAAGTGAAGCAAGAGGTAAGGGGAAGTGTGGTGGTGTAAAGGGGGTGGCCTTACACACTTCCTGATTCTTCATACTCAACCGCTGCATTCGGTGCGCAACAAAACCGGGCAGAGAACTAGTGTGTGTGTGTGTGTGTGTGTCTGTCTGTGTTTGGTTAGGGTTAAAGGGAAGGCAAGTGGGTGGATTAACCACCTGTGTGTGTGTGTGTGTGTGTGTGTGTGTACGTGCATGTGTGTGCGTGTGTACGTGCATGTGTGTGTGTGTGTACATGCGTGTGTGTGTGTGTGTGTGTGTGTGCGTGTACGCATGCATGTGTGTGTGTGTGTGTGTTTGATCGGCGCCTGATTATGCATTTGTTCTGTCAAAACTGGGCAGAGAACTAGTGTGTGTGCGTGTGTGTGTGTGGTTAGGGTTAAAGGGAAGGCAAGTGGGTGGATTGACCACCTGAGAAGTACGTGGGCATTGGCATGGTTCGAAAATGACGAACTGGCCTTCAAAGTGCCTGAACTGTAAGTGGTTAAGCACACGGGCATGAGGGGTTAAGCCCTCTATGCAAAAGCCAAGGCAATGGCTGCATCAGTATTTGAATGCTGCTATTCATTACACCGCTTCTTCACTCTTCAGAAGTGACCGTACTAAAGCACGTACGACATTTTAGTCCTCGGCATGAAGAAAGGACAGAAGGACAGAAGAACAGAATAGAACAGCATTCTGTTAGAACAGCATTCTGTTTAATACTCAATGACTCAATGACTGTTAAAAAAATTCTGGCCACAAGATGTCTTTGTGTGCGAACTGTAGTAACCATAGCAACAAGCACACCAGTCCTAACTGCTTGACCAGTCCACCGTCGTGTCTGCACTACTTCTAGTACTAACCAGAGATTCAGATTATATTGGACAAGACAACATTTGCTATATCAACTGACCACCATCATAGAAGCAAGTCTGACTTGGCCTGGCCAACACAAGCCAGTCTTGGCAGTGTTGTAAACAGGATCGGGCGGTAATCAGGGAGAGGAGCGGCTGTCCAGACAGCACACCCTGCCTCACACACGGGGGCTTTGCCTGGCTGAGTGAAGCCAACAGCAGCCTGCCGCGCCATCCGAGGGAGCAGCCACACACCTGTTGCCGTTGTCGACCCCATGACATCACCGCCAGCAGTGGAACACTGACGAACACACACCCCACAGTCACCTTCAACGACACGGGGGACTCTGGGGGGAAAACCAATCCCCCTTACATTACAGAGTAATTACTTAGCGGCCTTGTGGTGGATGTGGACAGACACACACACACACACACACACAAACACACAAACACACAAACACACAAACACACACACACACACACACACACACACACACACACACACACACACACACACACACACACACACACACACACACACACACACACACACACACAAACACACACAAACACACACAAACACACACAAACACACACACACACACACACACACACACACACACACAAACACTCTTGGCTAATGTGCCAAGACGATGCGACAGCCAGCAGGACTGTGTGCCACCAGGGACTGTGTGCCACCAGGGACCGAGAGCAGCGAGAGCAGGCCTGGCACAGGCCGAGCTGAAGGAGAAAGGCTCTACTCTACTCTCAGGGGCAGGAACCTTATACCACCCTCACGCTTTGCCCCCTCTTACCCTCTTCCTGCCCCATACCTCCACCTCTGCGCTCTGCGAACAGGTCGCCAAAAGCCTGACCATTTTGTCATCTTTGCTGCCGCTGCTGCCTAGTGTCATGTCACATGTCTCATCATTCACTCTCTGCTTTCTGTTTTACAGCTGAGCCGCTACACCCACCCACTCACCCACCCACCCAACCAACCCACCAACCCACCCAATACACAGACTATTTCAGGCCCCCAGCACAGGGCTGAGGAAACACAAGCTCTCTCACACCTATTTGTGAAGCTGGGCCCTATTACTGTAAATCAAACAGACACTTTTATATGTTCCCGTCGCCCAAAGCAGCCACAGAAGAGAAAGTGAGAGGAAGAGAATGAGAGCACGAGAGAGACAGGAGAAGAAGAAACGGAAGAAGAAGGAGAAGGAGAAGAAGGTGGAGAAGAAGAAGGAGGAGAGTAAAAAGATAGGTTGGTGATGCTGGCCTAGTTCCACTTGCTGCAGTTTTTGTTCGACTGTCTGAAATACTTAATGAATAAAACACTAGAATTGGGGCTTAAAAAGCAAAACAAAACCAAAAAAACTCAAAAGAGCAGATGGCAGTGCTGCCAACTGGGTTAATCCCTTGTCTCTGTGTGGCGCTGGGCATAATTAAAGCTGTCCCCACAGGGCCCCTGACCTCGAACACACACACACACACACACACACACACACACACACACACACACACACACTGTGTGCTCACAGGGGATCGGGTCAGCGCCGCTATGTATGCCCCTGTCCCGGTCCACTTTCACCCAACAACGACCTTCTGCTTGAGCCTGCTTAACAAAGAGGTGACGGGATGACCTCAGCGATTGACCGCCAAATTAAGAAGCCACAACACTGTGAATCATCTGGGAACCAGTCACCAGTCACAGTTGATGCATTAGTGGTCGAGTCATCTTCTCAGCAGATGCCGAGAGAGATGAAGTCACTTCCAGTCACACAGCCACTAGTTTTTTTTTGGTTTAAAAAAAAAAAACATACAATGCATAAACAAATGCAGGAGGGCTAACAGGCATTAACAAACTGCACTCCCCTGACATGAGTCACTGCATGCCCACCTTCTTTCAGGCTATGATAGTTCTGCATCTCGTACTCCATGGTCATCTCTGGAATCTCTGGCTTGCTGGAATCTTCCCCGATTGGTTGAGCCGACAAGGAGGAAGTGTCGATGTGCAGGCAGTGGTTAGTGTCCAGCATGGTGACTCAGGCACGTTTTCTTTTTTGTTGTTGTTGTTTTTATTTTAAGAGTTTAACACAGAGATTAGGATTGAATATTGATAATCCCATAAACTGCCTCATCAAATTATACCAGGATGCCGAACGACAGTTGATATTTATTTCCTGATGGCTTTACAATGTGGCAAATGGTTAATGCATCATGCAGATCTCGCAGGTTCCATTTCTGGTCTGTGATGGAATACCTTGTCCATGTATCGGGACAAATGCAAATTACTGTAACAAAAACGGTCTTGTCCCTTTTGGTAGGTTTTCTTTTGGCATAATAGCGTATTTGGCGTAAAAAAGTTTTGATCCCTTATCTCTTGATTCTCGTCTGTTCTCTCTCCCTCTTCTGTCAAGTTAAACACCTGAAGTCCAGTTAATGAAGCTTGGTACTTGTCATACCACAGTTCAAGAGCCAAACCAGCCAGACCAGGACCAAAACAAATAAAAAAAGAGAGAGAGGAAGAAAGAGAGGAGTGAAGGAGAGGTGAGAACGGAGAGCTGAGGCGCAGAGCCTGCTCTGGCCACCGCGGCAGCGACGCTCTCGGGCAGAAGGGGAGATGAAACGAGAGGAGGGTCCGACGCACTGCCAATACGCTGCACTCCACTCCCTCACCTCTATTCCTCCTCCTCCTCCAGCTCAGCTGTTGCCTCTCATTCACTTGTAGCCTTCAGAGAGGAGCCCCCCCCTCTTCTCTTGTCTTTTCTTTCCTTCCCAGAACCACCTACCACTATCGCGAGACACTGAAGCACAAAATCAAGCTCTCATCTTGTCTGACTATGCCCACCAGCCCACTACACTGCCCTGCAAAGCCAAAAGGCAGTAACTACATATTTTGTCAAAAATGAGTTAAGACTGGAAATTGACACCTCCGTTGTCTTGCTTCTTCCTAATAAGAAGGCACATAAAGGCATCACCACTATTATACCTACAACATGTTTATTCGGGCAGTATTACACCTTTGAAGGCATTTTTCTTAGTTTCAATGTTCACGCAATTACTGCACTTTGCCTTTGTGAGGCAGTATACTATGGCTGTGGTTGAGCTAATGTCTGAAGGAGATCTGCTCGTAATCAAATCATATGTTCAAGTAAAACACAGCGCGACATGTAATGCCTGAGTGAGTGTGGTCAGACGAAATGCTAACAATATGCTGTGTGTGGAAGGGCATGACCAGCAGTCATTCTGCCCCCCAGTGTCAGAAGATTCTGCCGCTTGAGTTTTTCTACAAGGACGTCGTGTTTCCCACGAGCTTGAGCTGTTTTATGGAAGAAAAACTCCCCCAAGAGAAAAAACACTCCAGACTGCAGCATTCCAGCTTGCAGTGACCGTGACAATCAAACCCAAGCAAACAATCCCACAGCCACAGTCGGACAGACACAACATATGTGAAACATGCACATGCATACACACACACTCTCTCTCTCTCTCTCTCACACACTCTCACACACACTCTCTCTCACACACACACACTCACACACACACACACTCTCACACACACACACACACACACACACACACACACACACACACACACACACACACACACACCTCAACTCTGGCACCATCAAAATGCTTGCAAGGTCCCCACACCCCTATCACCCGCCCGTGGGTCCTCTCTCAGTTTTAAATAGTAGGACCAGTTGGCCACCGCACTCTATATTCAGCACACTATCACCTGTGCAGGCAATGGCTAGGGTTACTCACAGATATCCCTGTGCTAAGGCACTCACAAACACGGTGACTCATACACGTTCGCGCCCCCCCCCCCCCCCCCCCCCCCCACACACACACACACACTGACATGCATATTCATTAAAAAAAAGAACAACCACATTCCCATAATGTTTAGGCCTGTGTTTCAGTTCAGTCAAGTTTACTCTCGATATTCAGATCAAAATCATTTACAAATTCATGTGTTGATTTAACTAAAGTGATAAATAGGGTTCAGATGACTATTTTATACCTAAACCTGTATCTTGTGTTAATAATGACAAGGTTAATATGTACCAGGCCACTTTCTTATTATGTGTTACATGTATAAATACCTGATAAGTATATCTCAGATGCCCATTTTTTATACTTAAAGCTTTATGTTATGTTATTAACGATCGGGTGAGGCACCAGGTCGCATTCTCATTCTGTGTCACGTGTAAAAATACGTCCTCCAGTCAAACACAGCTAAGCTGAGTTAAACATTATGAAGTGCATACCTACTCGACTTAAGTATACAGCTGCGTCGGGCTCACTGTGGGTTCGCTTGTAGGCACTCTCTAATCCCCAACACGCCCTGCAGCATGGCAGCATGTTGATATTTTCATCGTGATAATGTGCAGCTCGCTGCAAAGTCGTGTTATGGTATGACTCATTGCCTGGGGGAGGGGGGGGGCAGACACTAAACTACCGACCTCGCAATATACACATTCCCCAGAAACGCACTCCCAGGAAGTCAGAGACAGCACCAGCACCAGCAGGGCCAGCGCCCTAGTCAAACACGTCCCGTAACCCGAGGTGTGGAGCACCGGCGGACAGACGATGGTACAAAGTCCACGGCGTACCAGACAAAAGACGTTTGTCTGTCTGTCTGTCTTTGTCCCTTCATCCTGGTGAGTCACTTTGAAGCTGTAATGAATCACTCCTTTTACAATACTATTGACCACAGTCAAGTACATGGTCTTCAACTTACACAGTGTATTGATTGATTGGTTGATCAATAGAACCATAGATCCTTTATTCAGCCCAAAGGAAAACTAAGGCAATGGGTAGCAATGTATGACACTCACTCACATACGTTACCCTACAACAGTGCAGACAGCAACAGAAATGACCCAAACAAAACACAACACGGAACAACTGTGGAGTAATCGCTCGTGTTTATAGTTTTACGCAGGTTGTCAGAGATAAAAAAAAAGTGTGTGGGTGGTGGTGATGAAGGCACAGGTTGAACACTGCAACATCTGGCAGACAGCCATAACAATTGGGGCTGGTGCAGCAGTGAAAACTACAGTACAACATGACCTCAACAGCAGATTATACACCATACCATAATAATCAGCCTGAGCCTCAGCGTCGCCGTGCCGGGCGCAGCTTGTTGACACTGGCCTCCACACATGCTGATGCAATGCTTACCTACCGATTATGATCAAGAAGGGGGGGGGGCAGTTAAGATCCCTAAAAAAGGACTTAATGTTGGCGAGATCCTAAGTGCATGGCCCCCTAGGCTTTTCATTATGGAGCACCTCAATGTAATTCAAAGCCTTCAGGAGGAGCTGGTGACTTCATTACACGACCTACAGTACGGTCTCTTCTCAAAATTATAGGCCTTGTTAATCTTATTACAAGGGTAATAAATACTAGCATGCAGCATCGTCATAACTACTTACCCTTCTTGGGTTTCTTTTTTTCTTTAAAGGTTTTGTGATATCCACCAAATTCATTTTCATAAATGGAAATCTAGCAATGATGATACATCATCATCTAGCAATGGTGATACATCATCATTTACATGGAGGTCTAAAACAGTACAGTCAACTCATAATTCCTACCCCTAAAATCCTATTTTACTTAAAAACTTCCCTTCAGTGCATGTGAAACTCGCAGTGATGCTTGACATATACAGTATATGTACACACGTACAAACATTTACATGGGGCACAATCACAGTGCGATCAAATGCCAAACAGGCCTATCTGACTGCTATCTCTGCGTTCTTCACACATAAACACTTGGGTCCCAGAGGATGTGTTTTGCTCTGGGGTCGACCCATGAAGCGGGCAGGCCTTTTCCAGTCAGTAATTAACATTCTTTGGAGGAAAGGTGTTCCCCTCCCCTGCCCCACTCTCCCTCTTTCCTGGTATTCACTCCGTGCGCGGCATGTTTACATACATTAAAGCACCGCTACTCTCCACCGCTACTTTCAGTGGCAGGCTTCCCCTCCATCCTCACTCCGTCACCGCTCCATCTCCCCCTCCCCTCCCCTCCCCCACTTCTATTCTCTGTGTCCTCAGCGAGCAGGAATCTGATGATACAAAAATGCCTAGGGAGGTTGAGGTTGGGTGTGTGTGTGTGTGTGTGTGTGTGTGTGTGTGTGTGTGTGTGTGTGTGTGTGTGTGTGGTGTCACAGAGGGGTCCAGCAGAGGGCCCTCTGGCTGTTCCACCACTCCTCCTGAATTTAAAGGAGGGGGGGTAGCTTTATGGCCCCTTCCGAACACTGAAGTCATTATGGCTCTTTGACTTCAGCTTTCATGCTTTCATGTTTCAAAGCAATAACGACTCTGGGCCTTCACCAGTGTGCCACATTACGGCCGAAACAGCTAAATTTGATACTGGGCACACTTTGTGCTTTCTCAGAGAGAGAGAGAGAGAGAGAGCGAGAGAGAGAGAGACAAA
Organism: Setipinna tenuifilis; assembly: GCA_030347295.1. Classification (NCBI taxonomy): domain Eukaryota; kingdom Metazoa; phylum Chordata; class Actinopteri; order Clupeiformes; family Engraulidae; genus Setipinna; species Setipinna tenuifilis. Next base: position 16,349,498 of record CM059287.1, on the reverse strand, counting down.
GAGAGATAGACATAGAGAAAGAGAGAGAGAGAAAGACAGAGAGAGAGAGAAAGCGAGACAGAGAGAGAGAGAGAGAGAGAGAGAGAGAGAGAGAGAGAGAGAATGAAAGAAAGGCTTTAATGGAGGCCAGCTGTCTGCATCTGGTAATATGAGGCAGTAGGGCGTTCTGCTGTGGGGGGAGGTGAGGCCAAGTTCAACAAATGAAGTTTTTTTTCAAGGGGGGAGTGCAAAGAGGGGGGAGGGAAAAAAATGTATAGTGTATAGAGAAAAAAAAAGAGAGGAGGGGGGGTTCTCTGGTTCAGTCATTCTGTTTTTGTCATAGTCAGTTATGTAACGGCCATCTGAAATCGTTTTACTCCCCTGGACCTCTTAGCCTGCTGCCCCACTTTTTCCTTCGCAGAATCACCCCTGGAGTCCGTCTGTACATTTTTATGTTCCCTTCAATGCTCCATGTTCTGCCTCTGCACACATACAGAATCTACAAGGACAAAACAACAAAAAACGAACAAGAAAATTCTTGGTCTTGGTCGTTCTTCGCCACAACGTCCCCATTACAAGGTCAGACGACTCCCGTCAAACAGAGGAATGTGTTGTAAACCGCTGGTTGTCTCTGCGAGGTTTGAGCAGAGAGGGGCAGAGTTCACCAGTGGTCCTTCCACTAAAGTGGGGCTCACGTGTTCCGTGTTGCCATGGCCCTCGTCGCTCTGTTTGCGTTTTCAGCTCCCATGTTGTGGATCATAAACACTGATAAGGAAGGGCGGCGATTAATTTCTTGTGTTATGTGGTAACTTTAGCACCGCCGTGGCTTTTCGCTTGGCCTCTCCCACGCACACTTTCTCACACACACACACACACACACACACACACAAACACAAACACTTACTGAGGACAACAATGAAAGTAAGCCTTACGTTTTATTGAGTCTCTCTCAATGTCATTGTGACCATGTGCATGAGAAGTTAATCTCTGTGCTCTGTGCTGTCTTTAAAGTATCAAATAAAATTCATTCATTCAATTCAAGGCCAGGGAGTGCTTTTGTTAGGATATCCCTTAGCACGTCGAATCCCCATCCTTTTCACACATGATAAACAATTACCGAACACTGTCAAACAAACCCATGGAAAAACTCAAACATAGCACAACCATTCCATGGAATACTCACACTTCCTTCTGTTGAAGAAAAACACACCTTTACCAGAAAGGCCAAAAATCAAATAAGAGGGGGGGGGGGAGACGACACAAAGCATGTTTCCTGGTTTTGATAAGATCAGCATTAAAGTTCCTCCTCGGACAAAGCCTGCCCTCAATTTCCTTTGCGATAAATAAAGTCTCTCGGCTCTACTCTACTCAACAATAATCAATGTGGATTTGCTTTTGGCACTGCTCACAGCTAGACAGAGTGCGCTGACAAACCTCTCTACAGGAGGCAGGGTGTAGCACTGCTGCTGCTGCTGCTGCTGCTGTTGCTGCACTGTGAGTGCTGCGATGACTCACTCAGCCCAAGCCTGCACTCAGACCCATAAGCTGCAGCACCAAGCAACAGCCTTCAGCTGAACCCAAACACCCCTCACGGCCCGACCAAAGGCCCTCCCTCCCTCCTCCCTCCTCCTTCTCCTCCTCCGACACGACACTTGTCTTTCTGTAAATCAAACTTAAACAAGCCTGAGGACAGGCCGATTTCCTCGTACCGACACATGCAGCAAGCACGTGTAATTTTAATGCATTTATTTATTTTGGATTCACGACGTTGCTTCTATGTCGACAGACAGTTGCATTATGCAACAGATTTCAGGATCAACAGACCATGCACAGGCCTATAAAACGAACAGGATCCAATCACGACTTTTTCTGTTAAAGCATTTTACCTCATGTCTGCAGCAGACCTGGAACATGCATGGCTGTCTGCCTGTCTTTATGATTACAACTTGCTCTGGAAGGAGATACAGAGCTGAGAACATTTATGCCCCTTACACACAAGCGTGCACACACACACAAGCGTGCACACACACACAAGCGTGCACACACACACACGGCTTAATCCTTTCCCAAGGAACCAGTACGGGCAGGCTGTCGGCAGCCCAGGGCAAGGCAGGGAGCGGAGAGGAGCGGAGCGGGGAGGTGGCTGGGAGGCCGGCACACAGTGTGATAGGCACTTCATGGAGTCTAGCTGATAAGGTGCTTTTCGTAGCTCCAGGACACGAGATGCACATGGATTTCTCTTTGTAATCACTCAGCAGCAACATCTCTTGATCAAATGAACCAACGAAAGTATGTATGTGTGATGCAAGCTTGGAAAAGGCCTCACTTGCTAAGAGTGGTCTCTGCCTGAGCTTGTCTTTTATCCGAGCGAGCAGCACCTTGCTGGCATCCATTGTTAAGCGCTCCTGCTTCGCTGAAAAGGGCGTTTTCTTCTACGTTGAGTTCTTTGCAGAACAGATTTACTGTGCATGCAAAAAGGTCCTTGTGTTTATAGCTGCAGTCTACTCCTGTGCAAGTGCCCAAACACAACTATATATTTACACTGGGGTTTGACAGAGAGTGAGTGTGCATGTGTGTGTGTGTGTGTGTGCGTGTGGGTGTTTGTGTGTGCGCTTGGGGTGTTTGCTTACAGTAGAACGGGGCTTAGGAGCCCGTAAGGCCGCTATGGAGATGAAGGCCTTCACCAGACTGTTTGGAGTAGCGAGGCACTGTGCTTCATTCGTTTGCTCTCCCTCTCTCTCTCCCTCTCCGTCCTTCTGTCTTTACCTCCCTCCCCTCTCGCTCTCCCTCTGTCTCTCTCCTGTGTGCTTGTGGAAGCATGTCGAGTTGGCAAACATCCCTCACTGTTACATAACATACGAAACCACAGAGCAAAGAAGAGCGGAGCAATGCACTGCACACCAGCTTCCTCAATCCACACTCTACCAGCCTTGTGTGTAAGTGTGTGTGTGTTAGAAACAGACAGACAGAGAGAGAGAGAGAGAGAGAGAGAGAGAGAGAGAGAGAGAGAGAGAGAGAGACGGGAGAAGAAATAGAGTGTGTATGTGTGTAAGTGTGTGTTTATGAGAGGGAGAAATATGGGGTGTGTGTATATGGAGTGTGTAAGTGTGTTTAAGAGAGGGGGGAAATATGGAGTATGCATGTATGTGTGTTTGAGAGAGAAAGAGAGAGTGTGAGTGAGAGAGAGAGAGAGAGAGAGAAAAGGAGAATTGGGCAGAAATATGGAGTGTGTGTGCCTCAAGTACACACAGGCGTGGTGCCTGCATACATTACTGGACCTGCCCTGCAGCGATCCAATAATGAAGAGCAATGACAGCACTCAGGCATAATGACCTGCAGCCCCCATCCATCCATTCCTCCCCACAGCGAGCCCCAAGAACCCTTCCGTCTCCACAGGAGTGATGCATCACCCGGCACATCTGCTTTGTACTCGCTTCAAAACGGTGGTGTGAAACAGATGTGCATAGATGGATGGATGTATAGATGGATGTATGGACAGATGGATGTATAGATAGATAGATGGATGGATGTATGGATGTATAGATAGATAGATGGATGTATGTATGTATGTATGGATGGATGAACAGATGGATGTATAGATAGATAGATGTATGGATGGATTGCATTAATGACTGATGGGCTTCATTCAACTGCACGCACTACAGGTTACAGAGAGTACCCAGTGTTCTTTAACAAGTCAAGGATCGTTCTGCTGAGGCTTGGCATGAAAACATACATTGGTGAACACCTACACCAAGAAACCCAAACATGAGGTGAAGAAGAAAGCAAAGAAGAAATGTCACTACAAAAAACAACCTGGTAGTACTGTTTGAACAGTAGCTGATAATTTGCTCTTGTAGTGCAGTCAAGCATCTGGCTTAAAGTACTCTGTTACCACAACAAAGATGGACAAAAACAAAACAAAGTCCTCAGTGTGCTACAAGGGAGACTTTCCATTTGCAACAAGTCCCTATGCAGATGCAAATCGAGAATAATGTCTCGCAGTCACACCCCACTCCAGTCCTGATGACCACCCTCTGGGGACGCTCTGGCTGGCTCCTGGCACACCTGGCTCCAGAAGGAATGTTTGGTGATTGGGTGATCCATCACGGAGAGAGACAGGACTGGCTGACCTGCTCTGCCTGCTTGACCACAGGGTCACACTCTCCCTGCTGCCCCCTTGCCCAGGCGCCAGGTGATACCCTAAATACCCCTCCCTGGACCCCGCCTCACCAACAGGACCCCAGCATGTCATGTCAACCCATCAACCCCCCCATGGCAGTTGGGTGCAACACGCTGACCAGGCCAGGCGGTCTGTTGACCAAGTTGTGTCATCTTGGATATGTCAGACTCGTACCGTGAAGAGAAATTCATGACCGAACTATCTCGATGGATCATGTCGCAAAGGCAAAGGGATGATGCCTGCCCCGATCACGTCCTGCCCCACCCACTTTTTCCCAAGAAGGACTCTCCCTCATTGCCACATCTGGTGTACTAGTACATGATGGTACATCCGCACAGTGAATGGAAAAAAAGTTAGGAATTCAACATACGAATTCAACATGTATAAACACAGGGACTCAACATATGTAAACAGGAATTCAGCATATGAGTTAATGCTGAGCTGTCATATTTGATTTATTAATTTTTTTCCCGTGTTGTTTATATTTCTACCTGTTGAAATTTTAAGTGTCGCATTACCGAGGAATGTTACTTTTCTGCCCGGCTTGCACCACTGTGATAGCCCTTGTAAACACTCCACAAGGTAACACAATACTGGACGGCATACTTTGGCATGGATAGCTTAACCATTAAACAATAACATGCTGAAACCTCAACCCACATCAACACGCCCTAGAGCACACCTGTGGCTCAACGGTACCTGTAACTAACACATAGCCGCAGCCTGCAAACACCGGGCACGTCATTCATTTTCTGTGAGAAATCACCAATGAATTGAACACCACTTCTTACCTGAGTGTATGGCCATATCCTTCCAGGCCAGAAGGATAAAACTGTCACTGCTCCCCCACGTTAGCAGTCCATTCACACGTGCATATACACACACACACAAAAAAAGTTGTGCTAATAGATATTCCTATTAGGTCCGAGCTAGGTTTCCGAAGGAGAAAAGAAAAAAGATCTTTTCTTGTGGTCTACATGCAGAGGTGACCTTGCGGAATCTCCCGGAATTGTTGTACTGGAGTTCCAGTGACTGGATCCCTCTTCTTGGTCCTGTAGAGGAATGACTGGAGCCAGCCCCGGCTCGGAGTGAGCATGTGTGTGCACGCCTAGTCGTAGAGGTGCTGTGTGTGTGTGCTGTGTGTGCTGTGTGTGGGTGTGTGGGTGGATGAATGTGTAAGACGGAGGTGTTCTCTTCCTTATCGCCCTCTGGTTAACAGCCCTTGTCCAGGCTGAAAGAGTTCAGCCCCCTCAGGCAACTCCCACTACTTTCCCGCTCCCTGGAAAAGTTTGGATTTTCTGTCCCTCCCTCTCTCTCTCTCTCTGTCCACTTCGGAGGAAAAGAAAATTCAAATGCCGATGGAGAGGGTCAGACACCGGCTCCCTTTCGCCTCTGACTTTACTTTAGCCCAACCCAACAGAAGTAAGAGTGGTTAGGGAGAGGGAGAGAGCAGGAGAGAAGAGGAGAAAAAAAGATAGAGACAGACAGATAGGGAAACCTGGTGCCAAACCACATTCCTGGTCACCTTTGGCCCCTCAAGTACCAACACACCCTCCTTGTCTCTCTTTCTCTTTCTCCCTCTCTCTCTACTGCTCTCCCTGTCTCTCTCTCTTTCTCTTTCGACTGCCCTCCCTCTTACTGTCTGCCTCTCTTGCCCTGTTTCCCTGACTTTGTTTTTTTTCTCTCCCTCTCCCTTCTAATTCTACTGCCTGCCCTGACAGCCCCCCCTCCTCTTCTTGCTTTACTACACAGTTATGCAATCTGTTTCTTCAGGAAAACCCCCCCCCTTCACCGCCCACCCCCGGCCCCCCCAACCCTCTCACACTTTTTTTCCCCTCTTCCGAAAGACCCTCTTCCCCTTTCCCCCCCCTCTCCACAGCACAGCGCACTGTGTTTGAACACTATCAAAACACTATTCTCTGACCTTTTCTCTGGAACATTCCACAGAAACCACTCGTTTTAATCACAGCCGAAGCATCAAGATGGCTGGCTGGTCAAGCTAACCGCTTAACCCATGTCCATTTTTATGCCATTTCGAAGAAGTGTTTTTTTTTATATATATCCACCCGTGCTTAAAATGTGACTGCAGTATGACCGTAAACAGTTACAGTACTGCAAATCCTTATCACACCACTCATCGCCAATACTTATCCACCATCACAGAGGGACTGTTTAACCAGGGCTGACAGAGAAGACTTTGACATGACCCCTTTGGATTTGGGATGTGAAAGTGGGGGGGCTGGAGGTGGGTGGGGGACAGCTCTGGTCGTAATCTGCTCTTAAGATTTTTTGTTTTCCCCCCCTCTAAAGCAGGGTTCACAAGGGTACCATCAGAGGGGCCTGGAGCAGAGGAGATAACACAAGAGCGGTCCTGCTCCAACACGCCGCCTGCCACCACCGCCAGCCAGCCAGAACTCAGCGAGGCTTAGCCAGCAGAGCACTCGGCAGGGGCTTGAAAGAGAGGGAGTGGTGGCCCGGGGCAGTGTTGTGTTAGGACGACACGACACGACACGACACAGCCCGAGAAGAAACGAGGGGCCTGCTGGCTGTGCTTTTCCATTTGTTTGTGTTTGTGTGTGTGTGTGTGAGTCAGGGCGGGGAGGGTGTTTTTGTGGGGTGGAAGTGAGGGTGGGGGTGGGGGAGCTTCTCAGCTGTGCATTTCTACAGGGCAAACCTTCCGGACTGGTGGTCTGTAACGGTCTGTAATAAAGGACCTCCTGTAAGTGTTGCCCCATGACTCCATACTGAATGACCATAGGAGTGTTCCATTTACTACAGCTTTATTACACATCCTATACATTTGATTGCCATAATTAGCCTATGTGCACTAGCTATAGCAATGCTAGTGTCTCTTCACAGTACAAACTGTAACTGTGGAATTGAAAATGTTTAGCCCATTACTGAGATCACACTTAAAATATTCTGTTGCCCAAAACATTCTGTTGCCCAAAACACGATTTGACCCAGCTCGAAGGTCTTGCAGAACTTGAGAGAAGGCGGCCCATTTACTCCCACATCGTGAGGAGGTCACCATGTTCCTCTTTTGCCTCCATCTCTCGGTGCCACACCTTTAATCCTCCACTCTCTGAGAAAATGTTATCCTCCTTTTCTTTTTCTCTCCGTCTGTCTCTCTTTCTCCCCGTCTCTCTCTCTGTCCTTTTCTTCACTTATCATTGGGAAACCATGTGCCACAGCTTTCAAAAAGGGAACTGTACAGACAGGTCAGTGAGATGCATGGGAGATTTTTATAGATTGTTTTTTTTTCCCCCACTAAATTTACTGCCATTGCTTCATCCTCTCTGCCTGACACCATATTTCCAACAAGCCATGCCATGCTCCTGTTCCTCTGCACCAAACTGACTGATTTAAGTTGTGTGCCCCCATAATTATGCATAGTTTCTGGGAATCGGCTTGATACAAGCTTCCCAACTTGCGGTTATACCTGGAAAACAGAATAACTTCTATAAAAATTGCCATTATTCTAAGTATCTAAAATACCTCAAGACATGACAAATCATGTTTTCCTTTAATCTTTTGAGCATCAGCAGCAACCAACCTTCAAGGAGCCTGATGTTCTTAAGATAACCTCAACTGCTCTAGCTGTAAGTACAAGTTTTACGTAAAACACAGAGATCCAAGTAGAAATCATCCTTAATAGTTTCTGAACACTGCCACTGATCTCAGATTCACTAAAAGCCCCATTTATGTTACATCAAAGCCATCCACGTTCAGGCCTTCAGCATACCTGCAAAAACCCTTTCTTGGCTGCTCTGCAAGACAGGGATACAGAACACTGCAATATTCAACTCAATGACTTACTTCATGGATGCACTTGAAGGAGGGTCAATGAAGAAAACAGGGACCTTTTCAAGTGCACCAAGACTGGGCAACAATGGCACACTTGACCTGATTCTCAAAGACAGAACTGACACGGGGGGAGCGCTTCGGGGTGCGACACCCCCAGAATGTTGGACTCACCATTCTTCCGCTCCCTCAGGGGCAGCAGGGTGGGCACCGCCTGCAGCGACAGCTCTTGCAGCTCATTGGTCACTGCCTCGCTCTGTGGGCTGGGGGCGGAGCCAGTTGCCGCGGCAGCCGTCATGCTGCCCGGGCTAAGCTCCTCCCCGCTCTGGGTCGCCATGGCCGCCAGCGTGACTGGTGGGGGGCTGGCAGCGGAACCTGTGGGGGACGAAGAGCAGAGTGACACAAGGTCACCAGGGAAACTGATTTTAATGACATCCATCCCCCAAACCCCTGTACAGGATAAGAAAACTTATGCCAATGACGGTTTTATGTCCCCAAAATATGTGCAATGTTTAGTTTTAATATTGCTGTTCCGTCATGTCTCTTTATGATTTAGGATAAGCTGGATTCTCAAGTACCATTCTACAAATTTTACAGTTCTTATTTTTATTCAACTGGTCACAAAGTACAACTAGACTTAGCCTGCAATACTGCACACTGTTATGATGAAACTACACGCAGGCAAAAGATCAGGCAGCTAAAATGACCCTGCCCACAGCAGTAAGTACACAAAGTGCAAAACGTACTACAGTCCTCAGTAACTTGGTAACAGACACCCACATACCTGAGATAAGATTTATGGGAATTCATTAAGCAATTCTACATAGGCCCGTGTTGCAACACGCGAGGCAATGTATAACTGGGCAGTGTTTGAGTGCAATGAGTGCAAACACAGACAATATTTTTGCACATGTCCGCAGGCAGAGATTTGAGAAGAGGAGCACCCTAAAAAAAAGAGACACAATAGTTCAAGCCGCAGAGAGCCCAAAGGCAGATGTGGCTGCAAAGGAATCTGACAGCTTTTCCTGAGTCTCCCTCACTCTGTCTGTCTGTCTGTCTGTCCATCTGTCTCTCTCTGTCTGTCTGTCTCTCTCTGTCTGTCTGTCTGTCTATCTATCTGTGTGTGTGCGTGTGTTTGTGTCTCTGTCTGTCTGCCTCTCTATGTCTCTATCTGTCTGTCCCTCTCCTGAAGCAAAAGATTTTTCCATTTCCCCCTTACCTGCCATCGATGCCTGTTTCCCTTTCCTGCCATGGCTACTCAGATTCTATTGTACTATGAAATATTGATCAACACCCACCACAGCTACCAGTGCCAGTAATAATGCCACCAAATGTCAAGGCGTACGGAAGTGGAGCAGCCACAGCATGCTACACATAAATCTTGCACACCCCTGACAAGTGGTTGAGAGCTGACAGCTTCATTAGAACTAACCCCCTAATATTAAAAAAGGATAACCCCTAGATTCACAGATTTACTCAACATGGGCTATCTAGTCATCACTGTTCATACTGATAGACACTGCTTACCCCAGACAGCATTAATTAGCATAGTTAAGTATACCATGGTGGAAAGTATATCAGCCACATCAGCCACTTAAGAACTGAACAGTGCATTACGCTGCAATTTAGCAGGATCACAAAGAACATTTAAGGACGATTAAGTGTTTTGCAACCTCGGCCTGACATACACTCTCTGGAGGGGCACTACTGCAATTCATGAGCCACCGTTTGTCCATTGTAACGTCTTAACGTCTTTTTGTCTTTTTTTCCGCTCCTTGCTACATCTTTCATTCGTTTTCTTTCTCTCTCTGTTTCCACTGTTCATTCTAACGGCATGTTCCCTTGCTTGCCAACAGGGCCTCCGTGTCATAATCATGGTACAACGTCTGGTGCAGCTCACGCAGACTCAAGTACGGACACACCCAAGCCTTCGGACTGGGCGGACTTTTGTGGTCCACCGGGAAACCCTAGACTTCCAGAATCTGGCTTCTCTGCCATCTATAGACATACTAATCCTACATAGACATGAAATCTCCTACCTAAGCAATCTCAGCCTTAACAGAGACCTCTAATTTCAAACTTCATTCCTTTTTCACAATTGGTTCTAGGCTTTTACAAAAAAAAAAAAAAAAAACAGAAAACAAAAACGGCTGTGCCTGCACAACACACTCTCCACAATTAGTGGTGACCATCACCCAATGTACACTTCAGTCATCCATTTCTGGGTGGTGCTGTGTAAGGGATTAGTGCCAAGGACCCAGGCATGCTGTTTTGGGTCAGCAACGGGGTGTGGTATGGTGGGGGGAGCAACACAACTGTGTTGACATTTGAGCATCAAAGTGGGTGGTGTACTAATCTGGCCAGACCAACTGATGAGGGGGGGAATTTTGACTGCAACATATGTTCACTGACACCAAGTGCATTCCGATAGATCTTCACTCCCCACCAGTCAAGCAAATCACTTCATTTGCTATACAAAATGTCAATGTACCATCCACTGCACAGTGTCCACTTCAAAACAGCATAAAAAGTTTCACTTGCGCCTGCATTTAATATGCTATTGACCTCACTTCCAGTTTGGTCATCCGTTTGATTTAATTTGAGTCTGACCTGAATTACCAGACTCAATTTTCGCCGTTATGCAACCGCCCTGAGAGCCAACTCTGCGGCTCCCGCCAGTATGATCTCATTATGACCTCATCAGTGTCCACTTCGCCATCGCAATGGGAGTCTCCACCCTGTTCCACACCATTAGCCGCCCTGTAATCTGAGGCGTTCTAAAGGAACAAATCTGGCTACATCTGCAGGGCGACTGCAAACTGCCTTTCAGGGTTAACTCCGAAAACAATGTTATCACTGTAGGTGTCAAACGTATGACTAACAAACAAAGAAAAAGTAGCATTATATTTTAGATTACGAGGGCTTGCAGTGCAAAGCAGCTTCTCTGATAGGATAGAATAACAGCTGCAGTCAGCAAGACCGCAGTCATTGATCATCTCTTACAGATGGCTGGCATTTGCATTCCAGGAGCCTCCAAGAAGAATGAAAGTGACATAATTTTTTTTTGGTTGTCCCTCCTGAGAAGGACGTATGAAATTACAGGGTCTAAGTGGCTCTAGCAGTCGATGTTGAAATATCTTCTATGCAAATACTGGACGCGAGCTGGGACTCCACACCACACTCGCTCCAGGTGCCGTGTTCAAACACGCAGAGCACAATGAGGATACCGAGAAACTGGGAGGTGAGACAGGGCCCTCTGACATTCCTCAGCCTGCAGGTCTACACCTGTCTGCAAAAGATCATCAATGAACACCACCTCTGAAGGGCAAGCCTCCTTCTGGCAGACTGAAGGAAGGAGTCTAAAGGAAGGAGGTGGAAGAGAGAGGAGGGGAGGGGGGGTACGTAGCCTACTTCGTCTGCAACAATACCTTGGTCAGGAACACTGTGTGCCTAGTCATTGTAGCACACTTTTTTTAGACTACTTATGCTGCATGACAGAGCACTGCACTCAGACCAATACATTAGCGTATAACTGAGAATTAAAGGATCCATTACCTTCTTTACTTTGTCCTGGGGGAACTGGATGTGGTTTTCATTTCTATGTTCAGCAAAGAAAATCTGTGCAGAGTAGGCCACAATTTAGTCAAAACTCCATATTCACATGAAGATCCACTCTTTCACACATACACAAGGACACACCCTTGGCATTACAAAGAATGGCTCTAAAAGCTTCTGGTGCAACGCAGATGAGGTGAACTGTATGCCTAAAGTGAACCAGTAGATACTTACTAAGAACTGTCTGGCTAGCGTCTATGCAGATAAAAGAGTAGCTATTGCTAGCTAACATAGCTGACAAAGCTGGGGTAGGTGTGTCCTCATATTCCACATGTGCAGCTCTAGTTAGTTCTTGAGGTTATTTTTACCTTAATGTCATGGGTACCCCTGACTCCGTTCACTAACATTCTTTTCTCGTGTTTTAATGCTGGCTTCAACAAGGCAGGAAATGCAACTCGTCTTTGACACATTATCAAGCCTCAACAGATGCTATTTATAGTCTCCCAGTGAGAATATCATGATGGTGTCACATCTACCGTTCACGTGTATTCCTATTGTCTGTACTGAATTAATAGTTATTACCACGTACGCTTTAGCTTTAAGCCATGAACTATACTCACGACCCCCCAAGCCAAGCCCAGACACTAAGCTAAGAATTAGCTCGGCTAACTAGCTCCCTGGCTAACTCGAACAGTCTGATTTTGCCATTCGGCGAATAGGCTAGCCGAACAACTTCTGACTAAGCCAAGTCGTTCACAAGCTTGCAAGCTTATTTTAGCACCCCCACAGAACTTACCCATTTGAACGGCGTATTCTAGAGGTTGTTTCGCATTGCATGTGAAGAGAAAACAATCAAAATTTTACACCCTTGTTACTGACTGACCACCGAAAATGCCCACCTCACCGGTGTCAAAATAAAGAACGTGATGCTACTGTCAGTGGACTACATTAACCGGAAATGGCGTTCCGGTATTTCCTTTCAAAGCAAACATTTGTCTGATGGTATGCCGAAGCAAAGCACGACTTTTTTGAACAATCTTATGGCAAGCGTTCTCCCTATAATTTTCATCCAGGTTCAGCAAGTCTATGTCAAGGAAAAACAGGATATGGAAGAAAAGGTTTTTTTTACAATGCTATCCGCATTCTGCTGTTGAACGTGATGGTGAACGTAAAAGGGATCTCGTACAATAGTGTGCTAGTTCAGTTGCAGTGTATACAGTGCGCCATCTATAGACCATTTGTATACAGTGTTTAAAGCCTTTTTTTTCAAGTTCAACGACAACATCATTTTAACCATTTTATTGAGGCACTTACACAAGCCATATATAGGAAATGAACACATTCACATTGAGTAATATGTAAACATGTTATATGAAATACATTCTTACAGTCTTCACATTTGTCCTGTTTCATATAAATACATTTATGAAAATATTGGTGTATTTTCCAAGTCAGTAGATTTCCCATGTCATTACATTAATATAAAACAGTTACCCAGCCATAGAAAACTGTCATATGACTATGAAATGAAGAATTACAATTTAGCAAAAACAAAACATTTAAACATTTAAAAAATAACATTGCATATAAAATTAGAGGTAAATCAACTGATGCATAAAACAGGCAACTAATGATGGCACAAAACCATTTTCTGTGGCATTTTTCAATGTTCATGTTGGTGTGACATATTTCACAGACAAAAGGAACATTTAGGCACTACTGTTAAGCTATCAGACACATCAACATATATCATTGCTTCATATTACTACCACCTGAAATGTTTTTAATGTGTTCTAAAATAGCTCCAACATGAAATAAAGTCAATGCACTGAGGGTACATTTGCTGCCTATCTTGCTTTGGACAGCCGAGGTTCTATCGGATATACTACAAAGGTGGTTAAGTGATAAACCTGATTTAGTTAACTCAGAGGTATAGTAGACCTGTTGATAGAACAGGCCAGGGCTTCATTCTCCTAACTAAAGATCATGATCCATCAGGATAACCACTACGTCTGGGTTAAATAAACCAGCTCTGTCAAATAGCCACCTTTGTAGCTAACCCCCCTGGTCACTTGTCACCCTGTGTTCTACTTTGTGATGGACTCCCAGGGGCAAATAATCTCTTTTACACCCCCTCTGGCCGAACCAGGACTCTCCTGCTCATCTTCAGAGTCTATGGGGTAGATGCGGCATTCTGGAGGAATGTCAACTTTGATCTGGAAAAAGCTGTGGACACACAAAAAAGGTGATTATGTCCAAACACGTCAAGATCATACCCACACATGAATATCAAACTACAGTGGGCCTTGCTTTGGTAAGAACTAGGTGTCAGTACCGGCTTTTTGGAATTACATGATGCAAACAAAATAATTAAAAACATAGGCCTTTACTTGCACCATTATTTATCACAGTAAGTCTGGAGTCCCCACCAGTAACTCTCAACTATTATCTCAACTATTATCATTGAGCAATAAAACTGGGAATGAATCATTTTGTACCAGACAGGTACAAACTAGCCCACACAAACACAAAATGTTTAATACCTGTGACTATGTAATGAGATTTATTACTTAGACTTCATTTGACCCTTTGGAGAGCTACTGTTAAGAGGGTGGGAAGCTACTGGTAACTGCCGAGCTCCCAGTTGGAGACCCCTGCTCTGCCCTACAAACGCAAAGTGCAGTAACTACGTGAAGAAAGAAACAACAAAGAGACAAAAATGCCTTTAAAGTTGTCACACTGCCCAGTCAAACATGTTGTAGGTATAATAGTGGTGATACTTGGTGATTATGTACTTTCTTAACAGGAAGAAGCAAGAGATTAAGTCACAAGAGACAAACAGGATGTTATAAAGTCAATTTCCAGTCTAAACTCAATTTAACAAATTATGCAGTTACTGTCTTTTGGCTTTGTAGTTCAGTGCTGTAGAGTGCGTGGTGAGGGGAAGACCTTACTCACTTGGCCAGTCTGCGATGCTGAGTATGGGGCTGTGGCTCACTGCCGAGGGGCGTCACCCGACCGCTGCCCCCCGCCACGGCACATTTGGGCGACAGGCTGGCGAAGACCGAGGAGGCGTTGCAGCCGCGGCGCAGCAGTCGGCCGAGCGACAGCGTCATGCGGGGCCTGGCCACCGGCGTCTGGCTCTCCTCCTCTCCCGCCGTGCCCACCGACGTCTCAATGCTCTCGGTGATGGAGGGGAAGTGGGAGGCCGTCCCGCTGTGATTGCCGTCGAAGCGCCTTTCGGACGCGGGCGTGCTGTCGATGGCCACGCTGATGGGGGAGGGGCAGGCGGCGCTGTTGGGGAGGGCGGCAAGGCCGGGGGAGGCCATGGACTGCGTCTCGCAGATGCCCGAGTAGACGGCAAGATGGGGAACGGGCGCAGTGAACCGACACAGCTGAAGATTTAAACAGGGAGGGAAAAGGTTCAGTATACACTGCTACACTTTCCCAGGGGTCCTCAGTATGTTCATGGAGAAGGAAAAATATCACTTTTGATTAAGTTAAGCATTAAGTAAGTATTAAGTATTAAGTAATTCCTGTTCAGTTCCATTCAATAAGTATTCTTGTTGTATCTCATCTGAAGACCCACATGATGCTGGGCTGCAGGCCATCATGTACCTACCAAGACACCTATTTGTGATTTTCTGTTTTGGAAAGTAAGTAGGTGGTGGCAAAGTGATTGTGAGAAAATCTTACCTGATAATGATGATGATGATGATGATGACAAAGACAGACACGTAATGAAATTAGTCAACAAAAAATAAAGGAGGGAGCATGTGATGAAAGAAGGATACACTGAACAACATGGAAGTTAGGTACTCGTGACTTTATTGCATGGGCGAGGGGCAACAGAATAAAAAGGTAATGACAAATGGACTAAAACAAAAATACATGCAAAGCCATACAGACGGTATGTTTATAAAGTAAAAGACTGCCAATAAATAGGTAATACAGAAGCTGATGAAGAGCTTAAGGGGTGTTACATACCCAATGCAAGCTACTGTGCCAGACAAGCAGGCTCCCAATCTTGCAATTTTGCAATACGTTTTTACAGTAGTGGCCTTTGCTTCCTGTGCTGTGAAGCCAGACTTTGACAGTTTGCTACACCCACATACACCAAGTGTTTGCTCATCTATTGCTGAGAGGTGTGTCTTGCATTGAGAAAGCAACAGTCTCGATGGAAAAAACAAACAAAACAATGGTGACAGGCATGATATGTCATTGCAGCACAGTCACAAGACCACAGTGACTTGTTGCCAAGGACACACACATGGGAAGGGACTGTGTGTTCGTATTAAGTCTCTCGTTAAGTCTAAACACCCTTAGTCATGAAACACAAAGGTCTTAATAATGTCAACACATGCAAACAACACAAGCCTCAGTAAAATGGAATCAACATGACCTTCAAGCATAGGGCTTAAAGGGAACCTTGGCTTTTTTTTTCTTTGTTTGTTTTCTGTCTTTAGTGTGTTGTAGCTTTGTGCATGTAATTTTTTGTGCGAGTAAATATTATGTAAATTTACAAAACCTTAAATACACACCATATGGAGTCTTTATATTCCACATTTGTGTCAATTGCCTAGAAATGCTTCATTGCAATTTCTAGTCCAAGGAGATGTGACCTTGCACTACAGTTCTTAAATAACTTAAATAAATTTTACCTTTAAAGCAACAACACAGAAAAGTTTACCAATGACAAAGCATGTTTTTTTTAGGTATAATCAATCTTTACTTTTGTGTGTAATCTTTAGCAGGTGGATGGTACTTATTTTATGACTAATGAGAACGGAGTGGACAAGCTGACCAATGAAAACAAGTTTTAGACAGAAGATGACCAATGAAAACTAGTTTTGGACAGAAGATGACCAATGAAAACTAGTTTTGGACAGAAGCTGAATAAAGCTGAACACGAGAAAGACTACATGTTTTGAATCATCAAATTTGGTCTACCATGAAAGAATATGAAGAATGGCAAAAAAGAAGTATCCAAAGTCCACTTTAAAACACTGAAAAAGAAGGGTGTAGGAAGAGCTAAAAACCCATGAAAGTGCTTTTGTAATTCTAAAGCTAAAAGCTGCCCAAATTCAAGTCTCATGTACACATGCTGTGCTGTGTCAAACACGACTCAATTTTATCAGCAGGGCAATACCGAAGCCACAGTAAGAGAGGGCCATCAATTTTATAGCCTAACCTTGACTTTTAAGTCCCTTGATTCAAAATCCTAAAGTTTCACTCTACCCTCAGGAT
Organism: Setipinna tenuifilis; assembly: GCA_030347295.1. Classification (NCBI taxonomy): domain Eukaryota; kingdom Metazoa; phylum Chordata; class Actinopteri; order Clupeiformes; family Engraulidae; genus Setipinna; species Setipinna tenuifilis. Next base: position 16,332,730 of record CM059287.1, on the reverse strand, counting down.
AGGAAGCTTTTATAAATAGCATGTAAAGTGCAGCATGCATAAGCTGTCTTAAAAAAGCTACAATTTGCCCCAAAGGATGGTTTTCCCGAGGGACCAACACAGCAGCAACACTCAACCACTGCCTCTGTCCTACTGTGGAGCTACACGCCAGTACGCAGGGGTCCCTGGTGTGTGTTTTCGAGCACAACCACTAACTCCTTCCGGTTGTGTCAGTGCGGCAGCTCGGGCTGCCTACTTCTTTTGCAGCTTGCTCATGACCTGTGTGATGTCGACAGGGGCGCTGGCCGCCAGCTTGGCCTTCTGCTCCTCCTCCTGCTGACGCAGGATGATGGGACTCAGGCTCGGACGACGCTTCTTGGCGTTCTGCTCAATCTGTGCCTCACTGAGGGAAGAAAGCAAGAGGAGGAGGCGGAAGGGAGAGACAGAGAGAGGGAGAGAGACAGAGAGAGAGAGACAGAAAGAGAGGATGGAGAGAGACAAAAAGATTGAACAAGAAAAGGTAAACCAGAAAAGGTGTGAGTTAGTATAAGGGATAGACAAAAAAAGTGAGATAGAGAGAGAGTATGACAGAGACACAGACAGCATAATGAGAATAGAATACACAAACAGTACAGTGGGAGAAACACCCCTGAATGGTCAGAAGTGGCTCTGTTCCCCTTGGAGAGATGAGACCTGCATCCCCACTCACCTGAAGCTATGGGCATCTGGGTCAATGGCCTTCTTCTGGATGTCCTTATACACTGGGGACTTGATGTAGCGGCCATACTTATCCTTCAAACAGACAACAAAAAGATATCTTACATTAGGACACAGAAGGAGATTGTGTTCCTTACACTTGTATCATTGCCTTCTCTTTCTAGTGATAAATACCTCTACCAAGGAATCTGAATTACGGAAAATTATAGTCCAGGTGACAAATGTTTTTCCACAACAAAAAAAAGTTGTGGCAACAGATGTTGCAGTACTGAGGACAAAAAACGTTACAGAATTGAACACTCCTTTAAATCCATTCAAGCACGAACCATGCCATGCATAACCAAAGCAACACTCCAGTTTGCTGAATTTTAAGTTGCTATCCAATCAGAGTATGCAGCAATGTATGCACTGTTGAAAATGTTTTGATGTTCGCAACAAGCTCTTCAACCCCCTAGCAGACAAAAATACAGTCTCCCCTTTACATCATATCTTGTTGGGCAACACCTGTCACCTGAACTACAAATTTGTCTTGATTCCAACCCTTAGCAAAATGTTTCAGCTTGTTTTATAACACTGAAAGTTCAGTTTCACCAGCACCATTCTATCAAGCTTCTAATTTTAGTAATATCTTTCCATTCAGCCTATATACACGGATAAGCTCTCACCTTCTTCATCAGCATGTAGATGTGAGTCTGAGCGGCATCTAGAACATAGCGATGAGGGTGCTTGAGACCCCTCACTGTGACCTCCATGGTCTTCCCGTCAATGTTGATCCAGCGAGGAGCACCGCGTGCCAGAAATGTCCTGAGATCCATGAGATGAGAGAATATAACACACACACACACACACACAACCACAAATATACATGTATGTACAATCACGCATACATGTATGCACATTTACACAAACACACAGACACACATACACACGCCAACAGCATACAGACAAATAGGCGTGCATGTGCAGGCAATCATACACACACGCAAATAGACAGACACACACACACACACACACAAACAAACACACAAACGAGTGGGAGGTTAGAACAAGAACCTAGTAATGGAAACAAGATTTGCTATTTTCTGTATCTTTCATGCATCTATTGAGATTGCAAATATGGACCGAGAAGTAGAAACCGTGAGCAATTTACCAGAGCAAACCATTTAAACGGCAAATATAAATTGTGCAAATATGCACTGGGGTTTAAGTGCAGATGAAATATTAATCAGGACTTGAAAGGGGGTATTTACTACATTATCCACAATTACAGCTTAATTAGTGGACTACTAATTGAGTCTGCGTGGCTGCATAATTGAAGGGGGCTGCTATTGTATGCTATGCGCTTACTTGTAGATCTGCTGGGCTTTTTCATGTATCGAAGCAGCGGTGCCCCACTTCACCTCCTCACAGGCCTCCCAGAAAGCCAGATTTTCACCTTGTCACACGGCAAAAATAAACAGTCACTGAAGTAACAACACAACGCATGCAACAACACAACTCGAGCCACCTACTGATGTGCAGTGGTTATTGCTTTTTTGCATATAACATTTGCATGATGTTTGTGTTTCCCACACACACTGAATACAGAGGCGGTTTTGTTTTGGTGTTCTCACATTTATTGCTTGGTCAACAAACATATGGGAGGAGTAGAATCAACCTTTAACCTTATGGGAAACTAACCAATGATTAAAGGGCATAAGCAGGCAGATAGATCCCACATAAGTAAAATATGCAGCACACCCACTAGCATTTCAAAGGTCCATATCAGAGGGAGCTATATTATATGAAGGGCTCCAGTTACTCCACCATTTTACACCAATAGTTGTTCTACCAAAAAAAGAGGATTTGATGGTTCCAGATATGCATCCATGTGTGAACTTACAGTAATGTCAGTAGAGGATGGTTCGCACTCGCGAGCACAGAGCATTGAGAAAAGCACTTGCTGAAACGTCTGCTCTGCTCTTGATTAAAAAGAAGGATATTTTTGTAGACTTTGTCTCATTTTTCATCAGTGTGCGAACCATCCTCTACTGACTGTACTTGTTCCTCTGGTTTTTACGCACCTGAGCAAAGAGTTTTTTACATCTAGAGCGCAACAATTCCTCCTTGCTTTTGAACTTACAGTAATGCAAAGAAAAATTTCATAACAACTCCTGAGGAGAGGTTGTGGTGCACTTACTGCTGAATTCCTTCTTCAGGAAGAGGCGGAAGCCATCTCGGCCAAGTGGATCACTCAGAAGCTCTCCAAAGCTGAAGGTCCAACGCTCCACTCGCATTTTAGTTGGGTTGTCAGCACTTCATATGCACATCACACAGACAAACAAATAAACACACACATAGACACAGACACAGACACAGACATACATAAACAGACACACACACACACACGTATGTTTGTACACGTTCTATCTACATTACACGTTTGCACATGTTCGACAGTATCCCTAATAAATCTCCTCTCTTAAAGACCTAAGAATAAGACGTTCATGAGTGTTTTTCACATTCAGGCATTTATCTCCAAGAGGGCAGTAAATTCTTGCTGAATGATAAAAAATGACCCTTACAGGACCCTCAACAAATTTATGGCTCATAAATGTGAGGAATAATCTGTGCAATGTAAGGACTGCAGTGGGCTTCAAACGCACACAAATTCCTCCGTGCCTTCATGTATGCAACACTAAATCATGCCATTTTTCATAGTACTTGAGCAATCCGTAACAAAGTTTCTACAATAATTTTAATGCACCATTTATGTAGTTACATAGAGTATGTTTATGAGGGTTTAAGGGTGTTTTATTTTCAACTTACTAAGGCATGTTGAGTTTCCAGAATAAGTGATCCTCCGTTAACCAGGGGTTGCTGGGAAGGACAGGGGCAAGGAAGGGGTCGTGCAGCTTGTAGGTGGTCATGTACTTGACAATACTGCAAAATGAAAAGATTTTATCAATCTGAGACTGTGAATTTTCAAGTGAAACATTTATGTACTGAACATCAAAATTAGATGACAAAACAGCTGCTTGGGAAAGAAATGTCTTCGGTACAAGGATGTTTTATTGTCACTTGCACAGACATACTGGGTAGAGTAGGACATGCAGTAAAATTAGTGAAGGCCTTGGGTAGCAGGCCTTGGTTGCTATCGGGGCATGTGAATTATCTACACATAATAAACATACGCTCCGAGGGACACTGATGACTTCACCCTCGGCCTCATGATGCACTGCTCTGTGAAAATAATCTGCAGGGAAAGAGGAGGAAAAACACAACATGTATTTGTGGGAAAGTTATTTCCTACAAAAATTGCTTCAAATATAGCGTTTTCACAAAACTGTTCCATTTTAGTACTACAGTTATGTTAGGTAATAAGCATTTTTTTAACAGTCACTTACGATTCTTCTGAAGAAGTCTGAGGTCTTTGCCTGAAAAGATGGTATAGAAGAGTAATAATCAGTTTCTGGCTGAGAACCCTAATACAGTACATAACAGGCTTTCATTCAATACATAATACTCAGGCAGGGTGAAATTATAGAGATACATGCACTGGCTACATTCACCAGTCTTTCATGCCCTCAATAAGATTTGATTGTGTGCTTTAGAGATACTTTAGATAATGGCAGTTTTCACTGAATGAGCACAGAATCGATCGGTAAAGGTGTTTCCTTTGTAGGTGCGCGCTTTGAGGGCAACATGTTCTGAGGCTGATATGGCATTTGTTGGACTGCATACAAAAGCTGGGGAACAAAATCTGCAAGACAAAAGAGAAGAGAGAGAGAGAGAGAGGGAAATGACAGGGTCACACAAGGGTTAGAACATTTTACAAAGGATTGAATAGTCAGTTATGTAAGTCTGATTGGAGCCAAGTTCAGGCACACCAACGTTCTTTAAATGATCACATCCAAACAATACAGCTAGTGGCAAACAAGAGATGAAGCATCAACTCTAAATGATCGATGTCCTATTTCATATCCTCTTACACAAACAGTAATTTCTGACCTTGCTTAAAGGTCACACCCCTGTGGTGCATAGATCGGTTTGGAACACCAACCACCACCCAGTACACTAGGCTTGCTTGAGACTCACAGCATATTGTGACTGACTGTGACTACTGACATAATGTATGTTATCGGCCATTTCTGCAGCTGTTGCAAATAAAGCAAAGCCTCACCCACTGAAAAGGAAGCCATCCCAGTTTTAAAAAATTGAGGATTTCAGCTTTCATAAACGTTTGAGTAAGTGAACTTGTACTTTTCATCTTTTAAAAAAATTCTCATCTAAATCTCAATTATCTGCCCAATAATGGGTACATTCATGGTACTTGTACAAAAACATTGATTAAAAAAATGATTGTACAGTTCTTTAACAACCAACATTGTAAAAACACCGTTAGACAGAGGAATGGTGGAGTGAATTTGTGTTGCTGGACAATAGTAGTCAACTTAGTAATAGTAACAACATCCAATGGTATATCTCTCAAGTCATCAATCTCAAAATTCTTGCACCGGGTTTGAATATAAAATATGTCTTCTTTAACGTAAGCTGGGCAATACATGACACTTTTGATACTTATTTTTACAAAATATGAACTGTGCTTAATACACCCCAAGGTTCATTTCCAAATTCCCCACTATCTGATTGTTGTTGATGGACGTTCAGAAGAAGCGTGACAAAAGTTACCACTTTCTCCTACCAATTGAAACAGGTTTATACAGTATTCACTACCCACCTGTAAGTGCATTGGTTTCACCTCTCTATCTGGCTTGCAAGAATCTCATTGCTCTGTTTAATCTATGTCCCAAATTTCAGAGCACGAACTCGTGAAGTTGTCATGTTTTATTCACATCACTGACCTTTTACCTCCTCCTGGTTGGGGTCCACGAGACGCAGCAATCCCAAGTCCATGGCACTGACTGTTCCTGGCTGTAGAAACACATGGTGGGGAAAAATTGTCAACTGAGCGTTAAAATGTCAAGGTTAAACATTTGGGAGTTGATTTTTAATTCCCAAAGCGTATTTTGAACATTTAAATGGTGTCCAAAGTCGGGGTTATTTTAATATTTGGAAAGTATTAATTTAACTCTGGAGAATGTGGAGCTATGTATAGACCCTCAAAAAGTGTTAAAATCAACTCTGTGGAAGTACATTTTAACACTGATTTTTTAGCTGTGTAGGGAAAGCAAAATAAAGTTATTATGTAGCAAGATGCATTAATATACATTTAAAAAAAGATACTGGTGATAATTCATGAAACTCAATCACTTGACAGGCCTGGACTGGTTAGTTAACCAGTGTCTCAGGGCTGTCTCTGTTTCATGGCATTAGGTGCAATGTGGTGTCCCTATCTAACAGCAGCTTAGTGAGCTTCTGAATTATGCATACGGCAACACTAATAAGGCATGTAGTGCGAGCTGTTAAATATGTATGGCTTAACACCACTGCCAGTGGAAAAATCAGTGAGGCCACATACAGCACTGGGAAAAACATGGTGTCCTTCCACACCCAAAGAGACCCAATGTCTTCAAATCAGATCTATGCTCGGAGATGTCAATCCCAGCTTCAGAAAGTAAAACCCCTGCTATGTATTCCTTCTGCCTGTGCATTTAAAACACATAATTTCACTAATTAGTTAATCTATGTACCTGTCTGATGATTTGTGTGCTCATTAGGATCAGCTGGTTCAGAAAATGGTTGGATCAAAAATGTGGCATGTTTTTTTATATTTCTGAAGATGGAATAAACTTTAACTGAACTTTATGCTGCCACAGTAAAAGGTGAATTTATGTGAAGCTTGTTTTTTTAATCGGTGTAACCAGGATTCCAAGTCAATCTGTTAAAAACAAAAGTGTCACCTACTGGTGGCCTGTGTATGACCCAGTAGGCTCTCTCCTGGCAGTCAAACACCACCCTATCAGGCTTCTTCCTCTCCTTTCCAGCTCTGTTTGCAGACAGGACACACACACACACACACACACACACACACACACACACACACACACACACACACACACACAGACATATCACCATCATTACACACATCATTACACACACACACCATCATCATAATCATCATCATCATCATCATCATTACTCACATGATTGCACTCTCTCTCTCTCTCTCTCTCTCTCTCTCTCTCTCTCTCTCTCTCTCTCTCTCTCTCTCTCTCTCTCTCTCTCTCTCTCTCTCTCTCTCTCACTGTTACCACAGAGCAAACATAACATATTCTGCATTCTGCCAGAGGTGAGAAATGCATATCAACAGCATACATGAATGTGATTGCATTTATGATACATATCATTCTTACTATTTTGCGGTGATTACATATTGTTCTTCAAGCACATCTATGTAACATGATGCTGTGGAAATTATGAATACGACAGAGCAGAATATGACAAAACATGTTGACACATTTTGTGTGAGGCAGTGGAAGACAGTGGAATTCCAGTGCACTAACCTATACTGTTCTTTGGCCTGCATTACAATAAAGTCCCATTTGTGATTCAGCCATTTGTGGAGGGTATTATATTGCTCCTATGGGGGAAAGCATAACACTTCAAATTGTACTGTCCAGTAGATGCATTAAAGAAGTACATGACATAAAAACATTAACAGAAAATAATTAAATATAGTTTCCCAGGGTTACCAAACAACAATAAAACAAAGAGCAGTGAAACAAAAATAGAGTCCATAAATCCCAGTCCTACCTGTTCATATAGCTCAAGAACCCCTTTCTTGCGAATATTTCTTTTTGCCAAGTAGATTGCTTAAGCATGTAAAAATTAGCAGTTAGGTTTTAGATTCATGCAAAAATAGACACAGCTTCATTTTAAAGAAAAAAATGAACTGACATTGTGTCATTCTCTAAAGTGACTGTTGGGAATGATTCATACCGTAGTCTGTGTCCTCAACCGGCCATTGCTGGGCAGGCCAGAAGTATGGAGTCTAACAGGAACACACAATACGTCATATGAGCCAAACTCATCCTCACATTAAACATTATTACGAACACATACTCACAAAATATACTGTTTTAAATCTTTCACAGCACAAAATATTAAATAGGATATTTATAAAATTGTATGTAATTGTATAATCATAGAGTAATAATCACACCATATTTCAATATTAACAGTCCATCAGTGCAGTAATGCATCGCTCTATGTGTTAATTCTGTATATATCTCAAAAAGTATGCATACTATAATAAGTACTGAGACAATGTGTCAGATGAGGATTGGTAGCAAAAGCAGCAGGAAAATATAGCACAGCATTTCCTAACAAAAAAAACAGCTGCCAGTGTCTTGACATGCCAGTTGGCTGTTAATGTAGGCTGTGACACTGCCCAGCTTGTGAGAGCTGTAGGTATAAAAACAGCAGGTCTGTGTGATACATTCCCCCATATATGGCACCTGGAACCGGTAGAGGGAAGCGTCTGGTTTGAGCACGAGCCTCTTGTGGTCCCTCAGGGGGTAGATGTACCCAAACGCCACCATCATCGTACCGATGGCACACGCCTCTGTATGGGGCAAATCCAAGACACACACACACACACGTCTTTATCAGCCAAACACCTGTTTACTAGACGTGACAATTTCACAGAAAAAAAAAAAAAAAAAAAAAAAACAATAATAAGAGGAGGATTGTGACTGAAGCTTGTGGGTGTGAAAGGTGTTTTATTTGATGCCTCGTCTTACCATCGGTGTCTATATTAAAACGTTTGGCGAGCCACGCAGCCACGTCTTCGCCTGCGCAGAGAGAAATTGAGGACTGCTGTTAAATGGAGGCAAATGAGACACTGACGGAGCATTCTAATCAACCTGAATGTCAGAGCATAATCATCATTCCTCCCCAGGCATGCAAGTGTGTGTGTGTGTGGGTGCGCGCGCGTGCACATGGGTGTGTGTATATGTGTGTGTGTGTATGCACACGCATGTGCTTGTGGGCGTGTGTGTGTTTGTCTGAGAGAGAAGGAGAGGGAGGAAACGACTGAGAGAGAGAGAGAGAGGGAGAGAGAGAGAAGGAGAGAGAGAGAAAAAATCAGACACAAAGCAGAGAGCAGCAGGAGTGATAGGCTAGCATTAAGCCAGTAGGTGGTCACCTGCTGATTTTCCTTCTGACTGTATTCATAAACTCTTGGAGGGAAGGGCAAGGGAGGGTGAGATAGGCAGAGGAATATACATACAGCACAAAGGGAGACTACAATGGAGTGATGAGTTAGGGAGAGGAGAGAAAACCTATGCTTGGTTATCATGGAGGCTACTGTTTTTAGGCATACAAATATTAAAAAGCTTTTAAAAATGCATGTACGTCCTCTACTGCTAAGACTGGTGACTGTGGTGGTTTACTGTAACCATGTTGTAAGTGACCATGTGATCATAGAGTGTCCTATACAGGTGCATCCCAAGAATTAGAATGTTATGAAATGGTTCAATTATTTCCTTAATTCAATTGAAATTGATTATTTACACATAAAGTGGGGTATTTCAAGCCTTTGTTTGCTTTCTTTTGTTTTTATTTTGATCATTACAACTTACAGCTAATGAAAACCCAAAATTTAGTATCTAAGAAAATAGGACATTGCATCAGACCAATAAATAAGGATCTTTATTTACAGAAATGCCTCCTTCATATTTTCATCTTTATGCCCTTTAGTGGTTTGTTTGGGCCTGTCTTTGCATTTCATAATGCACTGAAATAAATGAGCTTTTCCCACAATATTCTGATTTATTGGGATGTGCTTGTAAGGGAAGTCTTATATGTGGCATGGCGGAGTAGTGTCACGTGACCTGGAGGCAGCTGCTTATTATAGCAAACTGAGGCGCAGATTATCTCCATGCAAAGCTGTTCCATGCCTAGTCTAATTCACTATCAGTTCCTATTGCTCTACAGAAAGCAATCGATTAAATCTTCTGTCAAGGAGCTGATATATACACAAATGTACCATTAGTACACAGTGTCTTTTGAAGTTACTTCAATTATTTGGCAAAACATGCTGTAACTTTTTTTTGTTAACCCTGAGGCTTAAATAGAGTGAATTCATTAGATACAACTTTTAGTATTGTTAGCATAGTATTGTAGGGTGTATATACCATATTCATGTAACTTTGTTTTAGGAAAATACACCCCTCTGACCTGAAAAATGTTACCTGTGTTTTTGTAAAAAAAAGGACCTTGCAAGTCACCATAACATGTGGCTGATTTCAGAGCAACAAACTCCAGTAAGAATCGATGACAATGAATGACAGGCATTTTAACCATGTTACCTGCAATGTCAGCTAATTAGCTAAGCAAGCGTGCTTATTCCCACAGGGTGCACGTCTTTGGGGACTGGTCTTAATTGGGGGCAAATGGTTGGAACTCGGCAGGACTGACACAGAGGGGAGTCATTACTCAGTCGGGTGGGCGGCGAACAGTGACCCATTAAACTCTCATCTCGTCCGACTTCAAATAAATCACTCATTAAAATGAGATAAATGCGATGCTAAATGCGATGCGCTGCAGCTTCAAAAACATTGGCCCCCAACATCAGTGCAGCGCAAACAACTCCACGCATGAAGCAAAAGCATCCAATGAAAGTGGCTTTCCATTTCCTACATTGATCCACATCAATCCACACCGAGAGGCCCAGTATTTACTGCTTGCTGAGTATGCATGCTTATATAATGCTGTCACACACTAAATAGTAATGAAGCACAAAGTATGGCTTAATAAGGACACTGGACCACTTCAATAAAAAAATAGTCTCAGACGAAAAAAAAAAATTACCAGTAATTTATGTGAACTACATCATACCATCCCTTCATCAGAAGAACCCATGACTATGTGTTTCTACAGGCACTGCCATAAATAAGAGTTAGAGTGGCTAGTGAAGCCTGGCGTGGCTACCGACATAAATGATGTCACTTCTTGCCATAGAACCTAGTGAGAGAAATCTCTCCCCGTATTGCACTGTGAGCTCTGCTCAACTGCCAGTCTGGTTCATGCACGTAAATTTAATAAATGGTTAAAATTCTGTCACACTCTGTCTTTTTCTTTTACCCTTAGATGTAAACTGTAGCAGTTGTTGTGCCATTTTTGCCATGTGAGTCTTTATTGAGACCTGCAGCAGACCCACTGTACCAAACGAAGTGAAGTACGAGGGGATGGTTAACCAGGCTGCTTTTAAATACTGGTTTTAAATACTGCTTTTAAATAGACATAAAATGCATAGTGTTCTTGACAGGGACAAGCAGCAGTCTTCATCAGCCCTGATGTCACAAGTTCCCCCTATACCACTCACAGAGAGCGAATCACTCACTCACACTCACACACACACACACACACACACACACACACACACACACACACACACACACACACACACACACATGCGCACACACACACACACACACACACACACCACCTCCTCCTCGCAACCGCACAGCCAAGAGGAGGCAGTCAATGCAACCAGCTGCACAAAGCGTTGTCATGGCAATGAATTCTTCAGCCCCAGACCCACACAAGAGGCCTTAAGATGTGTGGACCTGCATTCAACATGGAGCCATCAGGAGAGCAATCTCACCAGTCACTCTCCAACGGCAGCTTGGCGGGAAGCCACTAAGATGAGCCTCAGGGGAGATATGCAGGGGGAACCATTCTATGTCGCTGTTTGTTTGTTGTCTTGCTTTTGTTTACTATGTTTACTAGAACCCCTGCCATGTGTAGCATCTATGTACTCTGGTGACCATAGTGATCTGAATTGATTTGTTTTATTATCATTATTAACTTGGCTACCATGATCAGAAATATTTAAAAATAAAAATTGACTGAGCAGATGGCCAGTTACCTGTAAGAGCGTGAGGTATTGTGGTGATGACGAGCCTTTGGGTCTGAGACTTCACCCCCGATGTGGGGTCCTGCATTTCCAACATCAGGGCCTCCACCTGTCGATACAAAAATACAGTGGCCATGATTCGCTCCAAGATCAGAGATGCAGTAGGTGGTCAGAGATATTACTTCAAATTCATCACATTTAATGGAATATTAAAGGTAGAGTTTGTGATTACATGGAAATGTTGTTGACATTTAAGCTCAACAGCCAAACAAATTGCAAATATACATACTGCATATATACATAGTCATGTCTATTTCTTAGCATTGTAGATCAACCTAAGAGATAAAATGATTAAAACTATCACTGCATGATGCTGTATATAAAAATTTCCTTCCCATTCAGTTAATTGAGATGTCTTAAAAATCTTGTTTCATTTTCATAAAGGGTGAAAAATGGCATTGTCATGGCAATGTCATTATTTCACATACCTCTATCTACCTTGATCCATCTTTTGTTTCCTTTTGTACACAAATGCATGTTGCATGTTTTATTATTAATTTAATTGTTATTGTTGTTATTATTATTACTATTATTATTCAAAATTTGTCTTTAAATCGTTTCAATAATTTATTTTAATCACTTTTATCTTCCGCTTTCCAAGTCCCATCACGCTGTCGTATTCTCCTCTCACACAGTTTGCACTGGTAGCTCTCCAGGACAGGCCATCAGAGACCAGAGAGAGTGGCATGGACTTGAGAGGAGCACACAGAAAGTCATCACTCGGGAGAGTGCATCACAGCACACCCTCACAGCTCCTCTCCCATGATGTTTCACATTTCCCTTTGCCATGCCTAAGCCCTTTGAAACATCCCTGCCAAATTGATTTGTGACTCCCCTTTGGACTGTTTGAAGTGGCGCTCCTTGCCTCCGCCACTGTCTCTGGCTTTTGAAGGCTGTTTGGAGAACCTGCCACCTGTAGCCCAGCCCAGGATCAGAGTGAGCTCTTCTAACGCCAGACCTTTTCAGTCATCACAAAGACTGGTCGGTCTAGTCGGATAGAGAGAGAGAAAGAGGGGAGACAGCGAGAGGCTGTCCGGCGCTAAAAGGTCACCTCGCGCCATGCAGAGCCTTACAGTAGGGAGGATGTGAGGGGACTGATTTAATTGGGCCAAAGAGGCTCACGTTAAAGCTGAGATTATACCTCCCGGCTCATTGTGTCCGACCTTATCTCCCAGTTAGCGTCTGCGTTAACATGGCAACAAAAGAGACAGTGAATAAAAAAGTAAAAACCTGGCTGGTTCAATCAATTCTTAAATGAAAGATACATCACTATCCATCAGATCTAGAAAACGTGTTAGCGTGTCGTACACATAGCCTATGCACTTGCAGGGATTTCAGTGTTAATCAAACGTGCCTTTATGTGTGAAAGTCTATCCAATTTATTGACCATTATGAATTCAAAGACATTTTAACAGAACACGTGTTTTGTCTTTCAAAACATAAACGCGACAACAACCTCTTGTTAGAAAGCTCTGCGTAATGCTTCAGGTGGACTGCACTGTGCAATATTTATAACAGTATACAAAACATATATCGTGATTTACTGAATAAAGTTGCAGCAACATCTGTAGCCTTCTAACGAATACGCAGTAATGAGCACATAAGCAAATAAACCAGCTCAACGCACAATCAACGGATAGTAGTTTAGAGAACAAAAACAAGGACCATGTGATTTAGAATATATGTCTGGCATTCAAGATTACGTCGGCGGGTCGCTGAAAAAGCATTTCAGATGAGAATATGTGTTACCCACCTTCTTCAGGCATGCCACCCGTGGTCGGTGCCGCTGTCCGTAATCGTGAACATTTTTGATTGTCATTTTGCTACCACTCAATTGCCAACGTTAATGTGATAGCAGATGTGTAATATTAAAGGAAATTTTAGAGAGACCGCAAGGACGCGTGGGTCCCCAACGCCTTCTTCTACACGCAATTACCGTTAAGCATTGATAAACATGCAGCGGATAGTCATCTCCGCCAATCGCATGTCTCCGCCGGTGAACCTGTCTCAGCAACCTGAAACGGGCTCAGAGATGCTTATACAATCACGCTGTAATCTCGACAGGTGGCAATGTTGAGTCGTCTGAGAATTTTAAGATATTTGCGAAGACGTTTTAAAATTGTGCATGGTTATATCAAACAACATGGTTACTTTGATCTAGTAAAAATTAATGCAGTCAAAGCCAACTGATATTTGATTGATATCACATGGAAGGCAAAAATCCTAGAAGGCTGATGAAACCAAAATAGGAGGTGCAATTTCTTATCTGGTGTTCCATGGCTGTGAAGCTCTTACATAGAAAGGATATGACAGTGATGAAAATGTTTGGATTTTCCTCTATCACTGTGCTTGCTTGTATATAGCCTACAGTGAAACAATGTGTTGAGGTTTTGAGTCCAGCTTGCCATACAGTAGGTTATGCCATGCAGAATGATCATAACATCCATGTATAGTTTTACAGTCGATGTTGTTGTCATCAGACTTGCCATATTGTGTTAAGCTATTTGTATTAATGTTTTCACACTTATAATGTAAATATATAGTTGAGTATAATGCCTAGGAGAGGTATCGAAGTGCAGTGACAAGTGGAACTTACCCAAGGTCCCAGTGACAGTGAGGGCTCTGACGAGTCATATGTACGAGAAATATTGGGTTACACTTTATTACATGATGCACTTACACTGTACATACCTAACACTAACCCTAACCCTAAGATACAGTATAAATACCCAATGTTACATATTGTTACACAATTTGTTACACAATTGATGTGACAGGGACAGTAAAATAAAGTGTAACCAAATATGGTAAGCAAGGTGGCCCACAGAGACTGCTTGTACTACAGAGGCCCCAGAGTTAAGTGCTATGGCCCTGATGCCTAGACATTTTACCTGGGATACAACTGAAATGACACCCCCATCATCAGGGTTGTGGGTGTGCTCTGACTGCCATACCATTGAGCCTGGCTCCTTGATGCATGTTTGGTACCCTGGAGTCCTGGGTTCTAAGCTGGGTGGGGTAACTTCTGCTCCCCTTTGCTACAAGGGTAAACAAAACAGGCCTTGAGATAGAAGCTTGGGAAACACCCAGGTCATTGCTCATGGGTGATGGGATTTTGTTGATAAATAGGATGTCATTAAAGCAGAAGTTAAAATGAGCTAACTTTTAAATCTAGTCAGAGTATCTAGTCATTTTTTAGGTCCAAAAATAAAGCGCCTAATGCCCCCTTTGTCCTTGTTTTGGTTTGCTGTTTTCCACAAAGAAGGAGTTAGCTATCTCAGTGGAATAATTTGGATTTGAGAAACCAAATTGTACTTAATGCATAATTATAGGGACTATTATTGAACCACAAATTTTCAAAAATAGCTGGTAAGATACTGATCGACCTTGACCTTGACCTTCAATTATAGCAGTATTTGTTTTGTCTTCCGATCTCTGGACTGGTACAACAGTGGCTGACTTCCATTCTAAAAATATTTCTTCTTAAAAAGACAAATTAATTATCCTGTTAGCAAGATATTACTTGAAAATAAGAAGTCTGTGGTCATATATGGCTATGGTCATATGGCTATCAATGGTCATATGGCTATGTTTTTGCTAAAGTAAATAGTTGAGCTAACAATTAACCTTAACTAATTTAACTGCAGTTAACATAAAGCAGAGGTACCCAGCTTCAGAAATGGTAAAACCCTTCAGAAAGCAGTTGGATTAAATATGTGGCAGGGTTTTTCATTTCTAAAGTCAAGATTGACACCTCTGCCAAAAAGCATACACTTAAAGGTGCTAATGTGTAGAATATTTGCCCTTCAGAGGCAGAGAAAATTAAATTTGAACATAAACACATTTGTGTGCTGTAAATTAAGAATATTCTGGCTGTACTTTTGTTGTCAGTATTTCAGTTTAATAAGCTATGTTTTATAATGTAAATTGCTTAATCTCTGGTGACATCTAGACCATTTATAGGTTAGGCTACATGTCAGAAATTTCTTACAGCACCTTTAAAAGAACCAGCATTATTTATTCTGTTTTATTTAATGAAAACAAACATGCTATTATGCACTGGACGGATTCACAAATCCAGTGCAGAGCTCAAAACAGCCAGTGTGTTTAATCCCAATAAATTTTAGACACAATTTTTTAGCCAATATAATTGTAATACATTTCACAAAAAACATAGGTTACAGATCATAGACCAGTAGGGGCAACCTTGCCTTCATCTCCAGCAAAGTTGTGACCTTTGACATACTCGAATACTTCAAAACCACTAGTCATTCGGCTACTGGCACTTGGGTTTTAATGTATAAAATAAGCACCTACGTGAAGCCCATGAATGTTATAAATGTCAAGCAGGGCCTAAATACAGTAATACCATTGGTGGTATAGGTCCATCTTAAATGTAATTCGTGTTAAACACTATATTAACCTAGCAGAAAGTTAGATCAATAGACTACATAGACGACGCGATTAAGCAAGGCTGAAAAGAAAATAATTTAATCATGTTCGGTCGAGCAGCGCTCTATAATTTGGTGAAATGGCTCAAGCTGACTTTTAGATTCGCTCAGTTTCCGCCCCACGGTCACATTCGGGAACGCGCAGACCAACCCTCCCCAGTGTAATGTATCCATGAAGTTGTTACAAAGATGGCGGATTTCCTGCCGTCCCGGTCTTTAGTTTGTTTCACTAATTGTCTTGTAAATCCTCACGAGGCCGAACAAATAAGAAAATCAAAGGAGATAGATAAATGTATATCACGCGAGAAGACCTATGTGAAGAGATTGGTAAAGATCCTGTTACTGGGTGCGGGTGAAAGTGGCAAGTCAACTTTCCTCAAGCAAATGCGCATAATTCATGGGCAGGACTTCGATCGGCGGGCCAGAGAGGAGTTCCGGGCTACGATTTACAGTAATGTTATCAAAGGTAGATAGTTATGAAATGCTTCTGTTGGATGGTACTGAAGTTAATTTGGCTCTGTGTTTGTGCTTCCACTGATACGAGGCTACCCAAATGTAGTCACTCCACTGGTGGTCGACAGTTTGACGAGGCTGAAGTAAAGCTCGCTAACTTCTCCCTACATGTTTTTCAGGAGTGGATAGTTTAAAATGCGTAGATTTTATGAAAGACTACACATCTGGCTGCTTCAGTTTTCAAAAGAAGAAACAGAAACGATGGCATCCCGTTTTTACGAGAAACGCCCATGGTATTTTGGCAACATGCTGTCATCATTTCGTGTATTGGGTTATCTGATAACAAAGAGGAGGTTGCTCGTTTTCGCTGTTTTTGTCAAGTGTTCAGTGCTTTCAAAACCCATCTCAGTGACTGATTTGCTTATTTCTCAAATCCTTACGTGTCTGTTCCTTACGTACACTTGTTTCCCTAAATGCACTCGAGCCTATCCTGTATTGTGTAAACCAAGTTTGCGTTGAGCTCTCTGAGAGGAAATCTTGTGAGTGGAAAGTCAGCGATTAACTCTTGATATGTCACTGCTTTAGCTCTGACCTTTGATTTTGGACAGTTACTTGACAACAGGACATTGTGTGTTCTTGGCTATGTAATATCACGTTTGATTTAAATTTCAGTGTCTTTTGTCAAAACGAACTAAAGTCTGAAAGGATAACATTGACCTCTGATTGTCTAGAACCAGCTTTATAACTATAAAACCTCTGTCATAGAAAGTGACATTTGTCATTGAGAATAGTGGCAGCGTTTTCTGTGAAAATGGGGAAAACTGCAGAAGTAGAAATGTGACATATGCTGGGTGCGGTGCCTTATATCTCATTGGTAAAGGCCACTGACCCTGCAGAAGCTGCTTGACATGCAGAAAGACTTTGGTCTCATAAAATCTACCATATCAACTCTTCTGTGAAGTCATAAGCTTGTCACCCAACCCCTCAGTATGTGTTTGCATTGGTCGTTTTCAGATGATGCCTAGGCAGGAAGTCTAACACATTACCATTCAAAGCTAGCGCTTTTCCTCTCCTTTCATGTGGTGAGATGTGTTTTCGTGCTCACATGTGCACTGGTGGCTGTACATGGATAAAAAGTATTGTGTTTTTTTTTTTTTTTCGTCTGTGTGTGTGTCTGCCTCTATAGGGGTGCGTGTGTTGGTGGACGCCCGGGAAAAGCTGCACATCCCCTGGGGGGACCCCGACAACCAGGTGCATGGAGAGACCATGATGGGCTTTGACACGCGGTCCTCGATGATGGTCCAAGGAATGGTGGAGACCAAGGTGTTCCTGCACTATCTGCCCTCCATACGTGCACTGTGGAATGACAGCGGAATCCAGCATGCTTACGACAGGCGACGGGAGTTCCAGTTGGTGAGCACTGATGGAAATGTTCTCCACTTCAGTGTGTTTACATTCTCCTTGAGCTCACAAACTTCCTGAGGCGGTACAGGCCAACGACTGTATACAGTCAGTGGTCCAGGCAGCAAGACCATATATGCCCTTTTCAGACCTGTTGATTCTTTTTTCGTAAGGGAATGATGTACTGCCCCATTTCGTTATAAAAAAATGAGTTATTGCTATAGTTGTTCAGATGAATTGTGAACGGTACTGAGATTGTGGTGAAGCAGATTTGGAGAAGTGCTAGCAGTAATCGACCATGCTTTCATTTTCATACACCTTGTTCTTTTTAGCAGTGTTCAACTGGCTTTATTTAGCTCCATGTGACTGCAAGATAGAGTTGCATAGGGCTCAAGATGAGTGTGCAACAGCTAAACAGAGGGAAGACAAACAGATATGACAGGAGAGACGAACATTGGCCACAGCAAAATACAGGCAACCGCTGAGGACATTGTTCCCAAAGAATAGACAATGTGTCAGGCCTGATGTCCAAATTAAGATATAATTCTTCCCCACAACGCCAGCCATTGTCAAAGGATGGTTTATGGACGCCACTACAATTACGCTAAATCGTCATTTCTTTTGACAGATTAGATTATGTCATTATGGAGTAAGACAGGACTCGCTAATTGTTTTATGCCTCTGCTGTCTCGGCTATAGTAGTACTCCACTGGTCCCTTCGTGCCTTGGTGGAAATTGAGCCCTGGCAGGTCAGGTTTTGCCACACACACACGCACCTTCAGCAGCTCTCCGTTTTGTTTAGCCAGCGATTATGGTATCTAGCACGGAGGAGTCACCATATCCTGTCCCCTCTTTTTCGTAGTCATTTCTCCTGTTTTCTGTCTCGGGCTGTGTCTGTGTTCTGTGTGCTCTTGTTTCAGTTTCACTTTGCCTTCTGCCTTTTCGAGAGTTGCATGGCAGTGAACCTCTCTGAACATCGTGTCCATGTTTCCCCTTTAGATTTAGTGAGATTACAGGGATGGCGCTTGTTGTGTGAGTGGCGCTGGAATGTTGATCTGTGGTTAAACGGCTTGTCGTTGTTTAGTCCTTGCTCCCTTTCTCTAAGCTAAGGGTCAGAGAGAGAGAGAGAGAGAGAGAGAGAAACAGCTGCACTGCACTGAGATGCCTTTTATTTTCAACTCTAGCAACTAAGCACCAGATTTGCTAAATCTTTCAGCACTCAGAAGAGAGGTTTTTGTGTGTTCCACAGCTAACTACGTGGTGCTGCATGGCATTGATTTTCCTCAAGATTAAATGCGTTGCTCATGGTTAGGGCCTTTTTAAAAAAAAAAAAAAGAAAAGAAAATCTCCACCCTTAGATACAGGAACACCAGTGAAACTTTCCACATGTATCCCGTCTCACCCAGAATGTTAAGGAGTCTGAGTTCAGTGTTCATTAGGTGGATTGTAAATGGTCACGCACATTCTGAAGAGTCAAACTGGTCTCACTGGTCTCTACCTGTACTTTTCCACTCGAATGTCACGCCATATAGTGCTGCTGCCCCAGTAATACAAAAGCCAGTTATTTGAGATGGCCTGGCCTTTAGCATGTTTGAGTGGTGCCTGTCAGGACACACAGTCTTTGTGTGTGTGTGTGTGTGTGTGTGTGTGTGTGTGTGTGTGTGTGTGTGTGTGTGTGTGTGTGTGTGTGTGTGTGTGTGTGTGTGTGTGTGTGTGTGTCTTTGTGTGTGTGTGTCTTTGTGTGTGTGTATGTTTGTACATATGGTTGGTCCCTAATAGACACTACCCATGTGGCAGTGTATTCAGTAGAACTACAATTGTTTACACTTAAGAGTTTGAAGGATTGCCAGATAAATATGTGTATTCCGTAAGTCAGAGTTGTGCTATGCTGTGTTTTGCATTATGTACTTTGTTTAGCAGGGCACAGTGGAAATGTGTTACAGGCTCCCACATTTGCTCAAGATACAGTGTTCATCACTGACTGGGAGGAAGCAGAATGGATGTGCGGAGATTTTGTACAGTTCCTGTAATTAGAGAACAGTCACTGATCTTTCTGAACTTATTTGTTCACAGCACAGTGTAAGAGCTTGGCTCTTTTACAGAATTGGCTGGTCTTTGTGAATGTATGTTCTCTTAGTAGACCTGTATAGAATTTTATTTTGACTGTAGATAGCCTACACATTCCACATTCTAATTCTACATCAAACATTCTAATTGCAGATTGGATGAAATCCATGGCAGAGAGTTACTTGTTGAACTGTGGCTGTTAAGAGTGTAGTGAGAATCCCCTCACAGATGTGGTTCTTTGCTTGTTCAGACATGACCGGCTGGCGAACCAGGCCTTTTTGCAGAAGGCCCAGCCAGACTCGGGTGGAATGAGGGAAACAACCCGCCCCTCCCACTCCCTAAACTATCGCTTTTTAGAGTTCACTAAACTCTTGATTCACTGTTTATTGTGACCTCTGCCATAGTTCATACCAGAGGGCAGAAGGCAGGCCGCCTAAACAGATATGAACATATGTGACAGTGTTTAGTTTTATGCTTTAGCTGTTAGCCTTGGAGGAAGCATTATTTAACCCGTACTTGACACTAATTTAAAGCATAGTCACCGGACAAACAGAATTACCACCTTTTCCCTGAGACTTAACAGTGTGGGGCCATTTTAGCTGATCTCTTTTTCTTTTTTCTTTTCTTTACAGGGTGAATCTGTGAAATATTTCTTGGACAATTTGGATAAACTTGGACAACCGGTGAGTCACATCTCTGTACAATCAATCAGTTCAGCACTCCATTTCCATGAGTTAACGCTGTTGCATAGATATGTGAATCAGAGCTTTGGTGGACCGATGTTGTCATCATATGCAAAGTTACACCCGTCACATTTTCCCCTTTCACTTAATGCACTGGCAGCTAAACTGAGCCTATCTTTACATAGTTTTACATGTTTGTACTGGATGAATAATGACCTGGGTGCAGGTATTGTTTCAGCTCTGTCAGTTAATGCATTCAAGTGTCGCCTTAAACTGTGTGTGTGTGGCAAGGGGGGTGCTGTATGTGTGTGGCAATGGGGTGGTGGGGGGCATTTCAATTAGACAAGCAGCATCATTTGTGTCTTCTATTGTAAGTCACTTTGGATAAACGCACCTGCTAAATGATATGTAATCTAAATTTACTTTCTCTGTGTCCCCTGGATATAGGAATACCTGCCGTCTCAGCAGGACATCCTTCTGGCACGCAAGCCCACTAAAGGTATACACGAGTACGAGTTTGAAATCAAGAACGTGCCTTTCAAGATGGTGGACGTGGGCGGCCAGAGATCTGAACGGCGGCGATGGTTCGAGTGCTTCGACAGCGTCACCTCCATCCTCTTCCTCACCTCGTCCAGCGAGTACGACCAGGTGCTGATGGAGGACCGGCAGACCAACCGGCTGATGGAGTCGCTCAACATCTTTGAGACCATCGTCAACAATCGAGTTTTCGCCAAAGTCTCCATCATCCTCTTCCTCAATAAGACAGACTTGCTCGAGGAGAAGGTCGCGACTGTGTCGATCAAGGACTACTTCCCTGATTACACAGGCGACCCTCACAACCTGGAGGACGTGCAGAAGTTCCTGGTGGAGTGCTTCAGGAGCAAGCGCCGGGACCCGCAGCAGAAGTCTATTTACCACCACTTTACGACCGCCATCAACACAGAGAACATTCGTCTGGTCTTTCGTGACGTTAAGGACACCATCTTGCACGACAACCTAAAGCAGCTAATGTTGCGATAAGCATTAGGTGGGGACAATGAGCACCATGTGGGGACTTTTAAATTGGATTTTTTTTTTATGTTGGCAGGTAAATATCCTATACAGAGATTCAATGTGCTAAATAATCTGATTGGTATAACAAGTATAGGTTTTAAAATGGGCAACAGTAATGGGAAAACAAGAGGCTTCCAACACAGTTGTGTGCTGGTAGATACGCTGTATGATGTTGTTATAGTATGGTCTTGTGCCTTGACCAAAACCTAGGTTGAAATACTTCCAACAGAGACCACCCTTCAGAGGGGTGATGCCTTTTGAGCCCTACCTCCAGTATGTCCCAGAAAGCCTTAAAACATACACTCCTATCTTTATCATTCAATTCTAAATTGAATCGTTTAGAATCGTTTTACTAGCAGACAAGGAGGCTTATGCAAGTGGGAATATGTGATTCTCCAGTATAAAGCACGTTGATGTGTATACCTACTATATCTATGATATTGTCTGTAACTGCTAGGTCAACATAAATGTTTCATAATCTCCTTATAACAAGGGCTGCCTTTGACGCCAAAGGAAGTTTTTTTCAAACCTTTCACAGGTACAGCTTAAACCTGTAAGCAGATTTTGGCTAGGCATATCCACACCTGCCAAACAGTTCCAAGTCTAAATGAAAAGCAAATATCTCCTCACTTAGAAGGAAGTTTTATGTATTTTACACTGGTTTTTTAAGGTTAATGAATCAGAAGGCCCACATACTGACTTGGGGCTTGGCAGTGGACCACTCTGATGTATTCATGAAGTGCTAATCTGCATCACTTGCTAACCTGATCACTTACCGTGCCTACTGTACTTCTACTTGTTCTCCTCCAAGTAGACGGCACAGCCTGTGTGCGGTTTTAACAAGCTGGGCTTTTAATGGGTGACATGACATTGGGTGTGTTTCTGTTTCCTTCCAAGGCCTTTCCTGATTATTCCTGTGAACTTTAATGGTGACCAAATGTGTCTGTCTCAAGTGCCACATGTTTAGGTACCAGTACAATTAGCCACTACTTGTTTTGCTTAATCGCCTAGTTTAAAAAAGGGAACAAAATTGTTAGAGTAAAGAAAAAATGAATGTCTTTTGTTAATAGATATGTACAGATTTATTTCATTCCTAGACCTGTAACTTTCCCAGATTGTGATATTTAACCCTCCACGCCTTTGAAATCACTTTTTTCATGGTTCTTGTTTCTTCTGTGCCTTAGACAACTATGTGGTGATGCTGCTCTCCGTTCACAGGACATTCCTTTTTTGGAAAGCTGAAACAGACCTTGGTGTTTTATGTGAACTGTGTGCGTGCGTGCGTGCGTGCGTGCGTGCGTGCGTGCGTGCGTGCGTGTGCGTGTGCATGTGCGTGTGTGTGTGTCTGTGTGTTTCAGGATACAGTCACCTCAGGATTTCCTTGCCTTAATGTCTGTCAAAACATTTCTGTCTGGGTCCTTTTGAATATTGAAGGCTTTTGTACCAAAAATGGCAAATTAGCTTGTGTAATCTGAGTGTTTTTCTGCACTTTTTTTGGTGTTGCTCTCTATTATAGGGGAACGTCTGTGTTTAAGCCACGCTAGCAAGTCTTACTGGGATGTGTAGACAGACAGCATCCTGCAGACGTTCTGCCCTGCTCTAGGGCTGAACCCAAAAAGTTCTGACTCCCCTCTCAACCCACACAGTTGTCCACACAAAGAGGACAAGATAGAGAAAATAGTTTTTGTCATTTGGTAACAAGAACAGTAAAAATTTCACCCAGCTTTTAGTAAATGCCTCTTAATTCCTTATCTTTTGTATTCCGGTGTGGCGGGATTGTCATACGTACATATTTTTTGCCATTCAAGCATTATATTGTAAAGAATATGTTATGTGTCTTGGCTTGTGGCCACTTGTGAGGCTTTGTATGTTATGTACAGCGTGTTTTTGTCCTTGAGCATCATTTGTAAGTAAAACGAAAAACAGCCAAATATCTTGCTTTTCCTCCATGGGCTAAAATGAAATCAGGTTGGTTGTATCATGATCAGTTACTTTCAATATTTCAATCACATTGCTGCCAAAATGCATCTATGCAAATACACTTGTCCTGACTAGAGGTGTGTGTTTTCTCTCTCTCTTAATATTGGGCTAAAGACACTTGGGTTAAAGAAATGGGCAAAAGCACATATAGGAACTACACACAAAAAGACAGCATACTCCACAGCATATTTTTGATTAGACATTAGTCAGAACACTGCATTATTAGTGCAGTAAATTCGTCAAATATTTCAGGAGAATCATTCAAATTTGGGACCGATGCTTTGTAAGGGTCACTTTTTGGAAAAAAGGCGTTGGCTACCAAAAAAATTCAAAATGGTGGCCATTTTTTCAAGATGGCCTCTGTTTCTGTCAAATGCTCCTTATATCGATCGTTAAAACTGTGATGTAGGCGTAACATTTTGTGAGAATACTCTGTTAAGAATGTTTTTATGGAGATCCCTCACAAAATCAAGATGACAAATATTTTTTAAGATGGCCACCACCATTTTCCAAGATTTGGGTTAGAATGAGGGTTAGGGTTACGTTAGGGTTAGGGTTAGAATGAGGGTTAGGGTTACGTTAGGGTTAGGGTTAGAATTAGGGCTAGGGTCAGGCCCAGGTCAGACCCGGGTCAGGCCCAGGTTAAACCCGGGACAGGGTTGGATTAGGCCCGGGTCAGAACTGGGTTAACTGGGCCCATATGTTACCCTATATGTTACTGTCATAATAAACAGCAAATAATCTATTACCTAATATTGTATTGACATTTGTTAATAAACCATTGCATAATTTACTAACTCACACACACATTATCATAAAAAGTCCACTGCCAGTGCTAACGGCGTCAATTTGTTCCTCATAAAAAAATGTGCAAGATTTTCAATTTTCAGGGATTTCAGAGATTTTTGATTTCGATTTCGAGGGTTTCGAGATTTTTGGTTTCGATTTCGAGATTTTCGATTTCAAGGGTTTTGATTTCGAGGGTTTCGATTTCGAGATTTTTTATTTCGATTTCGAGGGTTTTGATTTCGAGGGTTTCGAGATTTTTTGTTTCGATTTCAAGGGTTTCGATTTCGAGATTTTCGATTTTGAAGGGTTTTGATTTCGAGGGTTTTGATTTTGTGATTCTCGGTTTCAATTTCGAGGGTTTCGATTTAGAGATTTTTTATTTCGATTTCGAGGGTTTTGATTTCGAGGGTTTCAATTTATTATTCATCCCATAACCTACAAAAGTTCCAGAGCATTTTTAATAGACAGACTTCAACGTTTGTTGTATGTTGGATCATTTGTACAGAACCCCTAACTTTAAGGCATGTAAGTACGTATGTGGTATCGCTCATAAGCATTGCATATCACACCTAGGTGTCTGCACAGGTAAGCAAGATTTAAGAACGAGGATCTGTTGAAATATACCGAAATCGATTAACAGAAATACAACACCTACAATTAGGCTACAAAACTGTAGACAAAGACTTCCACATAAACTAACATGCTCTACCCTTTTCACTTTTTATAGTCCTCCAAGGTAATTTGAGCCATGTGTTAAATATTTTCTTTTTATGTGTACACTGTGTAAACTGTCATCTATCAAATTTAAAACAGTTGTCAACCACCTCAACGTATTTATCTTTTTTTTTTTTACGAAGGACAACGTATTTGTCGTTTTACAAAGGACAAAGGAAACAAACACAGCTTTAAATGTGAACACTTCGGCTTGCCATATTCTAATCTAGACCAACGCAGCGCAGCTGCCGGAAGTAGTCAGGGTGTTCTTCTACTGTCTATGTTGCTAAATATCTAACCTAAATTCGTCTTCCTTTACTGTCTATGGAGTCAATCCAGCTCCCTCGACATGTGTAGCACGTTAGAAACAGTCCACCGTCCACAACCATCGTTTTTGTAAGGGCAAAAGAGCAACGCATTGGTTTGGTTGGTGATACTATATATAAGAAGGTAACTAACGAAAACGAAACATCCCTAACACATTTAATTGTTGTTGTTTTTTTACAAGTAGTCTACTTACATCATATGTTGGGAATTGGCTGGCAGGGTAAAGGTTTCAATTATCTATAACACGTTTGCGGTTCGTTTTCATCGTCATAATAGTTCATTCTTTATTTTCTATTTATGAGATCGACGCTTCTTTAGATCAATTTGACACACTGTGCCCTACTAACGCAGAACTTCTCTTGTAAAATGTTCTATTATAAATTCAGCTGACTGCAAAAACGATCACACCTGACGCAGGTGATAGCCTACTCCCTTTAAAAGGGTGATGGAGGTCATTACACATCCCGTGGAGAAACTGCGCGCGGCGCTCATCTCCGGCCGGCGCGACCTGGTTGAGGGCTATAAGCAGTACAGCACAGAAGAAAGGCAGGTTTTTGAAGACTGTCTTCGAACTGACAGTGTCCTCTTTCGACCTATCACAATTCACTCTGATTCTGACTGGATTCGAGCACACCCTGAGGAATCGCAGGACTTCCAGAGTTTCTTTAGCAACCCTTATCGCAAAACCCCAAGCAAAGGCCACAACACAATTTACATACAGACCATTGGTAAGTTTCCAAGCTACTTTTCATTAGTGAATAGTCAAAGAAGTTATTGTAGGAATAATATATATGTGAAGTATGCCTGATAACTGGCATTGTTGTATGGGCCTATTTACCCTGTGTGATATATATTTATATATACTGCATGATATATATTGCATTGTACCAAGATGTATGGAATTAGATCACATCACATCTCTCTCTCTCTCACACTCACTTACTCACACGCTCTCTCCCACTCTCTCTCTGTCTGTGTACCTGCATGTGTCTATGTGTGCATGTTTGCACTTGCCCACAGGGTCTTTTGGTGAGGCTGGTGTTCATACGGACCTGTATGTGGAATGGTTGCGGCAGTACTGTGAGGCCTTCTACTGTGGGCTGGTTGTGAAGACACTACCTCCTGTCACTGTGCAGTCCACAGGATGTACGTTCAGGGTGAACAGTAATACTCACAACCTGCAGCTCTATGCAGGTGAGCAGTTTGATGGTATAATCTTCTTTGGTACACTGACTACAATAACTTTGTGACATATAAAATTGAAATTATGTTGAACCAGAACCTACTGCACAGTCTAGTTTTTCTCATGTAGTTTCAAGGTGTGTGTGTGTATGTGTATGTGTATTTGTTTTGAATCAGAAACAGAAGTCGTCTCAAACATGAAACCTGTCCTTTAAAGATCTACACCACTTCCTGTGTACCTAGGTGATTTGCTGAATTTTCTAAAGAAGAGGAAACCCAAAGATGCTTTCTGCATAGTAGGCATAACTATGATAGACCTCTACCCCAAAGAGTCCTGGAACTTTGTCTTTGGACAGGCCTCCCTCACTGAAGGTATGCCAGAAAACAGTAATGACAGATGGGTGGTCTTTTCCTGGTTCAGTATTCTTCAAATCCTTAATCAAGTCAATCATTCCTCATGTGCAAACAGTTAAAAAATAGTTAAGTTAAAAAAGATAAGACACACAGTGCACACAAACAATAAAAAATACATTAAAAATAATATATATATATTAAGACAGTCTTAATAAGACAACACTAAACAGAAACAGTCTCATTCATTTACAATGGATTATTTCTATAGTCTGGTTGCCACTGCATTCTAGACGGCTTTTATGATCATTTCAATAATGAGTGGTGGTTTATTATTCTGCCCTTACTAGCCCAGCTTTGACCACCCTTCAGAAATGACATGGGCTTTAGTCCACTTCTCAGACATTAGACTGGCTTACTTCAACTTCAACCTCAACTTCAATGTCATTTATCTTTACAAAAGGAAAGTTGGTGTGCAGCGATGAATTCCAAGAAACACACATACACATGGACAGTACAAACACATTCATGGATACATCAATACACAGACACACAACCCAGATGGAAATACTCTGCCCTTGCCCAATAACAGGACCTCTCCAATAGATAAGCTGTCATATTTTTGCATATTACTATTGTCACGTTGTGTATATATGATGCCAAACACCAGATTACTGTGATAGGAAAAATGTTAGTGCTGTTTTTTGTAGGCCACAACTAAAGTATTTTGTATTCCATTACAGGCATGGGGGTTTTTAGTTTTGCCAGGTATGATGATAACTTCTATAACCATCATTATGCTGGGAGACTGAAGAGGGGGAGCAAACCAAAGCCAGGAGACTACAGTGTGTTCAGCAACTGCTACATCCCACCCATTACCAGCACACTGCTTAGCAGGTCCTGTAAGGTAGGCATATTATGCCATAAGGAGGTTTTCTAGCCCCAGTAGCAAGTGTGTGTATACGCTACAGTAATAACAAAATGATTTAGCAATTATTCTTAATCATGTTATTATTATATATCATGTACTGTGTATATGTTATTACACATTATTAACTGTAAACAAGCAGCATGTAGCAATTATGATTTATGGCAGAAACATAATATAACATTGATGGCATAAATACTAACTATAACTGACTATTTGTGGAGCCAATCTTACAATTGGTTTGTGTTGCTTTTGCTTTTTTTTTCGTTCTTTTTATTAAGACAGGCTTAGTTGGTCTTTTCATTGTGTTTAATGTAATTTCACGTACTGGACATTGTTGGGTTCTGCTACACATGTTGTTATCTATCTTCATGTTTACCTTCATCAGGTGGTG
Organism: Setipinna tenuifilis; assembly: GCA_030347295.1. NCBI lineage: Eukaryota > Metazoa > Chordata > Actinopteri > Clupeiformes > Engraulidae > Setipinna > Setipinna tenuifilis. The sequence goes on along the minus strand of CM059287.1, from coordinate 16,304,397 downwards.
AGCCATGAGGTAGGGCACATCTTTGGCCTGAAGCACTGCCAGTGGCTCTCCTGTGTCATGCAGGGCTCCAACCACTTGGAGGAGTCAGACCGCAGGCCTCTCACCCTCTGCCCCATCTGCCTACGAAAGCTTCAGTCCAGTGTCGAGTTCAACATAGCCAGCCGCTATAGAGTAAGCGTCTTCCAGTAATGCTTGACCAAGTTAATTTAATTATCGCGTTGTGTAGTTTGTTAGGGAAGCTGATGCACAACGTTGTGAAGTGTAGCTGAGCATTTTATGATGAAAGTTTCGGATGGATTGTGTTTGCATACTACTTGTTCATGAAGTGTTTTATACTTACAGTGCATGAGACTTCTAAACTTGTTATGCATTTTTACAGCTAAATTTGGACATTAAAGATTTGTAGATTTACTCTGTATTCAGTTTTAGTTAACTTGTATAAAAATCAAAGTGTTTCACTGGGAACCTCTGTTTCCAGAAGCATGTTACATCATGAAAGATAAATGGCACAATCAACAGCACAGTCTTTTTTAATTATGAAATTGCAAAACCTCCAATGCTGTAATTCAAGTGTCTTTAAATGGTCACACTTTGTGGTTGCCATGCCGTTTATTCTGCCCTGACACAACTTGCCTCAGGGGTCAGTCTTTCACCCTGTAATTGCAAAACCTGTTACAGAATGTCTAGAAATGCACAGAATGGTGGTCACAGAGCTTGTTCTGGTTGTCATGGAGCTTTTTGTTTATAAATGACTTCACCACAGGCCCTGCTGCAGTGGGTTGAGGATGATGGAGGCAGTGCTGGCGAGCAGGCAGTCAAACCAACAGAGGCCTTCCAGGAGTACAGACAGTGGCTTTTGAAGTGTTTGGCCATGCTGGAGTAGTACACCAGATATACTGCAGGGGGCTTCCTTCCTGCCTGGGTAGTGTGCTTGCTTACTATGGTAAAAGCAGTGGCGGGATGGAGGGTAAATGCACATAAACAGTTTATGCAGCTCTTTAAGTAGCAGAAACACATTTACCTGCCTTTTTTGGCATTGCTAATGTTAAAGATATACATCATTTAACTACCTTTTTCACCACTGTATGTATTGTTTACCTATGTTTCTTGCTATTACAGCACTCAGGAAAAGGGATTCATAAACTTTGCACAAAAGTGGACGTTGCATGGCCATGTCCTGCTGTCCTCCATACAAAATGTGAATGTATTTTTTAATGAGGTTAGACAAATATTTGTCAAGATTTGTTATTGTGAAGATTTGTTTTATTCATGGAATAAAGTCTTACAAATATTCAATGCACTATACATCAAAATGTACAGTTCTTGTGTTCTTCACCTTTAAAATACACAAACAGTCTTCAGTACTTTTCTATACTATAGGGGATGGCAAAACCCCCTACATGTTGGAACCAATTAACAACAAAAATGCTCTTATCCAAAGAAACACATTCAAGTAATGTAGTACTCCCAAAAACCTTCTGTAGCTTGTTAGTATCCTTGATACGGCCAATCAGGAAACAAAAAAAACGGCATAATTAGTGTAACAGCTCTCCCATGGAAGACTGGCCATATTTGATACACACATCCTTTCTCCATCTTAATTTGACTCAGGAGCAGGTAACAAAACACACTAAGACACCACAACCAGGAAGCACTTGTATGTTACAAGATATGACACTGCATCAGGTGGCACCTATTTGGTAGTGGTATAGATATTGCCAAAAAAATAATACAGTCTTTGTTCAGTATGCTTTGCCAGCACACGTCTTGTACAGACCTACTCACATGTAAGTAAAAACAAATTGTAAGTTAATTCAGGAAAAAAACTGTGACTTCATAATCAACTTGAAGACACCAGGCTTTTTTGTTCCCACCAAAGGAAAGCAGAATAATTAATCACAGTTCACAGGATCATTATAACAGTGATAGCTGGTTTGAGGTATCAGAAACTATTAAAAATGAATCACCACAGTAGTATTGTCTGCCCAAGTGCTTTAGCAACCATTCCATTTAAAGTGAAAATCACAGGTAACGCCTACATCTGGAAGACCGACTAACAGTAAAAAAGGTAATTTTGTTCTTGCTCTTTGGAAGCTGATTAGGTGTTTTCTCAGAAGCTCCCTAATCAAACTCCTATAAATGAAATTGTGGGTAGTTGGTCATGTAAATTGAGTATCCTGTGTCCAGCATTCACTGTGTCTGTAACTATGAGGACTTGTTTTTGGTGTTGTATTCAGCAAGTTCACACTGAATTATCCTCATGCATTCATAGTCAGCTTTTAACATCAGAAGTTTAAATAACAACATCTCCACAAATTGTGGATCTACAGGCAGGGGCGATTTTAGCATCTGGTCTTTAGGGGTGCCCAGCCCCCAGTGCTTATCACACAACACTATTATTATATATAATATATTATTCATTTTGCACTGAGCCAGGGGGTGCCAAGCAGTTTCACGGGGGTGCCTTGGCACCCCTAAAAATGGTCTAGATTTGCCCCTGTCTACAGGAAGTAGTTAAGATTCTTCACATTCACTTTGGTCCAAAAACCTACCAAAGCATAACAAGTGATTAATAAGACACTGTAAATCATTTTGTATAACAGTTAAAAATACTGGTAGGCACATGTAAATCAACTGACTCATTTGGCGTTCTGCAGAAAAAGAACCTAGCTATACTTGACCCCTTTGAAAGCTAGGAAAACACAGTATGCTATTTAATTTTAGTTATTAATCATCTCAGTTGTTGCGTCTAAAGTCATGTATACTCATTTATTCTGTCCTACAAAAGCAAAGGCAGTGAATAAGTGAACACAGAAAGTGAGAAAAACATTGTCATACTACCCAGTCAAACATATTCTACATATAATAGTGGTGATGCTTTTATCAACTTTGTTAATAGCAAGAACTAAGAGATTTAGTCACAAGACAAAGGAGGTGTTATGAAGTTAATTTCCAGTCTAAACTTAATTTCACAAAACATGTACTTACAGCCTCTTGGCTTTGTAGGGCAGTATTGCATCACTGTGCTCTGCTGACCAAGAAATCATCTTTTTACGACCTTCTCAATATGATGATTATGAAACGGCGGCAGGCAACCTGTTGTGACCTGTTGTGCAAATGATGCTCACAAGCAGCATATCCTTTTGTCACGTCATAACATCCAAGGCCTTTGTCATTAGCTGTCCTTCTGTTCTGCATCCAGGCAGATGTCCTCTTCAACAAAGTCTTCAGGTGAGCTCTCCCTTACTGGGCTGTCCCTTTCCACTGTGCTGCTCTGCTGGTCCTGCCGGCTTTTCCAGCACAGCCTGCCGGTCTTTGCTGGTCGTACCAGTCCAAGGAATAAGGCTCCTAGTGCCATGCCCGCAGCACAGGAGTAGAAAGCAGAGCCGTAATTGCCTGTGATGTCCACCAAAACACCTGCAACACAAAATGGACGTCAGTGCAGATCAAGTAGAATCTTCTGATGAATGATTGATCAACAATTTTCTTTTAACTTTTTAATTGCTGTACGGACAGAATTTAAGCAAGGCACCCTTCTTCTGCGTGAATCCGACGATTTCCAGATTTTTTTTTTGTTTAAATGCATTCACTGAAGAAAAGTCGGAACAGCACTATTGTACCTACCTCCTAAAGGTGGCCCACCGAGGCCTGCAAAACTCTGTATGCAAACATAGACGCCTGCGGCCGAAGCCATCCTCTGGATGCCCACCACATCGTCCTCGGCCAGCATGGGGATGTGGGTGGAGGCCACGTTTCCCAGGAGGAAGCCGTAGAACACGCAGCAGACGGCCACGCCCCAGAAGCCGTCCACCACCGTGAAGACCACCAGCACCAGGCAGAGCAGGGTGACGCATGCCAGCAGCACGTAGATCTTCCTCAGACGCCTCCAGCTCATTATCCAGCCGATGGACAGCCGCCCGAAGATCTCGGCGATGGCCATGATGGACAGCGAGTACGCCGCCTTGTCCCGGTCCAGGCCCCGGCTGACGCTCAGCTCCACCACGTAGAGCTGCGGTGCGAAGAAGCCCAGCGTGGCGAAGAGGCCGAATGCGGAGTAGCAAAGGAAGCTGCCCTCCTTCAGCACGGAAAGATCTAGAAGCTTGGACCTCACTGGCTTCTCACTGGGTTTGGGAGAGAGGGCCTTCTCCTCTTCCTTCTCCACGATCTGGCGTCCCAGCTCTGTGTCCTCTAGCGACTGAACCCCGGAATCCCCGGAGCTGACGGAGCCGTGAAGTTGATCTTTGTCCAGAGCCTGTCTGGCCTTTTGCTGTTTGGACTTCTGCAACTGCTCCTTGCTACGCTTATCTTCAGGCGATGGCTTGATCACTATCGGCCGAAGAAGGGCCCCGCAGATGATGATCGAACCTTGGAGAAGTCCGATCACCACCATCGTGTACCTCCAGCCAATTTTGGCTTTGAGTGCAGTAAATGCTACAACATTAAGATATTGACATGTTATTTTTTTTAGATGGCGGACATGTGATCCACTAAGCCAACAGTAATGCTGTTAAAAATAAGAGTGAGAATAAAAGGTAAAAGGTGGTTCAAGTGGTTTAAGTCCCTTACCTGGAGCAAAAGCAAATATGGCAAGTGACTCTCCAGTGGAAGCCATAGAGGTCACTACAGATCGCCGCTTTGAGAAATACTGGGAGAGAATCGTGACGGTGGGGAGGAAAGTAAGGCAGTAGCCCAGTCCTGAGGAGAGGAAAGGTGAAAGAAATCTATTCAGTCATTACTTTGTGCTATTTACTTACCACAAGTAATTTTTTTTTGCACTACAGAGCTTCGAATCATTAATATAAACAACAGTTATAGATGAACAGCACATGCATGCATTACAAGATGTCAGATAATACTGCAAAATCTGTATATATATCCTAGGTTAGTTGCAAACAGTGTCTGCATTTTTTTCACAAGTTTTGAAATACATCCATCTTCCCTCTATTGTCTCTCCTGAGTTAGCACTCATTTGTTGCCTTTGACTTATGTGTGGAACATGATTATCTATGAGTATTCATTTACAAAATACTGTCCTGATGGCCACTTTTTGTCTGATATGACCTACAGTATATAGTATGTTATACATGTACTACCTGCTATGATCCCAGTGGTGAGGTACATCTGATTAACAGAAGTAGTAAACGCTGTTGTGATCATTCCTAGAGAGATGAGGAATCCTCCAACCATCACAACCGGCTGGAACCCAAACCGGTTGCTTAACAAAGATGACAGTGGAGCTAGACAGACCAAGACACCAAAAGAGGGATGACCATGACATGGAGGAAAGAAGCATGGGACAAATGTGGGACTTTAATACATAGTTACTAATAGTGTAATAGTTATAGTTGTATTAACTATATAATAATCATATACTATGTCTATGGGTGATGTCACTTCCTGCCTACCTGTAAATGTCATGACAAACACACAGATGGAGAGGATCCATGATATCCGACTATTCGTCTCATCAAACTCAGTCATGAGATCTTTCAAGAAGATGCCGAAGGTCTTTATGACTCCATAGGTGAATGCCTCGACCAGGAAAAAGGCCACAGCCACCACCCAGCCCCAGCCACCATCTGGGACTTCAGTGTAAACATTGGGCCCCAGGCACCTTCGGGCACTGGACAAACACTGCGTCATATCCAAAGATAGTTTTCCGCTGTAACATACAAAATGTTTGTTTCAGTAAAACTCCGAATCAGCAGAATTTCCTTCTCTGGAAATCATACTGTTATGTTTGACAAGGATATTGTGTGGTTAAATTCCTCTTATTCTCTGGGTGAAATCAATTGCAGGACCTGCCCCAGAAAAAAAATACAAATGATAAGGAGTGCCTGATGTGTGCTTGTGCTGGTAAACCATTTCGACACCCTTCGACTTCAAGCCAGTATTTCACATGTTCCCTCTGAGAAGGAAAACAAGTGTGTTTACTTTTTGCCTTTCACGTTCTGTCTCCCTCAACTGAGATCACGTGCGCGCCGAGAACGCGCAGACACGTCACACGCAACATCCGACCATGACTTGTTGACGGACTGGAATTTTCAGATTGAATTTCCAACCTCAGACTGCAGGCGGGCACTCAGTTTTGATTAATGTAAGCTTGTATTTAACCAGTTGCAAAGGTGGAATGATCTACCGCAGAGAAGGCTAGTTGCTACCGCCAGACTATTTTCACTTTATTAGGCTACTGACGAGCTGCTGTTTGTTCTGAGAATTTTGCGAAGGCTGTAGCCGGAGGTAGAGAAGAATACGCAACACTAGACTGCAGGAAGTAGCAAACTAGCGGCTCGTTCAAAAAAGTCTAAAGTTACAACACAGAGAGATACAGTGTAAACCAGGAGATTATGCGTTATGTTATGGATCGTGTACAAATCGCCTGCAGAGGCTAACGTGGACCATTCAGTCAGGAGTTCACCCTCGTGATTGAAAAAGTAGACTACAGAGGATAATGATCCTTCCTTAATAATAAAAAAAACTTTTCCTAGTCTTGTATTTTAAAAAATGGCATGAACGTCTTTAACTACGTCTGGTGGCCTAGGCTAGTCTTCAGATCACAGTCAAGGTGCGAACTGTGGAAGACAGCAAAGCCTAAATCTTATCGCATGGGCATTGCGTGGAAATGACGTTAAACGTCATGTGCCACGACACAGTTGTCACTTTTGGGTTGGCAATGGCCGTCTGGAAAAGTGATTATCAGCCATTCTCGTAAAGCTATGTTGGTAAAACTCGTAAACTTGAACGTATATATGTCCTGCGCGCGCTCACGAGGACAGAAATCAGAATTAGAGGTTTTATTTGACTGAATCAGACTCCGTCTATGCTTGAGCAAATCATTCAGCTTCTCAAGTCTAACCAACATCCGGCAAATTCGAGGTCTGTGATTTGTCCAAGGATGCGAGAGAAATTTATTTTTAGGCTTACTCGTATGTGCTCATGTACGAGATGATGCGAGCCGTATTATCAATCCTGATGTTTGTCGTTGGGGATATGTTATGATGAGCAGTTATGGGTTTCGAATGTCTTTGTGTCCTATCCATGAGAAACCCTCACACGTGTGTAACCCCCTTTGTCCAAAACTACTGTGGACGAACTATCATTGCCTGTAACAGAAAGGGACAGTCACATAACATACATTGGGTTTTTAACAAAGCCTATTGACCACAAAACCTTACAGAAGATTTAAGATGTAGGCCTACTCATTGGTCAGACATTAATGTAATAGTCTAAGACCATATGTCGTTCCATATGTAGACATTTGGTAACTGAAGAACGTATAGAGATACTGAAACTTTACCTCTTCAGATGAAAGAAAGTTCCTTAGATTTCCTTAGGATTCCTTCTATTTGTATAAATTCATGTGGTGCAAGCCTGTGTTAAAGATCTTTGAGGGAATCACAGTAGTGAGAGTGGTGCACCTAGCCTTCAGTGGGAGGGTTTAGTTGGTTGGTAGCCTAGTTGAGGGTTGGGTTGCAGCAAAAGCTGTGTAAAAGGTCATGCTGCTGGTAGCCCCCTTTGGCTGAAAGTGGAATCCCACTCTGGTATGAGGATCTGCTTTGTCTCCTAATATTAAGTCAAGTTCTGCCAAGGCGTTGCTTGAAGGCAGGTGTGTATGTATGCATGCAGCTGGCTGCTGGTGTACTTTGTCAGGGTTGGGAGTTTGTGTGTGGTGTGACACTAAGTGAATTATATAACTGGCAGGGATACTGCAGTGCTGTGGCTCTCTCGGGGTAGCAAACAGGTTCTGCTGACGTCTCCAAGCCTGGTAAAAAAAAAAAAAAAAAACTCAAGTAACGTGAGAATGTGAGACAGAGGAGATGCCCTAAGAAGATCACCCTTGTTTTATGCTTTTAATTAAGTTGGTATAAATCGTGGAGTTACCCTTGTTCCTTGTGCTTAGGTACACTATGAACACAAATCTAAGAGCTGCCTTTTCCTCCACTTGTCAACATGACCTCTCTATCAGCTGTTCTTAAAGGGAACTACACCTATTTGTGGGTCCTACTCACCGGCCAGAAGTCGTGGAGTCCATGATTGCATAATTAATTAATGCGAACTCATGAACTGCTACAACAGGGTTTGTTTGTTTGTGTTTGTTTCTCCCAATCTGCTCAAAATTCTCTGAACAGAATCACTGAATAGGGTTTTTCTTGTTTATTTTTTCCAGGCTCCCTGCAGCTCTGATTGGCTGGCATGGGCATTGCCACTGTGGTGCTGGTCAGTGCGCTGCTCTCTGGGGTTGTTTACCATGTCACCCTGCAATACAGTGGATTGAAGGTTGTGGTTGACACCATCAGAAAGAGGCCCAATTTTATTGTGATCCTAGCAGATGACATCGGCTGGGGAGACCTGGGGGCAAACCAGGCAGGATGGAAGCCTAGTGACACACCTTATCTGGACCAGCTAGCTCTGGAGGGAAAAAGGTACGTCACTTTCGTCCGAGTTTGGTACGTGCACCTTGTCCTTTTCTCTGTGTGCACTTACTCTTTTATGATCTTGCTTACTCTGTGTCCTCTGGTGTGTCCTCTAGTTCTATTCGCTTTGGATCATATAGTGTAAAAATAACTGTTTTATTTATGAATGGCTGTATATATGCACTGATTGATTTTGTGTACAACTACAGTTTTGTTCAGAGTTGGCCTCAGAAAACTCTGAAATATAAATGTCCGTAAAAATATACGAAGCAGAATAATCGAATAATGCAATTAAAAGGCTAAGAATATAAGAATAAGGACAAGGTAAACTTGAGCATATATTGGCCCTCCCAGCACAAAATATAGCTTTGTGTTTCATATTATCTTAAATCTGATCAGGGGCACTGCTACAAATTGTGGCAAAATAATTTTGGGCCCCCACTCTAACGATATTATAGTCCACTGTGGGGCCCCTGTGAAGCTCTGGGCCCCCTGAATTGCCCCCCCCACCCCCCACCCCCCCCCCCCCCCCCTTAGCGGCGCCCCTGAATCTGATTGGCACAGAATGGATTCACATTGGGTTCATTGCTGAACGGTGATGGATCCCAAAAGCAATGTGCTTCCATTTTATCTTTCATGCTTTTATATGGTCCTTTGCTTTTATTTTTGTTAAGCACATTGAATTGCCTTTGTGTATGAAATGCGCTATACAAATAAACTTGACTTGACTGAACTTCTATAGATCATTTGGTGATATGATCATTAATAGTGTTCTTTCTCTTAAAAGGTTCACTGATTTCCACTCCTCTGCGTCCACCTGCTCACCCTCAAGGGCTTCCCTACTGACGGGGCGGTACGGCCTCCGTAATGGGGTCACCCATAACTTCGCCGTACGGTCCGTTGGGGGAATGCCTCTTAATGAGACGACATTTGCTGAACTTCTGCAGGAGGCTGGCTATTACACAGCCATGATTGGTGAGGACGTTGCTTCAGGATCTTTGATGTTTGTACCAATGAGGCCAATGATTTTGGGGTCTTTGATGTTTGTACATGGCCATTAAGCTAAATAAGAAAGAACATCAATGCATGAGTGACTGGATCATATTGTGTTTCTCTTTCGAACGCCTGATTCAGGCAACTTATGTCCCAGCGTACTGAGGCGAAACATTGGCAACGTGTATCAGACTATTATTTAAGATTTATGGTTCTTACATGTGGTTGTGGTGTCTGTGTTGTTCATTATCTTGAGGGCAAAAAAGGAGGATAGGTGGGGACGGTTGTGCAAAATGTTATTTTACATGCTATGTTATTCCTGCTGTGTCATTAAAAGACAAATTGCAACCATTTGTTTGTGTCAGATATTCACATGAAAGATGAGTTGTGATTCACTTCTTTTTTTAATGGATTAAAATCATTTTGCTTTAACAGGAAAATGGCATCTTGGACACAATGGTCCCTATCACCCTATCAACAGAGGTTTGTATACACAGTAGCTTTTTTAAAGAATGTTTATTAGATAAGCCTTGTGAAAAACTGATATAATAGTATCAATGAGATTTTCTCTCACTAAGTGCCCTTTCTCCCTCTTTCATTTTTTTCTCTTTTGTAGGATTTGACTATTACCTTGGAATTCCTTACAGCAACGACATGGGCTGTACAGACACGCCTGGCTTTGACCTTCCCAGTTGTCCTCCATGCGAGCGAGGTTCTCAGCAAAGCAGGTATTCATTGGCAGCACAGCCATTTTGACATGCATGTAAGAGCATAGATACCATTACACGGTCCACAATGTCACACTGACAAAAATAACACAGAATGAAATCGTGAGCCTGCATGTAGATAACAAAGTAACAAACAAAACCAGTGTGGTGTGTGAAATCGAGAATCCCTGCTGTCTTGGCTGTTTTGTTATCGGAACATTCTAGAACACTGATAGAATGCCCTGTGACCCCTTCTTCCCCAGCGGGAGACAGCAGGGATGTTACACAGACGTGGCCCTGCCTCTCTACGAGAACCAGACGATCAAAGAGCAGCCACTGGACCTGTGGAGTCTGACCCAAAAGTATGCTTCTGCCGCAGTCCAGGTTCTGCACAGAGCAAGGTATTTTCTTCCACTTCTGTGCAGCATTCTGCACAGTACATTTAGAGTGATCTGGTGCCTAATCACTCCCCCAGGCCTGAGCTAAACCATCAAGGACATTTTAAAATAATAAAGACAAGGCCTCAGAGTCTAAATGAATTGCAGAACTGTATAAGATTAAGTCTAATGTAACATTTCAAGGGACATTGACTGCAAGTAATTATAAAAAGGTTCTGATATGTCACCACAGAGTAAGGATGCATGTTATTTGAACTGCTGATTTCACTGACAACAAAGTAGAGCCAAAGTATACATTTGAAATCTTAATTTATAACACACAAATTTAGAAGATTTAATCAATTAATCTTTTTACATCAGTACAATAATGACTATATAATAATAACTTAGTATATTATTTAATATAATACCGACATATGTACCCTTTTAAATACATAACATACAGTTGACCATCACAACTTACACATAAGGACTAAATATAAAACAAAGATGCCACTTTTCCCAACACCCATGAACTTCACACAGCCTTCAGAAGTGACACTAGTTTACCATGTAAATGAATTGCGACAGTCTTTCCTTTGTAGATAGATGTCATTTGATTAGTAGGCTATATAACACAGTAAGGTTTTATTTGTTCTTAAGGTTATACAAATAGAAAGCAAAAAAGAAAGCTATTAAAAAGATAGGGGAGGAATGTGTAAATGATGACTGACATCTGTGAATTTGTGAACCTGTTAATGTACCATGCTGTAAGTTTTGGTATCAAATGCAATCCCTTTAGCTTGGTAAAACAAACAAGCTTCCCCTCAAGCAAGTTTCCAAAACTAAGCAGCATTTTAGTTCACAGGTCATACAGTGTCTTTGCTCTATATCCTAGCCGTGTGCGTGCTCTGAAGTTAGGCAGTGTTTGTTTCAACTGTAAGTCCTCTATGAGATTTCAGAGTTGTGTACTTTGATCTGTCAATATGAGGGATCTGGTCAGTAAACAGGCTGGCATGTTGACCAGTGGGTTTGGCTAAAGCAAGATCTCCAAAGTGAACCTGGCTGTAAGCAAACACCTCTCAGCTGAGCCTAGGGTCCTGTATGTGTGTGTGTGTGTGTGCGTGCATGCTTGTACGTGTGTGTGTGTGTAGGGGGGTGTGTATTCCTTTTGTAGGAAGCAAACACCTCTCAGCTGAGCCCAGGGTCCTGTGTGGGTATGTGCATGTGTGTGTGTGCATGTGTGTGTGTATGTGCATGTGCATGTGTGTGCGTGTGTGTGTGTGTGTGTAGGGGGATATTCCTTTTGTAGGCGTGGATATTTACAGGCCAAGTGTCTCTCCTTTCATGCTGCAGCTGTTTCAGGGATAACTAAGCCTGCACACTATCAGGTCTCGTGATGAGGCTGCAAAACGACACCAAGCATAGCCGCACAAAATCTCTCTCCTGCTCCCCGTAGGAAACCATATCTCTTACCTCTTGGGTTGTTAAACTTTCTTTTTTACATTCTTTCTTTTTTTTCCTGCTACTTTACTCATACCTTTTGTCAGGGTGAGGGGCTTAAGGTCCAAGTCACAAACCGTATTGCTTACACACATTGTTAGTATTAAAAGAAGTCATAATTTGGGTACTACTAAAAAGCACCTCAATGTGTTAATATGTGTTGCCGATCATTTTCACTGGGTGTCCCCACGCAGGGAGAGGAAGCAGCCGTTCCTGTTGTATGTGGCTCTTGCTCACATGCACGTGCCACTGGCTCCTGTGGATGTGGATGTAGGTGTGGGGGAAGGGGACGGGGACGGGGACGGGGAGGGGGTATACGCAGCCAGCCTCCGGGAGATGGACCGGCTGGTGGGGGCGATAAAGGCCACCTCGGATCTCCTCGACAAGGAAAACAATCTCATACTGTTCACCGGTAGGTCCATGGCTAATTTATACAGGCCATTACTTATTTTTATTATGTGTCATTGAAACAATGTAAGCTCCACATGGTGTGTAGCCATGGCAGGCATGTTGCTATGAGATGAATGACACAAAGGTGTCTAAACACCTCTCAGGCTGCCCTTAAAGGAACACTCACTTTTTTTGGGAAATAGACTCATTTACCAACTGTCTTAGAGTTAAACAGTTGAGTTTTGCTGTTTCTGAATCCATTCAACCGTTTTTTTTTATTTGGTAGTAGGATCTCCCAATCTGGCAGTACTTTAGCTATAACCTTAGGATAAATCATTGAATCAGTAAACAGATTCAATACTTTATGCTAAGCTAAAAGCTAAAGTGCTACTGCCAGATCGTGAGATCGGCCGAATGGGTTCAAAAATGGTAACACTCATCTGTTTAAATCAACCAGTTTTCCCCCCAAAAAGTGGTGTGCCTTTAAAGTAACATAGCCAGAGCTGGTTAACACTGAGGGGCCATTGTAGCTCAGATCAGGGTCTGTTCCACATTTTTTCAGTTAGGCACTTGTTCAATGTATTCAGTTTCACCAGTACAGTATTTACAAACACCTAGAGTCTGTATTCAGTTTCACCACAGATATTCAGAGCATGCATAGACATCATCGTAACACCTCAATGATTAGTCCCTAGCCACGCATGGATAAAAATAATCTAGAGCAGCGAGAGATCAATAATGTGTCTATATTCTTTCCAGGAGATAACGGTCCCTGGGAACAAAAGTGTCAGTTTGCTGGGAGTGTTGGGCCTTTCCTGGGGCAGTGGCAGACAAGCAGAGGTAATCACAAAATGCACAAGAAATTAAAAACTACTAATATAACTTATGTCTGATATTTTGGGCTGTCTGTTTTACTGTTGTTTCTGTGTGAATGGGGGGTATACAGTGATGGGCAACCTGGATTCAGGAGCTACAATCCAGTACCACATATTTCAAGTCACCTGGCTCTACCTGCACAGTTAATACAGATCATTTCATCAATTAACTCTTCTATGTGGCAGAAAAGTTGGCCTAATTAGAATCAGCCGAATTAGTGAATGGCTTGAACAAATACGATGTACTGGCTTATAACATCTAGAGTCAGGTTGCTCATCACTTGGAGTGTATTGTTAAATTCTTAGGTTCCAACTCCAAGTATTTTGATCTGTATTATACAACAGTTAGGTGCCTGTCAAACTATTTAGCAATTTCTGATTAAACAACATTTTATTTTAAGCGTCACTAGGAGTGAGGATATCCCACGGTATACCACGAGTGACTCCTCACAGTTCATAATCGCTCCACCGAATACACAATGTAACCATTAAAACTTTACACCAACATTCTATTCCATCCAGTTCCTAAACAAGTGAACCATGTGTTGCCCATCCCCTTCCCAGGTGGGGGTTCTGCGAAGAGGACAACATGGGAGGGGGGCCATCGCATGCCCACTGTGGCATACTGGCCTGGGAGAGTCCCAGCCAACACCAGCAGTGACGCTCTACTGAGGTACTGAGGTTAGAGGTGGTATACTCTATGTAGGACTGTGGCCAAAACTGGTACTACAGTCAATTTCAAAATACTGTTAAGCATTGCTTAAGGAGAGGGGACACAAAATGAATACACAAAATTAAAACATAAACAGAATTTGCGATCTGTAAATTGTTTAAAAAGCAAATATTCCATCTATGCTATGACTGAAATGTTCACTATAATTACTATTTGTGTACTATTTCTTGTGAAATATTATGACAATTTTCTGACTACTTGGCATACATTTCTTAGATATAGCACTATAGACTAATGTGATCTGTCTGTGGTATGTATGCATGTCTGTCTGACTGTCTGTTGTGTTGGCCAGTGGTATGGACATCTTTCCCACCATCCTCTCACTAGCTGGTGTGGATCTGCCCAGAGACAGGAAAGTGGATGGCATTGACATGACAGACATTCTGTTTGGGAAGTCAGATACAGGTCGAAAGGTAAGGTAGCTACACGTCAGAATCCGATAAGATGTTTTTTTTTCATGTCCAAGAAATATCGCTCTTTATCTCCATTTCATGATAGGAGATACAGCCAATTGATTAATCACACCTACAAACATACCTGTTCTTTTACTTCAGACAGTTTGACAGCAGCTTGGTTTACGTCATATCTCTTGTGTCTGCAGAGTCTTCTCCATCCAAACAGTGGTGCTGCAGGCCTATTTGGAGACCTACAGGCGGTCCGTGTGGGTCTTCACAAAGCCTTCTACCTGACGGGTCAGCTACAGGCCTCTCAGGGGGCAAGGGTTTCTTTATTGGTCTCCCTAGTGAGAAATTTTACTTGCAGTTAACGGAAGGCTGCTGCATTAGGGATAGTCCATCTTCCTAATGATGCTGTACACACATAAACAGCATGCAAACCTGCTGAATATTCCAGTTTCACTGCACTTCACTACACTCTTTTTACCAACTTTATTCAAGTAATGAAACAGTTAATGTTTTTTGCCATTTTTTGATCCAGTGTTATTAAAAAAATAAAATTAAAATTAAAAATTAAAATGTTACAGCATTGTGCTGTTATGGATATTTCCTTTGTATTGCATATCTGATAAATATTACCAAACAATAATCATCCCACCCCAGGTGCTGCTGAAGCTTGTGGAGGAGGAGCAGGCCAGCCGCAGGTTCACGACCCTCCGCTCATCTTCGACCTGTCTCACGACCAGCAGGAGCAGACCCCTCTGGCCCCGGAGAGCCAAGAGTACCAGGCAGCCCTGCAGGCGGTGCAGAGGGAGCGGGAGGCACTGCTGTGGGACATCGCCACCGACAACGTCTCCACTGCCAACTACGCCACAGACAGGGCAGCTGCCCCCTGCTGTGACCCTTCGCTACCGGCCTGCCGGTGCCAGCCTCTCCGGTGAGAGAACTTTACGTGCACAGAGAATGCATATGCAAATCAAGACCAGATTGTAGACTGAGGAGACCTTGGGCACAAAAGTGTCTTGTACCACCTCTGCCACCCTGCCACTGTAAAGTTTTAACAGTTACATTGTCGGGGGAGTGATTATCAACTGTGAGGAGTCACTTGTGGTATACCGTGGGATATCCTTACTCCTAGTGACGCTTAAAATAAAACGTCTGATGGCTAGGCAGATTATCACGCAATTTCAGAAGCGCTAGATCGTATTTTAGGAAGGTCTGCTTTGGAAATACATGTGTGCATAAATAGTGTGTTCGCTCGCTCTGGAACATTTGATCCAGATTTGAGCTATTTATCTTTGCATGATTGTACTTTTAGGGTACCCCTGCCCTGGCCCCTCATTGCTCTCTGGTCCTGCTTGGCCCATTAGGCAATTCGGCCCTGAACCAAACAAAAAGAAAGAGTTGTGGCACACTCAGAACTTTTCTTGCCTTTCCACTTTATTAGACCAACATTTTGTGGGTAGACTTCATCAGGGTGATTTGCAAACAGAAGTAGTCATTCACAACTCTGGGTTTCATTTCTACTTGATAGGGGTGTCACCACCCCTGCAGCTGAGTGGGATGGCTAGGCAACAACAGCAGAATGTATACCCAAACACACATGTGTGGGCTGGTATTTGTGTCATAAACAGTGTCAATTCCAGACGAAATGCTAAAAACTAGATTCAGATCTACCTGTATTTGTAGATAAAGTACACTGGCTTTTGTTGTTCATAAGGCCACGGAAGGTAATGGGTGAAGAATTTCAAACAACAGACTAAACACTTGTCCTTTAAGTGTTTCAATTTTTTTTACTCTTTGTTTGCAGTCAAATCATACGAGGCCCCTAAGGGCCATGGTGGTGTTGCTTTGTTTGTTTGTTTGATCTGTTATATCGTCTCAAAATGATTTTTTATGAGGCCACCCAAAGGCCATGCTGGTGATTTTTTATCCACACTGTGTGTTTGTTGCCTTGTGATACCTGTGCATTCGCTTACTTGATTTTTTACAGTACCTTACAGTTCTTGGGTTCTCAAACAGTAGATTTTTACGATTATTTGCTTGAAGCATATTTGCAAATTGTTGCAGTCCTGTGTCAGTGTGTTGATAGCACAGAAAGGTTCCAGAAGTGGCAAGAGAACTTCAAAATTTAGCAAAAATTAGCGTTAAGAAAACTTTGTGTTCTTGAGGCAATGCACTGTATTTTAACTTAAGTCAAATTCATGGGGCAAGAAGCCACAACAAATATCCTTCATTACCAATAGGAGATTCCTTTAGATTTTGTATATTTTCTACATTTGTAAAGAAGTGTGTAAATATTATCAGTATTAAAGAAACAAGAATGTGTCATCATAAATGCCTATCTACTTTATGGGTCAGTAAAGGATACACATCTGAGACAAATTTTAAAACTCATTGGGTCAGCCTTCAATATTTTAGCACGTTTAAAGTTTATGATATTTGACAGTTGTATTAAAACCACGCATTACAACTCATACACAAAAAAGCCAATAAGGTCAAAAACAATGGGGCTGTTCAAGGTATATGGTTTGTAGTGAGGGACGTATCTGAACTGATGTTATCCCTGTGAGGTCATTAGCAAAATTGCCTGTGGTGGGTTAAGGGTGAAGAGGGGATCAGAGAGACATCTGGTGTTGTGAAACTAAACAATCATGAAGTTCCCCAATGAGGTGGGGCCGCTGGATATCCACACAGAGGTGCCCAGCCTAGAGTGGCCCAAAGACACACAGTGCTGGGGAACACTGCTCTCTAGCAGAACTCAGCTGATGGTGCATGATTTCTTCACACCCTTTACATAAGGAAATCACTGTAGCCCCCTTTAATTACTGCTTTGCGATGATTTTTGTCCCCCTCAGACACTTGGGGTCCCTGAAGGCAAGAGTCTTTAATGTGTTAATACTGTAAATAGTTATTAAAAGTGGCCTATGCGGCAACCTTCTTTCACTCACTCTCATCTTCATGTGACCAATATCTGCTAGCATCTGCTAGAATCTCGGTAACTGTGGATCAGCTTGTTGGAGATTCATGTAGGCCAGTGTTAAATAATACCAAAAAACAAATGTACATTTTGGTGATGTAAATTGCTTGTCGAAACATTTTTTGAGAGTTTGCTTTCAAAATGGGCACTGGACACAGCTGCACCTGTTGAAATGACAAAGGCCAGCAGTCATTTCTTGTGGTCATCACTCCCTTATCTGACCCCAGACTTCTGTGAATGAATCAACTCCATGGTTCTCAAAGAATGTGTATTGGCAAATACAGTAATCCATAGGCCTACATTTGCAAAAAGACCAAACACTGTGATAGCCATCGTGAAAATAAATGGAGCAAGGAAGAGGTCATTTTTAGACTCTGTGGTAAACAACTATCATAGCCAACTTTGTTAAAGAAACATCTGTTAAGTGTAAAACTGTACAAGCAATTGGAAATCTGTTCTGAGTATTTGTGTTTGTATTATATATTATTATACACCTTCAGTGAACTGCTCCCCCCAGAGGCCTATCTATGTGTATTCATCTAAGTGGATATATTTACAGTCTCACCCAACAGGAAGTAAATAAGTTTTTAAAGCGTTGGAGAACTTTAGTAAACCTTACTGTGGTAGTCTTATTCTCGTAAGTGTTAATGTGAGGCATGACACTGCACATTGTGGGTCAAATATACTGATGCAAATCAACTTAACAAAACTGCCACAGTTATTCACAGAAACTATTGAAACTTTCAGTGAACATTTTTATTTATCAAGGTAAAAGACATAATTTGCATGAAAATGGCAAAAAAAACACAGTTCCCTTATCCAACCTCTGCACAAATTGGCATATTTGGCCCTTGCATATCCTTGTTCAACAGAAGCAGTAACCACAACAGACAGACTTCACAGATGACTAAAAATAATCTGAAATAAAAGGATTTTAAATACAGTTATAACCATTATAGTTTCAGAGGTATAGCATTTTAAATGAATAAAGGACAATAAATTATTACAAACTAAAGAAATAATAAAAAAAAAAAAAACATTTTGGCAAGCATGTTGCTGCTGGATACTGGGTGACTGACTAACTGAATAAAGTAGGGTAGAGATTTCATTGCCAGACGCCAGTGCCTTAATATAGCCTGGTAAACCACCCCCACCTCCATCCTTAATTTTATTTTATACAGAGGGTCTGGCTGTGCTGTATTGAGAAACGTTTTCTTCCGGTAGGTGTAGACTCTGCTGAAGTTTGAAACGATTGGATTTGCTTTTACCCAATCGTTAACGTGTGGTCCTGACGTATGCCATTAGTCTGGCTATAAGCCTGCCTCAAACTACAGCTTAAATGTAGCACACAAAGTCAACATCATTGCTCACAATACACCCTGTGTTCGCTGACTGGTTAGGCAACATTCTGCCTGAGAAAACTATGTCAATGGAACCTCAGCCAGACCCTCTGTACAAAATAAAGTACGAGGGGCTGGTTTACCAGGCTAAGATGCCAGTGTCTTAACATGGAATGTGGCAGCAAACTTACAGACTCAATTCTCCACTATGTAGTGTTGCAATGTTGGCATCACATAACCACCTGTGCAGGTCGCAGGAAGAACACACAGGCATAGCTCAACCATCTTTTGGCAGGGCACCTGCATATTACACAAAGACTGTACTCATAGGACACAAAAGCAGAACACCGATTATGGACTACTGTGGTTAAAGGATTAGTTCATCAAAAACAATCTAAAATTTCTTTCTTTTTCACACACAATAAATGCACTTGATCCGATAATTTATATTTAGTGTCTGTATTTTGCACCTTCAGCTGTGTGTGAACTTAAACAGTGGGCAAAAAAGCTTTGTGGTCAGCCGGCAGTTAACCACTAAGTATGAGTTATGGATGCAAAGGCTTCCTAACAGCCTGTTAACTGCCCGAATTATGCATGAGAAACATGATTTGTGTTTACGTTTTATTATACATTTTTCACTATCTTTCGCTGAGATGGAAAAACAACAAAACTATGATTTAATGCCAAGTGAGTAAAGTAAACCATCAATTCAACCTGCAAACTGCATTATATGTTGCTAACAAGTTTTGTTCTACCGGCACAAGACTGAACTCAAACGTAGGTTAAAGGGTGCAACATTTTTAAACAAACCAGAAGTGCCAACTTGATTCTTTACAGAGCTTCCCCTTTACAAGGGTTTTGCCATTAGGGAACAATATTTGCGTAGGAAATTCTAAGGGTAAATTAATGCATAAGAATAAATGTATCATGACTTCTTCATTTGATTGGAACGTTCACAAAACTAGGTCCCTTATCTGAAACTATCCAAGTTGTTTGGTTTTTTTTTTTAGGTTTTTTTTTTTTTTCAAACGACAATACCAAGCCCTCTTAAGAGTGATGCAATATCGTCCAAGCCACAGCGTAACATCTGAAGCATGCGACACATGCATTTGCTCCTTGCTCCTCAGAACCTACAGACAGTATGCACCACACAATCCTAGCTGGGTAATTCCACAGAACTGCATGCTGGTCAAGAGATGAAGCTGTTTAAGTGATGCAAGCTTAAATCATATGCTCCTTATTTGTTCTCAGTAGATAAGCACATTACACACACACACACACACAGACACACATGTGACTGCCAGGCGTATTACATGGAACAACATGACCTTACATGAAGCCCTAAACATTTTGAGCTCAGTGTTCCTAACCAGTGTATGCCGTCTCTTGTCTGAGGTATGACCTTGACCAGATCTTTTTGTGTAAACTGCAATGCCATTGTCAAGTCTAAAATTGAAAAAGGTCCAGATAAAATAAAAATTTGTTCTCAGACTGACGGTCTGCATTTAGAGCTACAATGGAACAACGTGGTGTGAATGTGGCCATTACTTGTTCACGATACCCGTCTTACCACAATTCCAGTACTGTCACACACTAAGGGGTAAATGACCTTGTAAAGTAAAAAAATAAAACAAAACATAAAATGGCTCCATTTAGTGATGCAGGAAGTGGGGGCAAAGCAATCAGCCACAGAGACCACTTCAAAAGTCAGCTTTCCCCCCACAGTGTTCTGGTGAATGTGAATCTGACTAACATCCCTTTGGAACAGCATGACTCATGGTGTGGTCACATGGTTGATTAGACTGACGTCCTGTTCTTGAAGGGCAATTCCATGGGGGTCTTCTTCAACGTCCTCCAGTGCAGAGAGGTTGGTGTAAGGCTGTTCAGTCTGACCATGGCAGGTTTGTCCTTTCAGGTCACAGCCCTCAAGGGGCTCTCCCTCATTTGTATGATGTTCCGTGTTTCCTGACACTATGGACTCAGTCACCGTGGTGCTGACAGCTTTGTCTACTTCCTCAAGGGGCTGAAGAATGAGTTCACTTTCACGGACTTCCTCTACGGACCCTTCGATGGCACTCGTCACCGAGCTGTCACTGCTGTGCCCATTGGACATCACACCGTTGGTCTTGATGCTCTCCTCTTCGTGGTGGTCCTCCTCACTTTGGAGATGGACACTCTGCAGGATCTTCACAGCGTTGTTCTCCTCCTCCTCCTCCTCCTCCTCCTCCTCTTTCTCCTCCTCCTCCTCTTTCTCCTCCTCCTCCTCCTCAGCCTTTACCACACACAGGTTCTCATCTACAGCAGTTTGTAGTGGGCTGTCCCTCTCAACAGGGACTGACTGCTCCTCACTCACCTCATTTTGGCTTTGATCCTCTTTGAGTTCCTCCACTGGTCCGTTCTCCACTGTGCACTTTTCACTATAATCCTGTGAACTTTCATTTTCACATACACCACTGATGTAGCTTGGCTCAGCAAGTAACTGTAACCCAACAGTTGACTCTAAAACAAACGTGTTACTTTCTGAAGCACTATTTAAACCACTCTCTTCCTGTTCCAAGAGTTCTACATTCATTGCGTGCCTGGTGGTCACCGCTTCTTCCTTGTTTTGTTCCCCCACAGTACTGTCATGAACAGTCTCCTCCAGCACCACTTCTAAGGCATTGTCTTCATGTTGATTTGTTATAGTCTGCTCAACAGCTCTAACCTCTGTCAAAATTTCCTCTACTTGGTCAACAGCTTCCAGAGCTGTGTCTTCAGCACCTCTACTACTCTGCTGTGGTTCCTCAGTGGCTTTCTCCTCTTTGAGAGCATTTTCCTGGCTGACAATTTCCAAGTCCACACCCTGTGGGTGAACCTCTACTACAGCTTCCACCTGACTGTCACTGGAAGGGTCACTGTCCACGTGATCCTCCTCCCCCTCGAGTGCCGTCACTGTCTGAGTGTTGGCAGTTAACTCAACCAAGTTCACGTGGTGGACATCCACAGTCACAGAATCAGCTGTGACAACAGCAGCTCCCTGACTGGCTGTGGGTGCAGGATGAGCCCCATGCTGAGAGGATGGCACATGAGGAGAGGGGCTGCAACAGAATGGTGATGCATAAGTGACGTTCAACCTTTCAAGAGTGTGCAGTTCTCAAGACACATTCAACTGTAGCAGTGATCAGCAACCTGGATTCAGAAGCTACAGTTGGACACCACATATCCCTAATCACCTTGTTCTACCTGTACTTAATGTACCTGTACCTCTAACTTAATACAGGTGATTTCAGTAACTAACTCCTGCCTGAAGAGTTGTGCTAAATACAAGTAGCTGATTGAATAACTGGATGGAACAAATATATGGCACTGGATTAAAGCTTCAGAAGTCGAGTTGCCCATCACTGAACTAAAAGATATAGCATTGAACAAACCAACCTAATGCAATCAAATGTGGAAAAACTGCTGGTTAGCACAATTTCTACCTTTCCATGGATTCGTAAGGAACAGGAGTCGGGCATTGCTCCTGGGTGTCGGCCTCCTCTTCCTGAGCCTGGGCCCAGCCCTGGTTAGAGGAGGCGTAGGTGAGGATGGCATCTGTGACGGTGTAAGGCGTCAGACCCATCACACAGTCCTGGATATGGCTTACAGGCAGCTGGGTCTGGAGGAACAGGTGGAGCTGACTATCTGATAGGCAGACAGTCAGGTGTACAACCCTGCAAGAACAGACGGTGGATTTGTCAGTCCATGGATGAGAATAGACCTAAATGATATATATATATTTTTTTACATTTTTTTGATGAGCTGTTTTATCCACTACTATTAATAATTAATTAATAACACAACTACTAATAACTATTAATAATCAAGCATAAATCAACTGAAATTATTTTGGATTATGACAGCTAGTTATCTGTGAATACAGACAACACCTTATCAGTCAGTCCAGCTGTTTTGTTACCTGTAGGCCTACCTCAATGGTGGAATTAATATGCCTCGTTGTTCAGTTGCTACGTTGTACAGTTTAGAGATTTCAAAAAATGTTTTAAGATAAATGCTGCTAGTTCTTAGTTGAATAATTACCTATAAATATCTATTGGTCTGTTTATTTAAGTATTCCTAAAATGTCATGTTAAATGTATTTCAAAATTTTAGCTGCATATACTATGCTTTTTATAATGTGGTATATTATAAGTATTATACACAGCTTTATAAAAAAAACATCTGCCAAGAATTCATTAACATGAATTCATTTTACATTTTGCATTAATAAACAGCAAATAATGTGAGTTATTTCCATAATCTGTCACGGTCGTGTAAACAAGGAACTAACTTGTCCAAGAAGCTCTGGAGGCCTTTCCTTCTCTTCTCAATGAAATCTTCATTATTAAATGAGAAGAAAGACTTGCTTGGCAGGTCCGGGACAGGGCTGTTAAAACAAACAAGCAAACTGACAGGTCAGTTTTTAGCCAAGTTGTGCATGCCATTGCAAAACCACAACACAGGTTTTAGGATTGAAGAGGTGTTCTCCACTTGTAGGCAGTAATACTGAGTTTTATGCGAGCTGTATGCGAGGGGTTACAAAGCTTGTGAGTGTTTTCTGTGTTGGGCTCCTTGCACTTACACCAGGCCAGCATTCTTCTGCAACTTCTTTCGCAGCCACACAAACTCGCTGTAGCGCCGGCGCACACAGGAAGTCTTAGCTGTAAAGGCCTTACTGTTGGTCTGGAGGGAGAGAGATAAGTAATCACATTTCGTTTTGCAAAGCCAAAGCCTGCCACACATGACACAACCCCTCACCAAGATGACCACCATCACACTTGAGGGCATCAATTGTGTGTGGGCCATAAACCAATTTGCCTTCAATTCAGAAATGGATGAAAAGATGGGGAAAAGTATATAATGTTTGGGGTTTCATATTTTCATACAGTCTCAACTATCAACCTTTCAACTTCCAACAGAAAATGACAGTTATCAATTTTACTTGTGAATTCCAGTGTGTGTTTTTTGCGCAACTATCTTTCCAGGCACACCTTAAGGATCCAGAGGCATTTCACTATCTGACTGTCATTATTGGATTTACCAAGCCTATACAAGTCACCCTTTAAACAGTAAGATTGTAAGGGACTGTCATGTGAACCACATAGACTTTAACAGCACTGAGCCCGCAATGTTCACTGAGAAACAAACCAGACAAACTGGAACAGGAACAAAGCTTATTGATGCAATCATCAATATCACTGTTTGCAGTGATAATATCAGCATGAATAATATTGGCAATTCATGAGTCAAATAGCATTGCACCCAGTAACAGAGTTTCTGCTAGAGGACATCAAATGTTTTGGTTAGAAACCCATGACAAGCAGGCATGAGGTAAGAGGTGTTTTTTTTCCCCTCTCGGTTGAAACTGCACAGTGACCACACTGCGGTGGGTCATGTGACTATGGAGAGACAGGAGCAATCCATCTCGAGAGTAGTGACTCACAGCGCTGATTGGCCAACTGTCCCTAGTACATTTCTCTTTTAAGTTTTTTTTTTGGGTCCACTTTATTTTACTGTCCCTGTTGCATCAATTAGGTGCAGTGTAACAATATGTAACATTATGTACTTACATTGTACCTAAAGGTTAGTGTTAGGTATGTACACTGTAAGTACATAATATTAAATGTTGTTACATATACATACACTAAAAAAGGAACCATAAAATAAAGTGATGAATCATATTCTTGTGATCAGTGTGTCTGGTCCAGCCAGGCTTAAGAAAAACATTGCTCAGATTAGTCTTAATCTAAATCAACAAACATCTAAAAGTCACCCAATTTATACTCAATCACAGGACATGGCATGGAACAACATAAATGAGCCCTTGCTACAACTGCCAAGCAACTGGGCCATGGGTTACGACCTAATGTGTGTGTGTTTTGATGCTAATGATCACATGGCTAATATTAATAGTACTCCCTAGGGCAACACTCACATGAAGGAATATCTTGAAGTCCACATAGGAGTTCCAAGACCCCTCATTTTGAACACGAGGGTCCTGAACTCGGACCGCAACAAACTCCTGAAAAAGTGGAATGTAGATATTAAAGGGAGTAAAGACCCTGTGCACAAAACACCTCAAATCCATAGCGTACAGTGATGTGACAAACGGACAAGTTGACCCATATCTTGACAGGATTTTAGTCTTAACCTCAAACAACAGTGACCGATTTATTACAACCTACCAGCAACTGTAGTGCAACATTTTTGAAGGTGAGGATTACGAGTGAACAAACTCTAATCTTGTGGCTTAACACTGTACTTTCTACATAATATTACAAAGTAATCAGAAGTCAAACAAATAGTATTTCTAACAGGCGCAATTGTGCTTTTACTAAAGAAGTGTTTTTGTTTCAGATTTAAAAAATAATGAATTCATTTATTTTAGTATATACTTTCTCTATATTAAGATGTTTGAAATGGAAATGGTAAGAATGTTGTTTATCTGAAGTAACTAAGAATGCTAGGAGCTAGTAACATTTTTTTCCATGTAGAAAGAATTAAAATGTTAATGCCTTACATCTTGATCCTGACTCTTGATCATCCTACTGAAACGGCATCTGCAGAGGACGGCAGAGAGAGATTCAGAATGAATTAAAAGGCACAGTAAAAGTTGTTTCAAATTATTGTTTTAGTCATAGGTCACTTGAAGATGACTCATATGTTGGTCAATACTCATCACTGACCACATGCTTTGTTATTCCCATAGACTGTATGGTTATTCCTAGTTGAGCGGCTGTCAAACCATAGTAACCATACTATTATGCCTAAGCGCACTAGAAAAAGCCTGACTTAAAATAGCCTACCTGCATGTCTTTTGTTTAGCCTCGTGGGTCCATATCACAAGCAAAGTAAGAAATTGAGCACAAAACTGCCAGAAATTCTATCAGACTTATTTTTTTTCTCTCGGCTAGTATGGGCACATTAGCCTTCTCTTCAGGAAAACTACTTCACGTGAGGAAGAGAGGAGCTGCTCAGCAGCTTTTCTGACCTTTGACAGAAACGGTTCCTTCCTCTACCACTGTTTTGCACACATACCATATTCCCTCTTCGACATAATGCAGACCCAAGCATATTAAAGCGCGCTGTTTGTTCTTCACTGACAATGATTAAGCTTATTTCGCGTGACGGATGACGAAACATAGAACCTATATGGATGCCAATCAGTATTGGCAATAGGAACTCACTATGTGATTGTTACTTGCACGAACGCACGAACATGTTAATCGCACGAACATGTTAAGACACATTAACGGCTACTACCACTACTTGGTACTGTATCATTTGCATTGCATTTACAGTTTAGACATGGACTGACAACCACAAAACAAACTGTTACATCACCCACGTCACCAATAACACCAATGTAACACAGTGTTCTCTTTCATCTTTCACGGATCTCAAATGACTTCGCTAATTGATACAGTCGTAACTTAATTGCACATTGACCAACTGAGCATTGCAGAGAATTTGGAAACAAACTAGCACATATGAGGGCCTCGTAGTCTGTTTGAGTGAGGGACAATGCCCAGGAGCGTTTACACCAAAATGACCATATGCGCTCCTTGTAGGCTACTGGATTTGCTATGTTCCATAAATGCAACACCGGACACTTACTTTACTTTCTTAGATGCTCTGGTATATTCCACTTTTAAGTGTAAACCCGCACCAACACTTAATTAGTAGCCTACTTCTCAGCGTGCGGGCGAGATGAAGTCACAGAATTATTCTCTCGTCCTGAGGAGGATGAGTCGACAAACTGTTTGTCAAGAGCTGATGCCATGGTCCATATTCTCCGTAGTTCGCCGTAAACATCATCCAACAAACAGACAGCCGTGCCTACCAAACCAATTTTACTTCGGACGATTTTAAGTTAAAAATAATAATAATAATTTGATGATTTACAACAGCATAACATGTACAAGCCAAGCAGATGCCAAATTGCTATGGGACTCTTCTTCCTCTTTCTTTTGCTTAGTCAACAGCGCTTTCACGATGGGCATGGACGTATATACCGCCATCTACTGTGCTGGTTGCATGGAGCGCAGAGAAAAAGCAAGCAGAGAATTTGGCCTCTGAGCAACGCAAAACTGCTCTCAAGCACACAAAAACACATTTACAGATACAGACAGATACTGACACACGCACACACAAACATAGCCTATTTACAGATACCGACACACACACACACACACACACACACACACACACACACACTATATGACAGCAAGATAAGTCAGCATCATTTCACTACAGCCTTTTGTCTCAACATCTTGACTTAATTGAATTTAATTGTAATGCATATGTCTACAGTTACAAAAAGCATAAAAGAAGTGAGCCAGAAACCAAAACAATGGTTCCCACAATATAAATGTAAATTTCCCCTTT
This sequence comes from Setipinna tenuifilis, assembly GCA_030347295.1. NCBI lineage: Eukaryota > Metazoa > Chordata > Actinopteri > Clupeiformes > Engraulidae > Setipinna > Setipinna tenuifilis. The sequence goes on along the minus strand of CM059287.1, from coordinate 16,277,284 downwards.
CCATGAATACTTATTAACAAGAAACCTGTCCTAACATGTGGTGTAACCGTAGATTCAGTATGCAAGTAGCACTGAATTAAAATGGTGAAAGGGGCAAAGGAGTGAACTTGGTCACTTGTACATCTGCTGTCACTCTGTGTGAGTGTGAGTGCGCCCCAAATGCAGGCTTCGAGAAGCACTCGTGAGTATAAGAACATTATCTTCCCTAATCTTCTTTACCTTCTGTTGTGCACAGGTGGAGGACTAGCAACATCAGATGCAGTGAGAGAGGTCGAAATGGGCGTTAGATTCAACAGCTTCAGAAGAGAAGTGTGTCACATATGATAGGTGTTTCTTTCTTTTTTTAACAGCCAATTTCTCTGCACCACAGAACACACAACTCCACTGATTTCTTGTCAAGTGCACGAAGTGGTGTGTGCCTGACTTCGGCTTCAGTGGAGAGAAATTGTTTTTTACTTATAGTCTTCTAGACATGGAGGACCCTGATCTCCGTCAGCAAAAGCTGGATAATCAGGTAAGACACATACTGTTATTATACATTTCACAACATGTTCCAAACAAAAATTATACAGCAATGTAAAATGGTGCTGTTAATGCTATTAAACAATGTTTTACACAGGTTTGGAATGTTTGATGATCTTCTATCTTGTATGACTGTATGAGTATGTATAAAATGTCCTACCATTTGAAGTGTAGCTCATAGTAATAGGGAATCTACGTTATATAAAATATATATATTTTTCAACTGCATCAAGAATTCATGGAATTCAATGCTGCTTTTTTGTATTTCTTTTCATGGGAGCAACCATGAGATTTTTAAAATTCATCTCATTATTACTACTGTCTCCCATAGCGAAACTTGCTAATCAGAAAACAGCAGAAAAAGAGATCAGACACCCAGATGGTCACAGCAAATCCTGACACTCGACCCAAAAATCGTCGACAGAAAGCGGCAAGCGATGACACAGCCCTGTTACTTCAGCCGTCCCAAAGCAACACATCTTTGAATGGTCAGTACAAACGGACTATGGGTAGCCTATCAATCAACCAAACAAATAGCAATTCAGTCTTCATTTACAAAATTGTTCCAACTAACTTGATTTTCACTGACATGGGATGTAAGGCTTTCACACTAGACAAACACCACACTCAACTAACACTAATTTCCCTTCCTGTCGCAGTCTGTTCTTATTATCATTTACCACTCTTCATCGGTTGCCCCTGGCAACAGTGAAACAGTGTAATTGTGTCTTGATTGCCAGACTCTCCAAGTGAGCTGGGTATTGATGGTGTCCTTGAGGAAATCAGTCTGGGAGAGCTCGACATTTCCAACCAGACAAACAGGGCCGTGGCTGAGGATGGCCTGCCAACGATTCCCATCATCACAAAGACCCTTCACTTGGACACTGAGGGCCACACTGAGACCAAATGCCACCTGGAACCAGACAGCCAGATGGAAGAGAAGAAAACGAAAAAGAAAGGCATAAAAAAGGCACAGGGAAAACGTGAGAATAATATCTGTCTCATAATTTCTTTGACTTAGTACACTCAAACACTAAATAAAATAACAGAGATTAGAAAATGTTTTCTACTTTTTTCTTTATTTCTACCTATATGTGTATGTTGATTGTGATATAGAGGAGAAAGCCGATGTAGAGGAAGGAGAAAAGCAGAAGGAAAAGAAAGAGAAGAAAGCAGCAAAGAAGAAAGATAAGAAAAATGAAAACAAATTGGAAGCAGACCAGAATGGGGAGGAGCAAAGTAAGCTAAAAAGGAAAAAATAAAGTTTTTTTGCATTTGAACTTCTACAATAATACAGTGCTGAATCCCTTTGAATATTTTTTCCTGTCTATGCCAATTCTTAGTGACTTTCACTTCTTATTTCTTATTTACCTTCTAGTGACAATTCAGATAGATTCAGTAACAGAGTTCCAGATAGGCAATGAAAAGTTTTCTGGATCAGAACCAGAGGATGAGAGGACTGACTATTCCAGGAGTCCCGTTCCTCCCACTCCAAAGAAGAAACAAGCGATGAAGGGTAAGTCGCTCATGGGAACAGAAAACAACCTACTTGGAATGATATTGCAGTCCAGTATTTGTTTACACTCCCCAAATGTTCTTCATCATCCGACATTAAGTACCATTTTATTATTTCCTTGATGGCCAGACTGATTGTTATAATAATCTACTCATAAATGTTAGCCATTAAACTGCTCAGAATCAAATGCAATATTTTGGACAGCAACAGGGTTTATCTAAATACAGTTTTTCTTTCACTTGTAACTGGTCAAAAATGCTGCTCTTAATTTTGTATCGGCCTTTGGTGGCTGAAATGTTTTGTATCTGGCCTGCAAGCAGAAACATTTGGCCACCACTGATTCACACACTACGAATGTGCACACCTTTTTTTTCCTTTTTGGTTACACGCCTTTTGTTGTCATTTCCTCGCAGCACGATGCCAGTTGAGTGACAACGAGGAGGATGAGGAGATGGAGGTGGTGAAATCCCCCAAACAGTCCAAAAAAAAGGAGAAGAGAGACAAAACCAATCACAGCATCGCCTCTCTCAATTCCAACTACAGGGAGACATCTTCTGACAGTGAACATTCTGGGAGGGTAAGCACATCAGTGAAGCTTTTGTGCTTTACTGTAAATATTCACAGTCACAGGGATTGGTGGGCTTCTTTTGTTTTTTGTGTTTAAAATACTGAAATATTGAATGTTGAAATATTACATGACATTTCTAAACACACAATTATTTTAAGTTGACTCAGCTTAGAAACTAAATGTTCACCTAAAGGCATTGAAGTTGTGAAAAATTGGCTAGCGCAACAAGACATAAATCGATAATCAACCAATAATTAACCATTTTTTTTTACATAATCCTAAAATACCTGTATATTTCATAAACCTGTTTTTTTTGCAAGGCATCCCCACTGTCTGTTGAGGACCTGGAGCAGTTTGCTCTGCGACCTGCTCCGCGAGACACGACCATCCAGTGCAGAATCACCCGAGACAGGAGAGGGATGGAGAAGGGCATCTACCCCACCTACTACCTGCACATGGAGAAGGAGGATGGCAAAAGGGTGAGGACAGAGGCCTGCCATGCACTGACTTGAGTTTCCATTTACAGTTTATTCACTTCATTTTGGTTATTCGAAATTAGAAAGACTCACTTGGAAACACTTGAAATGTGCATGAATGTTTGTGGTGTAAAAAGGCCACGGATGCACATCAAGTTCAGACAAATTACTATAAGTACACATGTGAACGTATGTGAATGTGGATAAGTTGAATGGAAATCTTACTTTTAACAATGGATGATAATGTGACATGTTGTAGTAGACTTTGTTCTGGTTCACTGTTTTTCAGGTGTTCCTGATGGCTGGAAGGAAGAGGAAGAAGAGCAAAACCTCAAACTACCTCATCTCAACTGACCCCACCGACCTCTCCAGGGATACTAACAGCTACATCGGCAAACTAAGGCAACTACCACAGTCTACCTTTCTATGTCACATATTTATCTTTGCTTGTGACTTATGCATGTGTGTATGTATGTATGTGTGTATATACAGTTTATACAGTATGTATGTATGTATGTATGTATGTATGTATGTATGTATGTATGTATGTATGTATGTATTGTATATTCATTTAGTTGTTCTCTGTCAGGTCAAATGTCTTGGGTACTCGCTTCACCGTGTATGACAACGGAGTGAATCCGGACAAAAAGCCCTTTGTTCAAGAGAGCGAGAAGCTGCGTCAGGAGCTAGTGGCCATTTGTTATGTCAGTCCAAATTTGATTACTGCATTTATTATTTACTATTTATTATTACGGTGCCAGACCAACTTATTTATACACAGACATTCATTCTTCATTGATTGTGATGGTGCTTTAGATGGATGACTGTCATATTTATGCATTTGCCCTGACAGGAGAAAAATGTTTTGGGATTCAAAGGCCCCAGAAAAATGACTGTGATCATCCCTGGAATGAAGGAGAACGATGAAAGAGTCTGCATTCGGCCTAAAACTGTAAGTGCTTCTCTTCTGGTGAAGGAGATGTTATGTGTGAATCATTCAGTCCTGATGTTTGAGGTCACTGAGCGCTGTTGGTAGAAAAAAAAGAGAAAATTGAATGCAACATAGACCTAAAATAAGCTGGTGGCTACCACTAACTAAATGGGGCATAGGGACATGGAACTAAAAACCAAAAAAATAAAAAATAAAAACTTAGTCCACTTATTCATGTATTTGTTAAATTCACATTAGTTATTATTTTTATTTTTTTATATATATTTTTGTCGTGACAGTATTTCAACAAATTGTATGGTTCTTGCTGTTTTATTTTTATGTTTGTACTGTAAAGCACTTTGGAGAAACTCTGTTGTTTTTTTAAATGTGCTATATGAATAAAATGACTTGACTAAAAGTTTGTTTCTATGCCCCATTCTGTTGTCACCTACCAGTTCATTATTTTGTCTATATTGCATCAAATCTTCTTGTTCTTTTTCCTACCAACAGCACTTGGTGACCTCGAACAACAGTGCTATGGAAATGCTATCTCCTTTAAGTTCAGGGTTCACTGTGTACATTAGGATTCCTTCATTTTATTTCCCCACATTACAATTCCTTCACTTTATTGGACTTTCGCTTGCCCCTGGTACTCTAGTTGAGTTTTTTTTACAAGTGGTGTATGTATATTCATTTTATTTCTCCATCTGTATCACTGCCTGTTTTAGGAGCTGGAGACTCTGCTGACTCGCCATGACAACAGCAACACGGACAACCTGGTGACCCTCGTCAACAAGTCGCCCAGCTGGAACGAGCAAACACAGTCGTACGTGCTCAACTTCCATGGAAGGGTCACCCAGGCCTCAGTCAAAAACTTTCAGATTGTTCACCCTGACAATGGTAAGACAGTTTTTACACACACTGGCATGATTTAGTTTCTCTACGTGTAGATAATCATTTGACACACTGCTTCTTGACATGATTCAACAGTTGTTTAAAAAAATGTTTTTTGTATTTACCAAGTCTTCATGATGTTAAGTTGTTGTCAAACACAAATATAATTTACCCTGTGTAACAACAAATTTTTTTTTACCATTTCTCCCATAGTGGACTACATTGCGATGCAGTTTGGGAGGGTGGCTGAAGATGTTTTCTCCATGGACTACAGCTTTCCCATGTGTGCTTTACAGGCCTTTGCCATTACTTTGTCCTCCTTTGATGGAAAGTTAGCTTGTGAGTGAATAAAGAATTAAGGGTCTACCTTGAGAAAAGAGTGTGGGAAAGTTTTTGACTAAAGTGTGAAAGTGTGATGACAGTCACAATAACAAGTGTATGGAGTGCTGGCCATCATCACTTTTCAATTCACTGCTTCTACAATTTCAAATATCAATATTTTAAACATTTCTGAAATATATTTGATACATACAAGCCACTTAAAAGAGCTGTCAGTGAGTGCTTTGGACCACATCTGTACACATCACTCTGTAGGCCTACTTAACCAACTTTCTGACCATAATACTCAGGGGAGAAATAGTATAGTATAGTATTGTTTACTACAGTATTTACTACAGTATAATATAGTGTGGAATTACTATAGTAGTTATAGGTTGTGTTACTACAATGTTACACATTGTCGTGTACTATAGTACACAGTTACTACACATTGTAATTTACTATAGTAAATACTATAGTAAGTTACTACACAATGTAGTGTACTATAAAAAAAAATACTAGCTCATAGGTTGCTGTATTATAGGCTGCTACAGTTTACTATAGTAAAATTATTTTAGTAAGGTTTAAAAAGTAGTATAGTATTTAGTATAGTATTTTCCCTACTAAATATGTGGCATACTGTAATTTATTTACTTTAGCCCAAAACACTATAGCATTTTTTATATGGGTAGGCCTATTTAAAAACGTTTTGTCAGACTCTGTGGACTGTATAAATAAAAATAACACGCTCTGACAATTTCATATGGTATGAGCGTTAGCAAAATATTGTAGGATGTGTTGGTAAAATATCTTTTAATATCACTCTGGCCTGGAATGCTCCAGGAATTTGAATTGAATTGAATTTCTCAATTGAATTAAACATTTACAGTTAAGTGAAGGGTAATACTGAGTCTTCCATAGGCATAGCCTATGTAGTAAGCTTTGAACACGGAATATTTCTGTGTAAAACTCGCCTCTTCTCAAATCGCCAAAGACCAGGCTACATATCACAGGAAATGAAATTGTAGCAGATTTAAGTCAGTGCAGCAGGTGGCAGTGTCCTTCTAAAAATAACAAAGTTGAGGAAAGTTGTGGCGCTCCCACAGAGTCAGACGGGGGACTGTGCGCTTATGCCCAAACACTCTGTGTGCTACTGACGTGGCTTCCACGAATAGAGCCAGACTATCCATAGCAATTCAAGATCTGTCAGCTGCGCAGTGTACTTTCCAGTGTCTGCGCCCATGGCCAGAGCCATCAAAAAAGGAGTAGAACTGAATGACCGAATTATTACTCCAGCTTTGTGCATGTCAACAAAGTTGAACGTTTATTCTGGAATACAAGTTTTACTGCCACGTGGCTTGGTCGTAAAAGCTCATATAATTTATAACATCTATCACGAGTAAGGATGCGGGACCGAACCAAAGAGTTGGGAATTGTAAGTAAAAAGTTTACCAGCCGACTAGCTAGCAAAGGCTAACGTTAGCAAACTCTGCTAAAGAGCTAACTTCAGTTGTCCTTCTTGTCAATGCTGTGCCACAGAGAAGCACTGTAACAGTATTTCATCCTAATTTTCTACAGGACCGTGATTGTATGATGCGCTTGCTTAGACTAAGACAGTAGTTGGCTGTGGAATGAGATGTCTGTTGCAATTAAAATGGTTATACTGGTTCCATGCTACCAACATGACTTTTAGGCTAACTTACTCAATGAAACGGAAGGTTACCAGCACTGTTTTGTAAACATGATACACGCTGGGAGGGTACAGCTAATGGAACCTTTTTGCAAATGTTCGACATTTTTTATGTGTTTGGACGTTGTTCTTTATCGGTTATTACTACACTTTCCTTGTTCAGGAATAACATTGCCAGGTCCCACATCCGCCGTAAGGCCGCAAAGTTGCTGTCATTTCCAGCCAGGATGACAAAATTGAACTACCAGCCATAGTCATTTAAAGGGGGGCGTGAAGTTTACTGAGGGATAACCTAATTTCTACTGCTGTCTATGGGGATAACGGTGCATAAGTGATCCTGACAAGATCCTATGAATTATCCAGCAAGGTGCCGAGTCCTCAGATGAGGAGGAAGAGCACAGAGCGCTGATGGTCAAACCAGGGTCTGCCGAGAAAGAAGATAAAGAGAATGAAGCTTTCTTCAGGAAGGTATGATTTAAACACGAGACGTGGTGTAGTATACGAATCTTTGCATAATCAAGCCATGCATCAACAAAGACAGGAAAAAGGTGTTGTGTTGAGTCTTTGAAGTAACTGTCAGAGACACCTCTCGCACCAAACGTGTTAGAACTTGTATGGAATGGTAGGATAATTATTCCAAAATCTGTGTTTCATAACTGCCATTTTTATGGCATTTCTTCTTGCACATAAATCACAAAACCATGTGATAAGATGTCAGGTGTATATGACTACCGTGTATAGCTAATAAACAATCAGGCAAGTGCATGCGGTACTGACATTATATACTGGTGACCTATGTGCCTTCCTTTCTGCATCTTATAGGTGCAAGAAGTTCGGGAAGGGCTTGACGCTCTGAGGAAGAAGGTGTCAGAGCTGGAGGTCAAACAGAAAACTATTTTAGGGGTGGCATTACCGGAGGACAGTGAGTACTGCTGCTACAGTCATGCTGAGGAAGTACAGTGGTATTATAGCAGAAAGCTCACAAAATACATACAGTCAATATATGAAGGTGCAGGATGTAGTTTTTTTTTTATTTCTCTCAAAAACAAAAAGAAAAAATTATCACCTTACGCATATTGACCATGAAGACAATTAAGGTGTTCTTAAATAATTTTATACACTTTATACACATGGCTTCTTTTAATGCATTTGTTCTCATGCCTGGATCTTCCTGCCGTCAAATGCATTATCAACAGAGCCTTAGAAACAATTGTTTTCCCACAACCAAAGAACACTACATACTAGAGTGATTAGGTTAATTTTAGATATGGTAAATTATATGTATGTAATGATGGACTGATATTAGTAAAATGAAAGCAAAAAAAATGAAAACAACAAAACAGAAATGCTTCATATCATATATGATTTTTCATGTACAGTCTATACATTACATTAAATTGCATTTAGCTGATGCTCTTATTCAGAGTGACTTACAGTAAATTAGGTAAACCAATATGTGTTTTGTCTGACTTATTACTTTTTTTTTTACTGTTTACAGGTATGAAAAAGGAACTTCAGTTGCTCAGAGATGATATCAAAACAGTGGCTAGTCAAATTCACAAGAAGATTAAGAGTAAGTCCTTTGAATAAAACCACTACTGTGGGCATAGTAAATGCCTTGGTTAATTTTACTCTGTTTAAAGTGTGAACAATATTGCAGCTAATATTATACAATAGCTGTAATGTATCGAAGTAAATAAATAAACATATTTACATGTTCATTTGTAGACCTTGAGCCTAAAAAAATTGAAGACGATGGGAAATATGTCCCCATCAATCAGAGAATGCAGAAGACACAGGTACTTTATGTTCCCATTAAAAACTACAATGTTCAGTTAAATAGTTTCTGATTTTTCATCAACCATAAATGTGTTTTTTATACATGTAGTGCTTGTTTAGTTACACTGTTGTTCCTCCTGTGCTTGCTTTCTGTATTATTTCCTGTAGCACACCATCTTGTCTCGGGACTTTGTGGACCTGATGGCTAACTGCAACAGTCTCCAGGCTCAATACAGAGACAGGAATGTGGAGCGAATAGAGCGACAACTTAAAATCAGTCAGTATTTTTGTTTTACTGGATTTAGTCTGTTGTGATAACCATAGCGAAAATGAAGATCAAAATTTCACAATTTTTATTTTTTAGTTTTTTGATGGTCTGGTGACTAAGTACTTGTTTTACTGGTATTGGGTGTTTCAGTTCCTCAGTTAACATTTAATCACATTCATCTTCCTTTTTTTAAAGCCTGTACTCAAGTAACACAAGAACAACTGGAATCTATGATAGAGACCGGACAAACTGATGTTTTCACACAAAATGTGAGTAATACTGAGAAAGAGACTTGCCTGTAATTTTTTTAGGCTTTTTGCAGAGATTACGAAGAATCTACATTTACATTTGCAACAGTAATATAAAAATTGCTATGACTTCTTGTCATTCATAATTTTTTTACCTGTTGTTTATACCGCAGAGTAGTAAAATATTAGCGTCATTGACATTGTTTTGTGTTTCTGCAATTTCAATCAGTGGACAGGAAACATTTGGTAAGATTTTCCTTGAGTTGCTGTACCCCGCCCTCCTAGACGTAGAGTTGCTGTGACGGCGCAGCCTGTGTGACTTGCTGTGATATTTCACAGAGCTCTGGTAGCACTAGCCTCCACCAGCCCACCACAAGGCCTGCCCTTAGTTTGCCCGGCACGCTTGTGGTTTTCGTGTGTCCTAATTCCTGATGGCTCTTTGACTCACTCACAGATTCTGAATGACGCGAGTGCCACCAAGCAGGCGCTAAATGAGATTGAGACACGGCGGGATGAAATTGTGAAACTCGAGAAAAGCATCAAGGACCTCCATGACCTCTTCCAGTATCTCTACATGGAAGTGGAGGCACAGGTGAGCAGCCGTTTCTACACAGTCCTAATTGACAAACCCTCCCCTATCAGAAAGGATGGCTGGCTGTCACCTTAATTAATGTCATGGGTTACAGTGGGCACAGTGGTGAAGTTGGTCTTGTGATTGGGTGGTCACAGGGTTGATTTCCGTACTAGTAAGAAAAGTGTGGGTGGGAAAGAAAATAACTAGTTCACTCTTTGCACACTCATCCATGGCTGGGGTGCACTCAAGGGAGGTATCAAACCTCTCAGTGCTCTAAGGGGACTGACCTTGTTTTTAAATCACTGTTAGCCACTCTAGAGAGTGTCAGCGAGATGTAATGTAATGAATGTGTTTGTAAATGAATATGACTAATTGACATTGTGCATTAAAATGTTCTTGGGCTATTCTTGGGCTTCTTTAATGGATATTACATGAATGGTAAAAAAAGGGCATTAGTGTATATGAGCAAGTAAATGCTGAAAGGAATATCATTCCGCCTCAGTGAGTATCCAATGTGGGAAGAACTACAAGCATATTTGTGAAAGACCATGAAGACTCTGGTCAGCTAACCTCAAACTAAGAGTTGATGTCACCAGTAAATAGAGAGAAGAGGAAGGGAATCAAAAATACTAATTGTTTTTGACCTTCAGGGGGAAATGGTGGACCGTATTGAGAACAACATCCTCAACTCCACAAACTATGTTGAGAAAGCCGTGAGTGACACTGGTAAAGCGGTCATCTCCCAGAAGAAAGCACGCAAGGTGGAGTTCCTCATCTATATGTCATTAACATTAATTGTACTTAACTACAGTAATTACATTAATTATAAGAGTCTAACTTGTTTTTTTCTCTCTCTTTTTGTAGAAAAAGCTCTGGATTGCACTGTGCCTTTTCATACTTTTGTTAGTCATAGCAATCATTATTGCTACCACGTTCTCCTGAGATGTAAGTGCCTAAGTGTTATTTATGTACGACTTGACTTGGAGATTACTTTCTTATTTTTACGTATGTCTGGTCCAATTGTTGGTTTATCTTTTCATTCTCTCTTGTTTGTTTTGCAGTACATTCCTTGGTTGCACTATCCATCCCCCTGAAATAAGTGGATACCTTGTCTTATCAATATCATGGAGCCTTTTTACTAACAGTTTTTCATTCAGACATTCACATATAGACTTTTAGGTTTGAAATTTCAAAGTTTGAGCACCATTTTAAACCTTGGACTGTCCTTGATGTCCTCCCACCCTGCGACCATGAACAAACACTGCCATATTCACAAAAACCATGCAAATCCAAGTTGATGATGTCACAGGTTAATAGTCTTGCCTCCATTTCAGAAAGGTGGTGAGTCACACTGCGCTGAAACTCGCTGAGTTTAATTAAGGGGGACTGTTTGACAAACATCCGAAGAAGCTTGATGATGTGTACTCAGGAAAATCCACGTAAAAAGGAAAGTTCTTAAATGCAGTTGTTTTACCACACTAAGTGCCCCGTGAGATACTGTGAGAATGTTTGACTGATGACTGATTTTAAACAAAAAAAAGGACAAAAAAAAACCTTGACATTATGCTAACGTGAAATTTTTACCTCTGAGTAATTTTATTCAGAGGGTTGCTGTTGAGAGAGGAAGTCCAACTGGGTCATCCCTGTACATATGTAAAAAAAAAAATATTTGACAGAGATGCGTTAGCTGAATTTAAGGCCCCTTTAGTTGTCTTTTTTATTAGTGATGACACCCATGGAATTGGACATGTGACTCCCACCTCCTCTCAAGCTTTTGTCCTCCTATTGGACCTAAGTGTTTTTGTTTGTTTGTTTGTTTGTTTTATCTAAGGGGATGTAATGTTTAAGCTTTCGAAACAAGAGTATTAAGCCTTATTAAAAACAAAACAGGCGGCGAGGTTAAAAAAAAGGTGCTTCCATTTTGTTGTATCTCAGCACTCTGTCTCTGGAAGGACAGATGTTGTTGGTGTGTCTGTATGCACTGCATATGTGTGTTTGTGTGTGTGTGTGTGTGTGTGTGTGTGTGTGTGCGTGTGTGTATACATATATATATATATATATATATACACATACACACACCGTGGTGCCTCGACCATATTGCCTTTCCTCTGGCTTGGCCCCTTTGCGCTGTTCCCCTGTTTCCCAGTTGGTCGTTATTATACATGGATAATGAATCCAGCTCTGAATCAACCTTTTCGCTGCTTTTTTTTTTCTTTGACTCTTAGCAAAGGTAAAGGAATGAGGACATGCATGAGATTACTGTTGTTGTTGCTGACACCTCTTCATCCCCTGCGGTGAAGAAGGGCATAAAAGTAAGGGACCAAAGGCCTGAGGCCAGTTGGTCATCTTGGGTTAAAGCACATCGTAAAGGAGAAGTTTGGTGTGAATCAATCCATAGCCCTGTTGTTGGGAGGTTACCGAGGGGGGAGGGAGGGAGGAAAATGAGCTGGTAGCTAACACTAACTGAGTGGGGCATAAGGAAATTAAACTCAAAAACTGGTTTCTATGGCCCCTTCAGTTAGTGTTATCTACAAGTGCCATGTTGCATCGAATTATTCTGTTCTTATTCTGTTTCCTACCAACAGCACTCGGTGATCTTGACCAACAGGGCTATGGATTGATTCACACCAAACTTCTCCTGTAAGGTGGTCAGACTTTGGCGAACTAAGAGATGTTGGGTCAAGAGAACATTCATTTCTCTCAACTGTCATGTTTTATGCCAAACTTTCAACCTCAAACTCATTTACTTTTAATGTAGATTTGTTTGTTTTGTGAAAATAAAGATTTTATTGTATACACATGGATAATATTGCATACATGTAGATGATGCATGCTTGAATTCTTTCCGCGGTGCATAAAAGTAGCAGTGACAAAGGCTTTATGATAAAACAAGATAGAATGGGTGGGATACAGAGAAAACATTGGATTCGCATCTCAGAGACCCATTTGCCTGTTCCATTAAGCCTAGCACATAAGACACGAGGTGGTCCCCTCAGCAGGGAGCACTGAACACTAGCAACACAAGGCCAGCCATCTGAACCAGGCTGGAACCAGGACCGGATCAGGCTCTAACAGGTCAGGCCAGGAAAGGTTTGTAATCGGGTCGACCAGGCCCACCCTGGCCCACCTGAAGAGCTGCTGGGCCTGGTGCCATGGAACCATCATTTTTCCTTATCACACAAATAGAAATAATGAGCCAGGGTAGAAAGCTATGTTGTTAAGAAATATAATTGGAACTGGCGCTAATAACAGCAGTCATTTCATATGACACACAGAGAGAGCCAAAGTCTCAAAGAGAAAAGGCATACAAGGTCAAATACACTCATGTCCAGAGTTTAGATTGGGCCAAAGTCCTCTGGAGCTCAGCTCCGCCTCCTCACCTCAGCAATACAGCCAGCTGGAGCTAAGCTTCCTCTGATACAGTATATAAAGTAATACAATACAGTGGAGTATTGACCACTGTGGGTGAAGAAGGGCTCCCCTTCCTTACAAAAGCCATTTTAACCACCGCTCATGTCAAATGCACATTACCCTGTTAAAAATAAGTATAAACAGTTTTGGACACTACAAGTGCATCTTGCATGTTTTTGTTCTGCCAATTGTTTTTTCTAAGGAAGCTCAATTGCACTGACCCTTTACATACTCTTTTTAAATTATTATAACCAAGTAACCCTGCCTGCGGGGTTAGCCTGACATGTCATGGTACTTATTCGGAGATGATACTTTTCATTTGTTTACTCTGTACATGACATCATTGTTTTTGTCCTTTGCAGTGCACTCCTCAAGTGTTCCTGAAAACTCCTGAGAACAAATCATATCTTGCATTAAGTCTTTTAAGTAGTTGATTTTCATTAAAACGGTCTTTAAGGACAGCACTAGAATTGCTGGGCCCCAAGAAAGAGTGTTTTTTTTTGTTTGCACCTTATCAATTTAGTAAAGCTTCTTGCACACCTCTTTGGCAGGCAGGTGCGTTGGAAAAGTCCCAAATCAAAAACTTAAGAAAGTGTCCCCACACTGACCATATCGCAAGCAAGTTTTTGATTTCCCTTTCTTATCAATAAAACTATTAGTAACTGTCCTCAAAGGGCCCCCTGGCCACCGGGGTCAAAAAATTGTCGTAACTCAACAAACCAGCCCACCCCCACAAACACTCCCGGCTGCACCCCTAGCAGTCTTGTTTGCTTCACAGTCTTGTTACTTGTCCTCGGTCCAATGGATGACAACATATAACAAATATCCCCAAGGGACATTTAAAAGATTTAAGGTTATTAGTTTTAGGGAAGTTACTTTGATTACACAGACAACACAGATTTGCAATCCTGAATCACACTTGCAATTACATCACACTGGAAGAAGTTCCTAAGCTGTAGGGGGAGAACAGATTGGTTAACTCAAGTAGTTGCCACTATGGTTGTATGCACATGTGATATAAGACAAAAAAAGGTCATCAGAAAAAAATGTGTATTTGTATAAAGGTTGTACACCAATCAAATATGATTCCCACATATGGGAAAGTGTATGGAATTTTACCTTTGAATTTGTATATTCATCAGTCAAACACTTGTTATCCAAGTCAGCTTTACTTGGCAAGTGACTTAAATGCATCCAAATGCTACAACCTCTCAACTTGTCTGTAAACAGTGACCACGCATGACATTTAATACATAGCCTGATGCTGATTGCCTCAAGAAATATTAATCATAATATTTTGTACATTTTGTGACATAATTGCAGTTTCCAATGTCTGATTTTTTGTCAGCCTCCTGCTCACTGTTCATTTTAGAAGGATTACGTTGCTATTTACTTTTGAGGTTGAAAATGATAAATTATCTGACAGCTGTTTTTGTAGTTGTACTCATGTATGTGGACATCGGATATTAACGCGTGTTTGCTAAGGGGAGACCCTGGGTATTGTAGTCAGTGCACCGACTGTGGCTATGACTGTGGATGACAGTTAAACACTACATTTCCCAGAGGCCAAATCAGCCCAATAGCAGAACAGGCTGTAGTAAGATGACTATTGAATTTCCAAACCAAGCAGGCTGTTGGTGGACTTCTGTCCGTACACAGTGAGTAGTCTGCGCAATTTTCCTAATACTTATTTAGTCATGTATTACCGTGAGAAATGTAGTCTATGCGGTTGTTTGTTTTAGGAAATACAGTTCTTATTTACAAAGGCCTGTGTTCTTTTAAGTAGACTATAGGGACTGCTGTCTGCAGTAATAAATATGTGTTTTTTTCAGGAACAGTGAAAGTGAAACCTAAAGTCTGATGAGTTTGGTGATAAATTGGTTGTAATGATAATGCCATGCCAGCACGTCCAAAACCAGCGTTTAACTTAACAGTTAACTACGTGGAACGTTAAAGCATAGCTTGATAAACAAGATGTTAATTTAGCCTGTTTTTAAATATAACATATTTTAGGTTTCGTTTTTAATTTCCTAGATTTCAAACTTACGAAGCAAGACAATAGGCCTACATCAGACATTTTTAATTTAAGTCTTTCTAGAGTTAGGTGAGCGTGTTGGATACTTTATTGTTTACAATCGTGCATTATTTTTTGGTTGTAGTCCACAAACATGAACGACAGTCTAGAGTCTCAGACGTTGCCTGCGGAAATGGAGTCAACAACCTTCTCTCAGGTCGTCTTTGTTGATGTTCCGCGATCCTACCCACCTAACACCAGTGTCACCTGTTGTTACACTTTGACGGCTGGCCTACAACCTCACCCTAGGGACTGGATTGGTCTTTTCAGAGTGAGTCTTGCCAACATGTTGAGCAATGTTGTCTTGTGACGTCCTCGAATTAAAAACATTTTCAGTCAGTTCTGATTTACGACAATGAATGTTAAGTCAGTATTGATGAGTATCAACATATCCGGGTAGTTGAAAACGCAGTTGGCAACTTGCGCTGTTGTGTATAGTAAAGCACACGAGTGACTTTGCCAACTTTTAGATGGGTCTAACGTGCGACTCGACGTAGACAGGCTGTTCATGTAGGCATGTCTGAATAACAAAGAAATGTTGTATGTTTTTTCCCAGTAAGAACAAATGCAAGCTTATAGGAAACAGCCTTATGCTGTAAAACTGTAACAGGGAGACTATGTGTGACTGTGCATGTTGTGTGTAGGTGGGTTGGAACACCACTCAAAACTACCACACCTTTGTGTGGGTGGAACCCTGCCTGGATCGATTAGGACCTGACCCTGTGAGACGACAAGTGGTGTTTAATGGTAAATCGAAACATTACCACTGTGACCACCATACTGCTGTTAATCATATTTTATCTGTAAACTATTTTGGGTGTGAAAGGCTGTGTGAGTCTGTCATATTCAAATGCATAGAAAATTGGGAGTTGATTAAAGGTGCTGTATGTATGCACTATTGTTGTCAGTGAAATTAGTGTTTCAGTTTAACATGTTGCCTTAATCTCTGGTGCCATACCAGGACCATTTATATGATTACTTGCTGTAAATTTCTTACGTATAGCACCTTTATCTCCAACTGAGATGAATATTTTGGAAATTATTATTGTTTGTATTGCTTTCTCCTTATTTACCTGATGATCAGTATTATCCCTATATGCACTTAACTGCCATTTGTGGGGTTATTTCCTGCATAGACTACTACCTTCCTAAGGATGATGGACATTACCAGTTCTGCTATGTGGACAACAAAGGGCAGGTCAAGGGAGCCAGCACCCCCTTCTCCTTTGAGACCCCTGTGGATCAAATGCTGGACACCAGCCTGGAGACAGACATTTTGGTCATCTCAACACAGGTCTGTGTTAGTATTGCATTCACACACACTGGCAGGTCAATAAGGGCAGTCAGGGGGCAGCCTAAAGGTTAAGGAGTCTGACCTGCAACGAAGGGTCAAGAGTTCAGTTCCTCACATTGACAGATGGATGGGGAAAGTGAATGTAGGGGCCTAAAGCTTGCACATCTGTCTCCAGTCTGGGTGCTGGACCACACCTGGTGAATCAATTAAAAATTACAGTCCAGCATTATGCTCCCAAAGAAAGCCTTTTTTAGGTAATTAAAAGGTTTTTTGGCAGCATTATACTGGTCTTAGGGGAAGTGAATGACCAGCAGTATCCTCCACTGCTAAGGTGCACTTGAGGTAGGCATCTAACCAGATTGTATTCACATGTGTCATCACTGCTGTGTGTCGGTGTTTGTCAGGAGTAGCACATAGTGTAAACCTGTGCATAGCAGTGTAGGACACAGTCAGTATGGTTATATAGAAGTAAATAATCAGATTGCAGTCTTATAATTCACCTTATTCTGATTAGAAATTGTCATGTAACTTGAGAAATCCAATTGAAATCAGATTTGTGCGTATTCACTTGCCATGCAAACTGAGATTAATGCTTTCATCAGGTATCTCTGTGCATGTACCCACACTGAGTGTTGTGTGTTGAGTTTGGCCCTGTGTATCACAGTGCTAGATACTATAAAAGTGTGACTGACTGCAGGAGCAGACGGAGCAGATGGAGAGAGAGAAGAACGAGCTGCGTCTGGAGGTGGAACAACTCAAGGAGGGCAAACAAATTCTGAAAACTGAGCTCGATGAAAGACTGAAAGAAATCCACCGCCTCAGGGTTAGTCTGACGATGCTTTGGAATACTGTTTGACAGTAGCTGTAAACTTTATGTATTATCTCACCATGGAAACGCTCTTTAAACGCAGACTAAAACAACCATTGCCTTATGTGAGTTTTAACCTTTACGGGAATTTTTGGAGTTTTTGAACAGGATGCAATCTACAACAATGGAAGATTCTGAAATTCCACATGATGTTCTATGAACCCAAACATTCTTAAGAACTTTCCTCCTCCCAACATTTCCATCATGCTTGTGTGATGGTACACCCAACCTAAAGGTTAATCTGGCTTCTTAAATGCCAGTGTTGGTGTCTTCGTATTTGATGAGAAATCATGTTCCTTCTTCATCAGGTGACAATTGAAGAGATGAAGAACCCGATTAGCACAGATGCAAAGGCACCTGTATGCAAGAGCACAGATGTGTTGACGGAACAGTTAAGTCCTGAAGTAGATGCTGTGTCTGATGTTAAGCAGACAGAAGAGGTACTTTTACACTTCTAACATCTACTTGAATTTGTAATCACTGGTGCAAATAAATTGAAGATACATCACTGTGCACTTACAGTAAATATCCACAATTTAGCTATTTAATTATGTTGGATAGCTTTAGACACAGTATCATAGCTATTTCATGCTAGAATTGAAAGACTACCTATGACTTGTCTGAATCATATGTGGGATTCTGGGTGGTCCAGCTAAACAAACCCACAAACCTCTTTTTCCTGGTGGTACCTATACTGTGTAAACATGAAATAAATTAATATCTGAAATTTCCAGAGCCTTGCACAGTCCCAGGTGCCTCTTGAGGAGAAATATGACAAAGCATTGCAGAAGATCAATCAATTGAAGCAGCAACGAAAGGAGCTTAGGGCAACTTCTGAGGACCAACAAGCAGAAATCACACAGTAAGTCTTAAAACATAACCTCTTTGCAACATCCACTGCCATGTTTGTCTAATGTGAACTAGTGACATCTCACTGGGAAGAATGTTTAAACAAGTGAATCCCTTGGCAACAGTTAATAATTTTCATTGACTAATAAATCATTGTTAGAATTCTTTTGTACAAAAATGGCCAAACAGTTATATTTTGTTGCTGTTATTAGTAATGTATTTTGACTATCCTGAAGGTTAAACTCCAAGGTGAAAGAGATGGAGCAGGACCTTAGCAGACTGAGAGATGACCTTCAACTACTTCAGGTGTGTAGAATTGACCAAACATTATAACCCATACATATATTGTGTGGGCCTCGAATGATTTTAAATATTGTATGTACCCCCTCTACATATGTATTTGTTGTATCCAAATACACATTTACCAATGTAGAACATTACTAAGTTAAAAATATCAAGTTACAATTCAAAGCTGCACCATAACTGTGTAACGTGAGTAATTAAAAACACATAACTGCCACAGTTATGTCATTATTGTGTAGTTATAATAACAATGTGGTATGTTCCCTCCAGGTGGATTTCCAGAGCAGTCAGAAGGAGAACAAGAAGCTGCATTCTGACATGCAGCCGGTGGAAAGTCTGAAGAAAGACCTAGAGGGACTGAGGAAAGAGAATGAGACTCTGCAGGCAAACATGTCAAGCCTTACACCTCAGAGAGATGACGAAAGCAGTGTGAAGGTAGGTCTGAAATAAATCTGAGCTTTGAATTATTTCTAATTAATTTTAAAACTAAATTTAAAAATGCACTGGTGTTAGCGATCAATTGTCCAGAGAAAATCGAACTCGCCTTCACAAAAAAAAATTCACATGTAACAACAGAGCAGGTCTATCTCTTGTTCAGCCTAACTGGACTATTGTTTTTTTCCCTCACAGATCCAAACGGATGCTTTGTTCAGCCAGCTTCAGGACACCCGGATCCAGCTACGGCAGGAGATGCAGGGAGCCAATGAGGCCCGCAAGCGCGCAGAGGAAGCCGAACGTGAGCTCAGGGACCTGAGGAGTCAGCTGGAGCAGAAGGCCACCACTGAGTCAGCCAATGAACCCCAAAGCCAGGACAGCAGCCTGGAGGTGAGACACCATTTAAAGACTGTAATGGAGGACCATTACTATGGTTGATAATGTGCTCTGGCTGCCATTCCAGTGACCCTGGTTTGTTGGCATTGCAGTAACAGTGCTTGTTTGGTGACAGCTCTTGCTGTTTCCTACAAAGACCCCGTGGAGTGAAAGCTGTATTTGATTTGCCAACATCAGAAAACTGTGTGTGAAAAGATGCTAGTCTAAAGTTTTACTGAGTTGTGGACTCATGCAGCTTTATATTTTTTTCCATCGCTTTTCATGGATGGTGTAAGTAGGGTGGGACAAAAACATATCCTGCCCAGTAAAACACATCAAGGGCTTTGAGCTGACACCCCTACAGCACCTGGGCACAGAAAGTATAACCTATAATTTTCACCACTTTGAGAACTAACTTTATCTGGTAGCACAGTTAATATTTGCACACAATTGACAAGGTGATTAGAAAGAGCTCTTTCTTTGGTAGCTTAGAGACTATTATTTTTACTTGACTGAGTGTTAGGCAGTGTTCTAGTACTATGCCATTCCTTTTTTGGTAGCGGAGTTATTGTATAGCTTAAGATGTCTCTATGTAAACAAAAGTGAGGGGATTATCTGTGGGCAGCCATTTTAACTCAGTCCGCTCTCCTTTCTTCATCATCTTCTCTTTCCTATGTAATGTCCCTCGTGCAGTTTTCTGGAGTCATATGCATGTGCCTGTCTTACCCATAGGCTAAGTATAAGGAGGCTCTGAAGACTATTGATGACCAGTCTGTCATTATAGAGCTGGCAAAAGAAGAGCAGGAAGACTTTGCTAAGAAAAATCAGGTGACTAACTTCAGACTTTGTAGCAGCAACACAAGTATGAATGTTCTGGATGTTTTCATTTATTTTGGACTCAGGGCTGAACATTATGTAGAAAATATTGCAGTATCACAACATACAATATCGCAACATACATATCTCAAAACAGGGCTTAGCTGCAATAACTTATAGGTTTCTAAAAGCTTTTCTTTTGCGGTCCACATATAAAAATATTTAGCAAACAAGATGGAGCCCTACTATCCTTGATGCCCTTTCCCTATAGCCCAGGCTGTGTATATTTCACTATTTGTTTGTTTATTGACAATCATATCGCCATTGCTAAGCTATTGCATGTTTGCCTGATATCATGCAGTCCTAATGGTCAGTGCGATACTAATTATCTGCCACTCTGTGTTCCTCAGGAACTTGAAGCTCAGATCGGTCTGTTGAGAGCAGAGCTGAATCGTGTCCACACAGCTGCTCCCGCTACTCCAGACCCCACGCTGTATCCCTACCCTGGCTTCCCATCTTTCCCAGATCCCAGCACTGGCAGACACGATTCCCTCATCTATGGGAATCCTTATGATAATTCAGGTGAGTGTCCCTGGGGGTATTCCAGAAAGCAGGGTAGGTCAACGAGCTTGGAAAGTCAACTCAGAGCAAGTGGTACACTTTCTAAAAGGAGAGCCCTGTGGTTTTGTTTTGATAGTAGAATGAAGCCATAAAACTCTTCTATTAGGAGGTTCATGACTCACTCTTGAGTTAACTTATCTGGGTTAGTCAGTAAATCACCTGTATGGAACACCCTCCCTGTCTGTTACTACCACTAAACACTATTTGTCATCTAATCAAATTTAAATGCCACCCAGTTTTGATCAATGGACGTTTTTTTAATCTAGTCATTTATAGCTATTACTTGTGCTAAAACTGTATTTTTTTTCTCTCCAAAACAGAAGGTGCCTGCGAGGACAAGGTACGAATGCTTAAGCTTTTTCCCAATCTCTTGTTTGTTTTGCCAACTGCTTGATGTTCCACCTGATTAAACTGATGCCATTGCCACAATGCTGTCCCCCCCCCCACCCCTCCACAGATACCCCAATGCCAGCACTGCCTGGCAGCCTTCCCTGGCCTCACCAAAGAGGAGCTGACACAGCACGAGGACAGCCACAAAGTGTGTCCCATGTGCACCCTCATCTGTGACGAGATGGACCAGCAGGAGTTTGAAGATCACGTCTACACTCATGACCTATAGAGCTGCTTCAGAGTTCAGAGTTGTTGTTTCGGACTGCTGATAGGCACCCAAATATTTCATTAGTTTAAAAGGCAGTAATTTACCTGGCAAAATTTCCTGTGTTCTGTTGGGAGTTATTCAAGTACATATTTAATTGTAGGACAAATTCACAGTACATCGTAAAAGTTATTTTTATCATGTCTACGGTTTTAAAATGTGCTTCTTTTGAAATGCATACAGCTCTATTACTGTCACAGTGTAATATTTTAAGTAACTGGAATTCTTTACCGCACTTTAACTGCACAGCAAAAAGGAAACGGAGTGCCCACTGTAATATCATTTTGCTATAACATTATATGGTTCATTTTTTGAAAACGGTGATTGAGTATGCCTAAAGCTATATTTAAGATATATATTTAAGAATAAGATAACTCAGTAACAGATTCCGACCCCGTTGCAAAGACTATTATCAGTTAAAATGACAGCATAATTAAAACACAAATAAAGCGTATCATTTATTTATCTAAAAGGCTTTTTGTCATATTTACAAAGAAACAACATAAACAGTATCATACATAGATATGAGAACGTACAATATGCTTGTAATCGTTTTCACGCATATTTATAACTTTGGACACTTTGAGGTCTTGAAGGAAACTCAAAGCAACGGCACTGGAATTGGTCTCCCGAGGTTAAGCGCCATCTCTGTGCTTCCTCTAAAGTTTCAGCTTCTTTTGTGTAGTTAATGCACACCCAATGTAATACCTATACAAAGACCAGTTTTGCTCTCTTTTACAGACATCCGATTTTGTTTACTGAAACAACACACGGTGGTAAAAAAAAATCAGCTTCTTAGGGTCTTAGTGTGTACCATAGTCACTTCTTAAGGCGTCATCTGATTGGCCTCCTCTGGTGTGACATCACGGGAGGTGAGTTCAGAGAAGAGAGCTGGTAGCCAATACTGAGGCTCCCCTTCAGCTTGGGAATCCAGCCATGCCAACCCCTCCTTCAAAAGATGGTCCTGAAAAATGCCATATTTAAATAAAATAAAGTTTCGCACACCATCAAAATTGTGTAGTCAGTTAAAGGCTGATAGTCATTCACTCCATTGGTAAGACTGAATTAGAAAATGATAATAATTTATGGAAATATTAATATTTATGAATAATTCACATATATTTCACATATACAGCAATAAGAATTCATCACTTTAGTGAGTTCTATGTACTTTGTCAAACTCCTGAAGTGCTGTGGAGGCTGATGATGCATTTCATACATGAAGTGAAGTTGTCATAGATTACATGTAAACAAGGACAAAGCTGCACTCACCACAACATGACTTGCCCGCTCTTTTTCCCAGTTCAAACTCTCCTTTATCTCGCTTATGGTCACGTAGCCCTTTTTCTACATGTAACCCAAACACACAGAATTGGGTCAGTCTTAAATTTCGTAAAAAGCAGCATGGTTAATAAGACCTCTCCACATGTTTTATTAGCAGAGAGCAACAAGCAGGGGGTATATTACAAAGATGGTAAAGTGATAAACATAGATTACTCTGAGGTAATGGTAAAACTAGCCTAGGAGGGCAGGATTTTCTTAACCACCAAGTTTATGACCACCCATAAACCAGGTTTGTCACTTAACCACCTTCATACCCCAAATGTCTGCCAACTTTCACGCAATCAGTTTGAGTCATGCAAATGGCTTGTTTTGTTGGAATGCTGTTCATGCAGTTGGACAGATGATTGGCTCTTGGCAGCAAAACAGTCAGGATATGTTCAGACACCCGCCATTTTGGCATTACGAAGTGTACCAGTGCATTTTTTAAAGACAATTTCTCCATCTCCTGTTATACAAGAAAGTTTCTGACAACACCATTGACACCATGGGTATGCAGCCCAGACCCATGCCCACCCCCACCCTCACCCCTGAACGACAGACTTTCATATTACCTCTGCTAGCTGCAGCACTACTGTGTGGTCCATGTTGAGCTCAGCAGGGACTGACTGAACCAGATAGGAGCCTCCGACGGGAATCATCCCAAATCCATTCCCCATCGCTTTCAGCTTCTTAATGGCACGCACCAAGTCATCTCTAGAGCAGGCAGAAGGACATTTAGTTATGGTTTTCGTTCATGTTGTATAAGTGTGTGTGCATTCCTGGAATATCACTTTCTTTGATTAAAGGTGCTATAAGTAGAATTGTGGCCAAAACTGGTACTGCCATCACATTTAAGACACTGTAAAGCATCAATACACAATACACAAAACCAAACATGAACAGACTTTCCGGGCTGTAAATATTTTTTCAAATTCAAATATTCTGGCTGTACTTTTATTGTCAGTGAACAGTTATCAGCATTTCAGTTCATCGCGTTTCCTTAATCTCTGGTAACATATCAGGACTATTTAATGTTTTCCACATGTGGCACCTTTAAATATAGTGGACATTAAAATGGTATGCCTCATGCACCAGCACAAAATGGATTCTCTGAACACACTCACTGGCTTACATCCTGACCATACTTTCCACGTCCTTTTAGCACACGGTGGTGGAGTTCATCCAGAGTGATAAGGCCTGAACAAGAAAAGAATGACCGGGCTTTTAAACAACAGGTACTTACATGAATGATGTACCTTAATCTTAGGAATGTGCTTTTGAGGCAACCTATAGAATACTGATATGAGAAACTTTGTCATGTATTAAATAGTATGTTATAACCAAACATGAACGTTATGTTGTATAACTGTGGGGACTGTGTTTAAATTCAGTAGGCTTTAATTCAGATGTTTAAAAAGAACACAAAATATAGCCTCACTTACCACCATTTCTATGCTTCAGAGCTAGACAAACTTCAATAATCTGCACACCAAGCTCATAATAGAAGTCCCCAACGCCAAGCATCTCGGACCAAAAGCCTTTCCCCGCTGTGGAATACAGTAAACCAATGTTTACCAATTATAATAGTAATAATGTGCACCAATTATGGTGCCTCACCGACATAGTTTTGTGTCAGCCAAGATATTCATATCTTGAACAAAATATTATGGACTTGTACAAGCCAGTGTCAGCGTAGGTATACATATTTTGAAGAAAATGTTATAGACTCATACAAGCCAGGGGGTCGACACCAATAGTGGCGCACATTTCCTGAAACTGCAGGCGGAACTGGGAGTTTTTTCGGATCTCCTGTTTGTGCTTGCTGGCAAACTCTTCTAAGTGGGTCTTGAATGTTTCCAATTGTTTCGACATCTGGAGGAAGTGCAGTGGTCCATTACTGAGCTGCTAGGATAGCACTGATGCTCAATGGATTTTTGATTTCAATACACTTGTGCTGTGTTTCAGCTTACCTGTACAATCTGATCTTCAGCGAGAACTGTACCTCTTTCTTTGTACTTAGCCTGAGTGAGTAAGGTGCAGTGATTATGTTTCTGGTTAAGTAATACTAAACTCCTAACTCTGTTTTATTGTAAGATGTAAACACGACAGCTGAGAATAAGGACTGTATCAGCAACTATGTTCAACATTACCATAATCTTGCACACAAACCTGGACTAATAGATTTATAACCTGGAATAGAACAAATGACACCATACCTCCGCAAGCTTCTTTTTGGCTATAGCCCCCGCCCCAACACCTCTTCTCATTTTGATTCAGTGGTGCTCTCAAATGCTGTCAAGAAAACGCTTTACTCAGTGATTCTTCTCAGGTCGTTATGGGCTGTGGCCCTTATATACAATACTAGTATGTTCCTTCCACGAATCTGATGTTGTAAGCACGGTAGCTTTGATAACTGTACAATTACTTCCTAAATTCAGATAAACACAAGTAGCGTCTTCCAGTCTTCCACGGTCATTCCACAATGACTGACCTATCGTATGCGACACAGCAGTGCTTTTAAGCCTCACATAATTCATTTGTTCTAGACATAGGTTCTAGACCACACAAGTCCGCAAAACAACTTCAACAAACCAGGAAGTTATTCTCTGCTGTCTTCTTCTGCTTTAATGTGAGTCGAAAAAAGCACACGAAAAGACCTGCCCTATATTGCCATCTAAGGTGTCGGAATGGAAATAGATTGGCACAGTACCATCGTTTTTTTTCTTTTAAAGGTACAGTGTAATAAAGGCTGTTGACATTAAAGACACAGCCTAGTAAATGTTGTTAATATTGCATCAAACAACCAACACACATTTGGTGTTGGTGACCATGATTTAAGGAAACGTGTTATTCGGCTGGAATTGTGTGGCTGGGTAAAAGCTGCCCCATTTGCAGAACCATGTTGGGGTTGAGAGGACTGTGGAACAGTTATTGTGATAAGTGTGCATTGCATTGGATGGTAAAATGCAGGGGCGAATCTAGACCATTTTTAGAGGTGCCAAAGCACCCCCGTGAAACTGCTCGGCACCCCCTGGCTCAGTGCATTTTAAAATATTATATTGTGCTGGTGTATAGTTGAATGAAGAATTGTTGAAAAGTAATATTTGTTTAATTAAAAAGCCACTTTTGTAGGTAAAATTAGGCATTTAAAAATACACCAGAATGCAGGAAATGGCATCTAATTTATGAAAAATTTCCTGGGGGACACCCTCCAACTGCTTGCGACGCCCATGCTGTCAAGCCAAAGTGGTCAAACTTGAATGTTGTCGGGGAAAGCACAACTCTGACCAAAATGAATAATATATTATATATAATAATAGTGTTGTGTGATAGGCACTGGGGGCCGGGCACCACTAAAGACCAGATGCTAAAATCGCCCCTGGTAAAATGTAATTTCAACACTGAATGAGCAAAACACATTGAATTTATCAAAACACCTTTAATTTATTAAACAGGCTGATTGCTTTTTTTTCCAGAAGTGAAACGATTCTTCACCCATGAGAGGTCATGAGAGGGTCATTTAGTCAAAACATGCTGAGATGGGTCTCTTCCATATGGCAGCTGGCAGTATAGGGTAAACAATGTATCCCCATAAATGAGTCCTTGTTTTGAATTTTCTTGATGCCCATCTCAGATAACAGATCACTGAGCACTGTGAACACAGCAAAGATGTGGAAGATTACTTTAAAACATCACAACAAATAAATGCCACAGTGTATGGAAAAAAGAGTGTGGAAAAACTGCATGACAAACATGGATATATCATTATTAAAAAAGATACCCAGATCTGATTCCCTTGCTGTGGACCCACGAACTAAACTGCTTTTTCAGGAGTTCACTGAAAACAGGAGCCTCATCATCCTCTGGATTCATGAGATGCCTATGGGAGACATAGATTTTTTTTTTTAGAAAATATTTTTAATAACTGTAAAGTAAACATTTTATAGCTATAAATACCCTGTGCACACATTATCAAGATACTGCCCAAGCAAAAACTGAGTGACCTTCCTTTATAAATAAGAATAAAAAATAACACCATATGTTTAGATGTCCACATAGTTGCTTACTTTTTAAATTTCATATGACATGTTGTAGACCATTAGTAATTACAATTATTTAATTAACATTTTTACTAAATATTCCTCTAGAACTCACTCGCTTTTTTTCTCCCTTTGGTTGAGAAGGAAGTTCACAAAATTCTTCTGCACCATGGAGTCCATTATCTTGCTAATGTCACTTGCAATTGTGGACTCAGCATAACGGCGTTCTACATGTGCAGCATCCTTAAGTTGGCTGAGAAAAGGTACCATAATACCATAGTTATACAAATGCATAGTGTAAACATGTTATTTATTACCAATAATATGACTTGCATTTAATATACCAACATAAGTTAATATTTAGGTCTTGCATCATCTGTGAAAATTCATTGAGTCCAAAACGCAGTGCCTTAACAAATTGTATTTTAACCATTGCTCAGTTATCATACACATAAATATTAGTATAATTACTAAAGTCACCAATTGCCAATAATCACAAATAATGTTTAAATAATTTTGACAGAGCACCAGAGACAAATTCTGAAATCTTACATGTTTTCCTCAGCTAGTGCTTTTGCTTCTGCCTGCAGAGAGCTGCTCAGGCAGAGAGCAACCACTACAAATATGCCACTTTTCATCTTCTAATACCTGCAGAAAAAAAATCAATTCATGCTTAACAATCCCATACCTGAATATACAATAACATCATGCATCTACAGCAGTATTAACTGGTAGTTTTGTTCTTACCCTGTGAGAGAGAGAGAAATCTTGTGTGGTCAGTCTGATTTGTATGAGCTGTGTCACATTAACATGAAGTGGGCCTTTTTATACCACAGTATTACGTGTCGTGTCATAGGGGAAAATCACTAAGAAGAAAACACTTACCTTGTCTAACATTAGGGAATGTAATTGCATGACTAATATTCAGGTGTAAACACTGATAAGATTATGTTCCTGGGTAAAATCTGAACTTTCCCATATGGTTTGCTCAATTACGGAAACTAAAATATAACTTTGCCCAGTGGATTTGGCTAAATTACCAATGGCCGGCTCAGGAAAAAAGCCTTTTATGGGTAATTAACCTTATTGTACGGTCAATTGTGCTGATTGCTTGATGCTGATTGTACATGACATGAAGTCACAATTATTTTTTTATTTTTTTGCAGGAGATCCAGTCTGGATTATGATTAGAAAATTATTCTGAATCATTTCAGTCAGATGGTAGTTATCCAAAAAGGTTCTGTCTGGTTATATGGTAAATAGTGTTTGGGTTTTGTATGCCTTTTCAGACAGTAATGATGTTGTTTTTTCTCTTACAAGGTTTTTTGTTATTATAATATGGGCTAGTTTATTGTTTGTGGAAGAAAATGCTGTTTTCATAAACAACATGGTTTACAACTGTGTAGAATCACTGTGTTGATAATTGCCTGTTCTCACATCCAAAGCTGCTTTTACAAAAATCACAGAAAAGACCACATTTTAAATAGCCAGCCTACATGCAAGCACACAGTAAAGTGTAATATGGATTTCATTCTTTTATTTCATATCTTTAAATATAAATTCTGTACCAGCTTGTTTATGTTTAGGTAAGGGGAAGACCATTTTGCACAATGCCACTAAAAAAATAAATAGTGAAAAATTAAACATTATAATGCAACACAATGCCCAGCCCATAAGAAAAATGAATGACTACATTCATGTGCAATTACTACTCATTATGTTCTGACAATGGCATGACTTCAACTAATCAGTCTGTTTATAAGTCATAATTAATTAACTAATCAGAATCAAACTGAGTAAAATGGTTAGGCTACCCAAAATGAGGAAAAGCAGCCTGTTTCGTGACAGCTTTGTGGCAAAAAATCTATGAATACTTTGAATACTTTATCTTTCTTTATTTATTGATTACCAAAACACAGAGATACAAGAGCTTGTTGCACTTAACTTGGATATTGTCTTCATCTTTATTCAGCGGGCCATGGATATATTTTGGATATGGATATATCATGGATATATCATGGAGTATGGCTCTATCAGCTGTACACAACACCATGAAATTCTACTGGCATCTTTAAAGACTCAGGGCAGGAAGTGGCGACACGGCAAGTGGTAGAGCACACTAGGACATGTGCAGTATGTGGCAAGGCAAAGGAGCATCATTTATGGGAGGCAGGGGGGCAGGTGAGTGTAGCAGGCGTGTAATGGAGAATGCAGCAGGAGAGTGTGAGAGTGGTGAGTGAGCTGCCACAGATGTGACAGTTGCCACATGAACCATCTTGTAACAAATGTATTTTAAACATTATTTATTTATTTTATTATTATTATTATTATTATTATTATTATTATTATTATTATTATTATTATTATTATTATTATTATTGTTGTTGTTGCTGTTGTTGTTGTTGTTGGTGTTATTATTATTATTATTATTATTATTATTATTAGTAGTAGTAGTAGTAGTAGTAGTAGTAGTAGTAGTAGTAGTAGTAGTATTAATATTATTATATTTTGAAATATTGCCTGTTGATCAAAATGAAATATGAAAACCACCAGCCCCTGAATGGTTAGCTTCAAGAGGCACCCTTTCCTTTCAGTACAGAAACCAAAGGACACAAGGCACTGCTCACACAATTGCCTTCAATAAGAAAAATGCCGCAGCTTTATTTAAGAATTTAACATCAGTAACTCCAGGCATAGATTTCATACCTGTGAAATTTGTAACATGAGTGAGACAGGTATCAGCACTTTTGTACTCCAAGCACTGACGAGGGTTTGTGCTGAGCATGGATCTATTTTTCCTCTTGCTTGTGCCTGTCTTGGGTATGGGCAACAGCATCTCCCATTCTGTCCTTTTCCAGGAATGCATTAAAGATTACTTCATATACCTCAACTCTACTACTCTTTCTTAGTTAACCAACAGGCTACAAAGACTTGGACAGAGTATCTTCATTGTCATTGCAGGTACAACAAAATTGAATGCAAACCTTTTGGTGAAAGGATATAAATCTCAAGAAAAACAGTAAGTAAATAAATGTGAGACACCTATTAAAACCAGACAGTTTTGTAAATGGTTGGAACAAATATATGGTATGGCCTTTTACTCTCTGAAACTGGATTATCCACCTCTGGAAAGACACTGGCAAAAAATCTTTAAAATCATTCATCTGACTGACTTTACACTTCGCAGGCTTGGTTTATGTGTGAGTCCAGTGGCAAGTTTGATGGTGTTTGGATAAGAGATAAGAAACAGGAAACAGCTGTGGAACCATTCATGACTAGGCTCTACACTTGGCAGGTATATGGTCAAAACAAAAGTCAGTGCAGGGTCAAGTTTAACCTTGGATAAGAAGCACGAAAGATATTGGTAATAGAGCTCTTTAGCTGATTTTACTTTGCATGTTTCTTGTTACAGGCATGACTGAATGACTTTGTTTACAGCTGACAAATTATCTTTATGTTTTCATTTTGCGTCATCCCTTTTACAAGGGAGAAAAATGTTTTACAGTCTTTTGAATTTGATTGTAGTACCAGTTTTGGCCACAGCCCTACATAGCACCCTTAAATATCATAATTATGTAACACCTGTCTGTATGGATATTAGCGGTTGACTGCGAAAGAGTACGTTCACAGGCATTCTTACTTTACAATCTTCTTACAATATAGGCCTATAGGCCTGTATATATATCCACTTCATGTGCATTAAAAACTAGTTCAATGTCCAATTAAATGATCTTGGTTGGTAGGCTATAGTTAGGCTATAGCTTATAGAAATAGGTCATAGCTTACCAGGTTAATTAAAAAGAATTATATTTGCTTTGAGTCACTTTTTTGGCCTAGGCCTACATATGCATTAAGTAAAGGCGTCCCTTATATGCAGAACATTAGGCTAATCTGCTGAGGATCTCTTTGAAAGCAAAACAAGCACTGTAACCGAGTCAGCTGAATAGACCTAAATTAAAACCATTTAGAAATTGAACTGATTCAGGAAATGATGATTGTGAGTTTATTATGCTTGTTATATCCTGGTATGCGCTGTGGTCTTTTAACGTGGTCTTAATGGTTGAGCAACCATTTATTCTTAGCCTATGTGTATAGCCTATGCCATTTTTTTTTGTTTCTTTGATGTTTTAAAACTGTATGCTATCCCTCTCTTTAAATTTAACTTAGCCCTAGGCCTACTTAATATAGCGTATTTGCAATTCATTAACTTGGTTTAGCTTTATATTCCATTTAACAATCAAATAGTAACATAGTATTTTGTGCTTAGTAGTAGCGCGATTATAATTTAGTTTTTTAACAATTAAAAAGTCTACTGTTGCCATGCTCCGAAAATTACGTCATATCTGAATTTTAAACTTCTTGGGATCCCGCCCTACATGCATGTCGCGCGTGCGCATTTAATGGCGTTTTAAACATGTTTTGAAATGAGCGGAAACATGAAGTGGATTGAAGAGCCTGTGCAGAAAAATGGGGGATTTCGTTAAAAGTAACGTACATCATATTTGATCAGTACTAACATATCTGTAAAGTCCAAGCATGTTTGAAACAGGAAAATATGCCACAAATGAACGAATACTTGAGACCTTGCAGGCATGTAATGTTGAGGTAAATATTTTAACGCCAGCTTGCCAGCAAGTCTTGTTATTGTTTTCCCTCTCACCACAGCTAGCAGCTAGCCGACCAATCTCGGTGCCAGAGATCAGCTAGCTACGTAGCTAGCACAGTAAGCTAGCTCGCTGTGGTTGAGTGAATAGTCAAGCTACGTTTCAGAAAAAGGCCCTGCACCACCAAAACAATAAGGTAGAAGAAACTTGCTTTGTGTTGTGGTTATAATTTAAGTAATGAAACGTATCTAAGCTACATTGTATTTCGTTGGGTACCCAGAAGGCCTTGAATTCCTAAATTTGAAAGTGGGCACAGCAAATCAGACGCCATTAACGACAGGACGTATGAAAGCTACCGCTGGTTAGGTTGAAGCAGAGCCTGTAGCAAACCACTCATAGCTAACCGCCAACTAGCTAACACTAAGCTAGCTACTAGTTATTCGTAAATCGTCAACCTGGCGAGCATGTTTGCAGAATTTTGGGTAATGATATTCAAATGAAAGACATTCAGACATATTATGTTCCAACTGGCACCCATACATGTGTTGTTCCTATGTTTTGTTCGTCGTTGTCAGAAGCCAGGTTATGTGTACTAAACTGAAGGGTGTCTGTGTGGCAGTGTTTTTTTTATTGTGAGGGCTCGTAGCGTTAGCTTGTCGATTGCGCCACCACATCAACATAGTCTCCTTCATGGCGTATTGCTTCTCGGATAACTGTGATTTGGTCTGTGTGTACGTTCAGGGTTTATGTCGCCCTCAGTGTGTCTTTGCAACAGCCAGCGACGTTATGTCAACTGAACGAGCTAGCTAGCTAACACCATCACCACTAATATTGTGATAGACCATTAAAGTGCTTTCGTATAAATCCTTAATAATTTCCTTTGTGTTTTAGGGTGAAGACGTGACATTTCTACGGAACAACACATATCCACGGGCGTTGCACAACCTCCCCCATCTACGTTGCAGTTACAATTTTTGTGTTTTATTCCCCACGACTATGTGACATGCTTTGTTTACTAATGCACGTTCTGAAATTGGACCCAGAAAAGCTCGACCTTGACAAAGCTGACATAGCGACTGGTCACTCTGTCGTTATCAGAACAGACTCGTGTGTTTTCGGTTCAGACATTTATAAAGTCATTGGAGGTACACTTCAAGTGGTTGGCTCCTCGGTAAATCTTGGAAACTGGACGTGAATCACCTTCCTAAATCCGGCCGGACCCCACTCGGGAGAACCAAAACGAGAGGACCCGTTCTGCCCGGGTGCGCGTCTGAAAGCGCAGGGACGCTGTCATCCCAGGTCAAACACATGGGGGGCGAGGGAACCCCTGTAAAAACGAAAACTCCTCTTGGACAGACTAATGCTGTGGATGACCCCATGGCAATGAATTCGCACAGTAACTCCAGAGATGCTGGCACTGATGGCAATGCCAGGGGCATAGATGGCACTGGCATCCCCAACGCAGCATCCCTGGAGGCCAGTACAGACGGTAAGCGGCGGACCATCAGGAGGACCCCAAGTCACCCCCATGCTCAGGCCACTTGCCTCCGACAGATCCTCCTGCTTCAGCTGGATCTGATTGAACAGCAGCAGCAGGAGCTTCAGACGAAGGACAGGGAAATTGATGAACTAAAATCTGACAGGGACACGGTACGCAGACTTTGAGTATAAACATCAGTCTCTGTGGAGCTGTGAACATGTTCTCATGGATGTGTTGTGTTATGAGAGGAATTGAAAAGCAGTATTAATTCAGTGATTTATAATGGTTATTCCATATTTGTCACCAAAAATCCCCACTGATCACTTATTTGGTTGTCCTTTATACATTATCACTGCAATATTGACCTCAACAATGTGTGCATTTGTGTAAAGACTATACATGTCCTGTACAAAGCACAAAAGTCTCTGCAGGCATTTTGATGATTCAATTTCCATCTACATTACCTGCTCCTTCTACATTACCTCCTACAATCCATCTACATTACCCCCTTTTTTAAATATTTTTAGAATCTTATGATATTTCTATATGTATGTATATATATATATATATTTTATCTTATCTTTGGAATGTGTATTTCAGTTGCTTGCACGGATTGAGCGTATGGAACGGCGCTTGCAGCTCATCAGTAACACGCCACGTGACAAACGTCTGTTCCAGCCGCTGGAGAGATGGGTACCAGATTCAGAAGACTTCTGGGAAGGAGAGCAAGCAGGCCAAGCCGCTGCTTCTAAAAATGCGGTCCACAATAAAGATGGCAAAGTTCAGAAAAGGTGGGGGGAAAATGTGTGAAAATGTTGCTTGAACCAGATTCTTGTCTGATCAATCTGCTTTTTGCTTATTTTTATTTATTCATTAATTAATTTTATTTATTTATTATCATTTCACTTATTTATTGTTCTCTTGTCACTGCCAATACAGGAAACTTGGTTCCTCAGACCCCAAGACGCAGACACAGAAGCCCAGAGGAAAGGCAGCCAAGCTCAGTGCCCAAAAGGCTGACCGAGCCGAGGTGGAGAAGGCCCCCCCTGCGCCACTGTTCCAGAGAGATGTGCACCACAAGAGCGACCCCCCCGAGCCCCACAAGAGCGACCCCCACATGAGTCACAGTCACAGTCACAGTCACAGTCACAGTCACAGTCACAGGCAGCCTGCAGGCCAGGCCCCCCCTGTGCTGAGGCCAGTGCGGCAAATGAGGGATGAGCCTCGCGAGATCACGTCCATGGAGGACCTGCCGTACATGACCACCACGGAGATGTACCTGTGCTGCTGGAAACAGCCTCCGCTTTCCCCACTCCGGGAGACCTCGCCCAGAAAAGAGGAGGATGTGGACAGTGAGTGAAATCAGCTCCTGTCGCTAGATGGCTACTTCTTTAGTGTGATAGAGTTGTTTGACTGCCTAAAAAAACAATTAGGTCTTTTATGATGCAGTCACTGGTTTTTCATCCAAAATAATAATGCAAATTTTCATTATTTAAATATGAAATCCTGACTTGGAAATGTCTGAAATGTGCATGAATGCTTCATGGTCTAAAACAGGCACTGATGAATATCATTAAAGCAAAATACTATCAGCATAGCTAATGCAAATAAGGTGAATGGAGGCCTGTCTAGTCTTCCGGTTTCAAGCCACATTGTTTTATTTTTTTCTTTCTATTGCTTACATTAATGTTTGACACTTGTGTTTTTGTATTTAGTTCCATCGTGGAGAGAGAACAGCATAGAGCCGATACACGACAAGACAGACATCCCTGAGGTGAGACACATACATTTTCTCTTTTTGTTTTTCTTTTTGTCCATGTTTACCTCAGTGGCTCTACATTTCGTAAGGTTGAAGAAAAAAAAACGGATCACAGTATATTTCTATAATGACAACGGACTAGCTTTTCAGGAGCTCACAGACAATAATCAAAGAGAGAAGTTTGAGTGTGAGAACTCTTCTCATGTGTTACAGTGAGGACAGAGTATGTAGTTGACATTTTGTAATGCAAAATGTGTAAATTCATGTAACATCAATGTTTTTTGCCTAGTTATACTGTTTTGTAAAAAAGGAACTTTTGTCAAATTGTAGTATTCTAATTTTCTTTTTCTCCCCTGTAGAATTTGGATGATGGCGTCTTCCTGAAAAGACATTTAAAGCTGGAGCTGGATGAGAAACGAAGGAAAAGGTGGGTATTTTGTATTTTTTTTTCATCCTCAAGGCCATACTTTATCTTGTATCCTCCCTTTTACAGTTGTTAATGAGGTCAGAAGATTGGGCCTAGATTAAATAGGTGGGAAACACATTAACCTCAGTAGATGTCAGAGATGGAACATGGTATGTTGTTGATGTTCATACTATGGGTCTCCCCCTTGGGGAGAGTATATAAATTAATCCCATCTCATTCCATCCCAACATGCTGTTGTTGTTTTATATCAACAAAAATATTTTGGATACAGTGTTGGGTTTCTACTTATAACAACCATACCTAACACTACTCCCCCCCTCATTGCTTTAAATGTTCTATAGAAATAAAATAACCTGACTTGATTAAATAGGGTTTTGAGAGCTCACATCCCGCGGTTCTTTTACCCTACAGATGGGACATCCAGAGGTTCCGAGAGCAGAGGATGCTCCAGAGACTACAGCAGCGAATGGAGAAAAAAGTGGTTGTCCAGGAAACTGAGCCAGATCTCATGTCTTTCTATCCAGAGATGGAGGATGGTATGTTTAAATAAAGTGTTTGGTTCAGAACAGAGGCGTCAATCCCGGCTTGAGACAGTAAAAACCCTGTTACATTGATTTAGTTATTTTCTAAACCAGTTAATCCTGATGAGCACACAAATCATCTGACAGGTAGACCAGGCTAATTAGTAGAACTGCTAAAGTGCAAAGACAGAGGGAATACAGGGCATGGTTTTTACTTTCTGACACTGGGACTGACACTTCTTGTATAGTTTCTTTAGCTAGAGGCTGAATGGAGATGTTTTTATTTTCATGTGGTGTTATTTTTTTTTGTAAGGGTATATGAGTGACTTATGTAATGTTTTTGTGTTTTGCAGTGGAATCCATTATAATCACACCCTTTCTGCCAGTCATGGCTTTTGGAAGACCTTTACCCAACCTCTCCCCTCAGTAAGTGGCAATTCGGCCTCAATTCAGTATGCTATATACTTTTGAACTAGCTTTAGATTTTTTCTGTCATCCTTGGAAATAACCTCAATTGTTAGGCCTACCTGTGCTATACAACATCTCAAGACTTATTAACCGTTTTCAAGCCTTCACCTACAACCTTTTTAATCCCCATAGGAACTTCGAGCTGCCGTGGCTGGATGACAGAAGTCGCTGCCGCGTGGAAAATCAGAAGAAAAACGCTCCACACAGAAACTGTAGAAAATGACACCACCTATCACTCGAAGCTTAAACAAAAATCCAACACAGACACACAAGCAGAACTTTAAAAAGTGTTATTGATGGCTGAGTGTCGACGGCAGGACCACCACCTTCGCTGGTAAAGCCTTGAAAAAAGGCCAGGAGATAGAGGCCACAGATAAAGGCCTCTGAAATAGGAGCCGTGTCCCCCCCTCTCTGTGGAGCAGCAGGGTGGGTAGGGTACCCCAGCGAGGCTGGGTGGGTGGGTGCGGTGCGGATGGCCCAAGGCCCGATGGATCAGCGGGTGAGCGCAGCGCTGAAACACGGCCGCCAGGGCTGGTCTGGTCTGGTCTGGTCTGTGGCAGAGATCAGAGATCAGCCACAGCCACACAACGCAGTAAGAAGAAAAACCACAAGGAAAAAAGCAATAGTGACTTGAAACGCTGTCCGATTTTTTTCGAAGTATGTGTATATTGACTATGGAGTGCCAGCTTCTTGTTGTGGAGGGGGGCGGGCTCCTACGCGCTCTGTTAATGTTTACACATATTTTTGTGTTTTTGTTCTCTTATTTGCCTTGACTGAAACCTGTATCAAAATGTTTCCTTTTGTGTGTGCGTGTGTGTGTGTGTGTGCTTTCACTGTAGTGACCTTGGTTGTGCAGACAAAGCTTAAAAAGTGAAAACTAGTTTCTTGGATGAGAAAGTGAAATTGTGAGGTAAACGGTGTGGTTGGTAGGCATTGCCGATGCACAGCATGCATGTCCTGTTGCTTAGTCTCATCTCACTAATGACTGCTGCAATATGCAGTAGATTGTTTCATAAGTTTATATGCTTGTGATCTTTTTTTTTTTAAAGGAACACTCCACATTTTTGGGGTAAATAGGCTCATTTTCAGTCTCTCTTGGAGTTAAACAGCTGTGTTTAAAAATGGTAAAACTCATTCAGCCAATCTGTAGATCTGGCAGTAGCACTTGAGCTGTTTGGTTACCATAAAACATTGAATAAGATTAGACCTGTAGTATGCTAACTGATCTAATTTGATTCAATGATTTATGCTAAGCTAATAGCTAAAGTGCTACTGCCAGAGCCAGAGACTGAACCAAAAATGGTAAGGCTTGGCTGTTTAACTCTAAGGGAGATGGAAATTGGGCCAATTTCCCAAAAAAAAGTGGATCCTTCCTTTGTCTGTCTGGTGGCATCGGAGAAGGAAGAAGTGAATGCCCCATAAACGGGCAGAAAGAAAAACTTGAAAAAAGCTCTAAAACTTGTTTTATTGTGAGTGTGTGCATGGTTACATTGTTTGTTTTAAATGGGCACTTGGTGGCAAAAGCTGACACTGAAACCTATTTTGTCAGAAATAAACCCTCTGGAGGCATGTGCCTCTGGTCAGCAGAATGCTGTTAGTAAAAACATTGAGGCTCCTGTCTTCAAATTGGCTTGTTTTTTTTGTTTTTTTCATTCAATTTGTCACAGATCTGCACTTGCGTTGAAAAGTTTGTATCAAAATTAATCAGTGATGTCACTGTCATTGCCCATCTGAGATTTTCCCACTTTTTAAAAAATCTTAAGGGTTTCCCCCAGTATTGTTTGTCTTGGAACGTTTTCTCGTGAGAAGGGAAATGAAGGTATCAACAATGTTTGGCTCCTACAGCATCCTTTTATCCAACTCCGCCATGAGTATTGAGTTCAGAGTTAACCTAGTGTGCAGTCTTTTACAAACCCCTGTTTAATTGACAGTCGCTTTTTTCCCCCTTGTTGGCCGTGTAGGTCTTGAAGACACACCTATGGTCTAACTCGTTTGTAGCACAGAAGCACAAAAAGCCACTTCAGGAGATGGCAACAGCTGACATCCTGTACAAGTTTTAAATACATAAAAACCTCTCACCTGTACATAGACTACGTAACTTTACAACGGTTGTACATAAGCAAGACATGGCTGTTATTTTTCTATTATTTAATTTTCCAAGTGATGTATAACCAATACTGTCATTCTATGATAGTCTGTTCATAAAATACAAAAAAGGTTTTGGAGCAAAAAATACAAAGCTTATCATTTTGTATGACACCATCTTGCCTCAGTCATTGAGTTCTTCTCCTTTCCAACTCATACGTTATATTAAAATAAAAAATATATATAATAATATAACATATTAAAAATGCATTTGATACATTTTCTACAGTAATGCATCTGGCTTGAAAAAGCTCCCAACAACCAGCAGCTTTGGGAAGCCATGACAGTGTTGTGACTAGTTATGCTCTTGCCCCTATACTGGCTGTTTAGCATCACTTGCAGATTGCAGCTGTATCACTATACAAACCTTGGGTTTTAGTCTGAGTGTTTGTTCCCTACATAATATGTAAAACGTGGGAGAACGTCATGGCTGTAGATTGGAAGTATTCTGCTGAGACAGATGAAGCACTACAGGGTCCTACTGTCATGGAAAACATGGTAAAATCATGGAATCTTTAAAGGCCATTTTTCAGGCCTGAAAAAAAATCCTGAAATTTAGGAAGTTGTTTGAAAGTTTAGGAAAAGTCATTTAATTTAGGACAGACAGACAACTATATAATTAGAACACAATTGCTTATATTTGTTGTATGTTTTTACTTTGGCACAGAATTTGATCATCCTTTTCCCTTATTTAAACACATATTACTAGTATGGCAGGAAATAAGATATTTCAGCACAGACTATTATTTGACAATCTGTGGCACCAAATACACAATATTTGTAATAGTAAGTAACAGTAAATTGTCTTTAAAACTTTATTCAGGCTCATGGAAAGGTTTTTAAAACCCTGGCACTAGTATGTACTAGTATGAAGCCATAGAAGGCCAGATGAAGATCGGATGCCAGTATAGGCATGCATCCTGCGTAGGAAAAGGCAGTGTGTCTGAGAACAGTCACTGCATGTGGTGTGCTTAAATGTTTTCCTTTGCCTTCACATTGTTCGCAAGGTCTACAATTAGACAGGTAAAACTGGTTTCTGTGGTATGGAAATATCCACATGCCAAAATCTTTGCAACTTGTGTCAGGTTTCAAAATCAAAGACTGATAAGTAAAAAAATTGTGCTTTGAAGGTGTGAGAGGAAATCTGGAACACACATCACACAAATAGACCTGATTTTGGTAAATGTGAAAAAATGTTTATTTGAGCAAACAAAAACAAAATAAGAAATAATTTCTCAAAAAATATAATACGACCCTCACCCCCTCTTTTGAAACACTTTCAAAAGTTACACTTCCACAATACTTGTTGCCACTGGAGGTGATCGTCTCAAATAAGGGCAATTCCGGCTTCACTGCAATCTTAATTTTCACTTACATAATATTTATATTTAATAGTTACCATATACCTCTCCACATACCATGTAAAGATATGCACAATTCGTTTAATTTAAAAAGAAAATGTGTGGCACCACAACTTGCACACAGGACTTAAAACCTTATAAATGTATTTCTTAATTAGAACCTATAAACAGATTCCAGAGATAGTTCTAAGCTTTTTTCTGAGACTGTCAAACATATTGACCTTCATGTGAATGAAAAACAGCGAGAGAAAGAAAAGTAAGAGAACAGTCCTTGGAGTGCACCAGTATGACAACATGATGTCAGTCCCACAACACAACCTGTGTACTTGCCCACACACATACAATCAGAGTGGACAAAAGTGTAGTGATGCACCAGTTATTACAAATGCAACTATAAATCTGTAAAATCAGGGGCTGCTTTGCCTATTTATTTTTAGCAACGGCAGGGTAATTAGTGTTAAATTCCCTCGAGGCTTTAGAAATAATCAAAACGATCATTTGCTTAATAACCGCATGCTCCCCTTTAACCTCCCATTTCACCAACACATTTTGTCTGAAAAACAATTCGAGGGGACATAAATTTGTTTGGATTATGACTGGTCATTGGTAAAGCACAAGAGTATATACGGCACATTTAGCACAGAAATAGTGATAAAACGAACCCAACAAAACCATACGCTGCTGAACAAAGACACCTAAAAAAAACGCCCCGGTGTTTGTCCTTATGTCCTACCTCTTATGCAATCTATGTCAGAAAGAAAAAAGAACAAAGAAACTTTACACGGTTATATCTGTATTAAAGCCTCCACCCAAGTCTGCCGAGTTCCTCCTCAGTCTCTCCTGAGGTTGTTCAGTCTCTCCTCCAGGTCGGCATCTGCGTCTGCCAGCGCTGCCTGAGGTTCGGCCTTCTTCCCGCCGGCTACAGACAGACTGCCTCCCGTAGCGGGCAGATCTATTTGAAAGGAGACGAAAAGACAAAAGGTGGTATTTGCATTACATTTAAGGTGCTTGTATCCAAATTGCCTTACAATGGCGGGAAACAATTAAGCTGAGGCAACATAAAAGACTACAGAGTAAGTGCTAGGAGACAAGTTGAGAGTATATGTTAGGTGTCGGTTAGGTGGTTTATAAGCCAACCAGTGCACTATGCGGGGTGAGCTACATTTTTTTGTCCTATACAAAGTGCACAATATAGTTAACGAGTGAACAGTGGATTAAGCTTTAGATATTAATATAAAGACAATACATTGGGAGATAGCAATGACTTAAGGACATGGAGAGGTTTCTGTAAATCAATCCGTAGTCCTGTTTGAGGTTACAGAGTGCTGCTGGTAGGAAAAAGAAAGAGAAAAATTGATGCAACATAGACCAAAAAATAACTGGCCAATACTATGTGAATAGAGCATAAGGAAATTAAACTGAAAATTAGTTTCTATGCCCCATTCAGTAAGTGTTAGCTACCAGTTCATTATTTGGTCTATGTTGCATTAAGTGTTCTTGTTTTATTTTCTACCAACAGCACTTGGTGACGTCAAACAACAGTGCTGTGGATTGATTCACACCAAACTTCTCCTTTAAAGATTATTTTACTGCAATTTAACAAGAAAGGATCTTACTTGAAAGTTCGTCTGAAAGATTAAGGCCCAGTTCATCCAAGACTTGAGAAACGATGGCATCACTACGGCAAAAATGAGAGAAAAGCATTAGTCAAAAATTCTACTTCACATGAAGTAGTTGAAGGAAAGGACATGACATGAAGTACTCCTGGAGTACTTGAAGGAATGGACGTTCAACTTACCTCTCATCTTCGTCATCTTCATC
Source organism: Setipinna tenuifilis (assembly GCA_030347295.1). NCBI lineage: Eukaryota > Metazoa > Chordata > Actinopteri > Clupeiformes > Engraulidae > Setipinna > Setipinna tenuifilis. Next base: position 16,235,850 of record CM059287.1, on the reverse strand, counting down.
ACCCATTGCATCATCAATGGCGTCGTTCATCATCTCCTCCTTCATCTCCATGATCTCACTCTGTCGCTCAAACTCCATCATTATCTTCTGAATCTGAGGCAGTTTCAGCTGACAAAGGAAATCAAGTTAGTGGAACAGCAACACATTGATGAATAGACAGGCTTCGACAAATTTGCAATCTTGACAGATGAGTAAACAAAGTTAAAATAATGGGGAACAAATGGCAATGCTACATTTTTTTTGTAGAGCACAAATAATTACATTTTTTTTGTGATGAATTCAACACAATTGTTTTTCTTAACAGTGGGAGATAACATATTTAGTAAATTATTAATTCCCAATGGTAAATCAATGGGGCAACAGCCTTCATTAATAATATCTACATAATTTATGCAACATGCAAAATATACTTAATATAACTATGTATCAATACACATCAATTCTGTAAGTAAATTCACAGGAAGTATATGCCCACCAGAAACCAAATGTATGCCTATGGGGAGTAATCAGAGTCTTTGCAGGAAGGCTACACAAAAACTCCATCTGGCAGTAAAACGCAAAACTGCCACGTTAGAGGAGGCAGACATCCTTACCTGTCTGTTCATGGTGGCCATGGCCTTGGTCACTCCCTTCATGGCCTGTGCCATACTGTTGTTTGACTTTAATGTCTGAATTTTGAGGCTGACTGCTTGGATGTTTGCTCTCATCATGATGAACTTCTTGATGTAGCGCCGTGTACGAACAAGGTCCTTGGCCATGATTTTGACTGCATCCTGTGCAAGGAGAATGGAGTATGTTTGTTACAACATGTGTCAAGCTACGACCTATTACTGCAAAGATCTGTTCTAAAAGCTGGAGCAGATGCCTGTGCAAATATGCATGTGATATAGACACATTGATTTGATTTCTCACCATCTGTCCTTGTTTGGCCATTTTTTTGATGTCTGCAATTATTTTCTTCTCTTGCTGTTCCAGCTTCTGTCTCTCTCTATCAAGGTCTCTCATCGCCCGATTCAGTGCCCGCTGATTCTGTCGCAACATCTCCTCTGGAGTTTTCCTTTTTCCAAACAGGAACTCCATCTGAAGCAAATTAAACACACAAACTTGTACATCTGTGAATGCATTAAATGCCATTTAGCTGAGCATCTTATCCAGAGCAATTTATAGTGATTTAAGTATAAATGGGCAGCAATGTGGGTTAAATGCTTTGACTAAATGCATCTCAGCCATGGTAAAGTGTGTTGAATAGTGCTGGTAATTTATGTATTACATCTTGCTTATAAATTCAGCAATCGAACCTGCGACGGTTTAATCCCAAGACCAACTCCTTCGCTAGTAAGTCGTAAGACTCATATTTAGCATAAAAAGGGCAAGAACAAGCATGCTACTACACTGAACAAAGAGCCCATACCCTTGGCAACTTATGATATTTACAGCGGCTGACGTTATGCCATTGGCAAAACTATTTGTGGATCAGGGCGACACGCCCTTTAACAACTCATGCCCCAACATTACCAGTTAACAAGTAAGAAAATTTCAAGTAAACCATTTACACAAAGGAACCCCGTTTTTCAAAACAACCAACTAAGTGAAAACAAATTACAGGTGTCGGTGTACTGAAACCCTACACCGTGAATGACGAAGCAGGTGGCCGTCAGTAACCATTACCATACGATAATAATCACACTAACAAATCAAATTGTACTTCAAAAAGTACTTCAAAGAAAATAATTACTCATCTGAATTTAGAATACAAAAAATCAACTCAAAGCCAAATTAACCATCGAGATATTGCCTGCAATTGCCATAACTAGCTGGTTATCGATAGTTAGTTAACCTTAGGACACCATATTTGCTTGCTCGTAACTGTTTACACCCCAATGTCTATACCACCTACACTGTCATTGTTAGAACTGGACCATAGCAATAAAGTTAAGTAACAAAACTAACAAAAAGTAATTGTTTGATAAGCCAGCTAACTAGCCGAAAGACGAGCTAACAGGTAATATATAGCAGCAGTAACGCACTTATGCCACTTATGTAATGGACGGGTTCAATTTCACTTGTATTCATACCTTGGTGGTGTCTGTAGACCACTTTAACCAGCAGATTCAAAGAATTACAAGAGATGACACGACGTTTTCCTTTCGATTGTTATTCTGTTCACTTCTTCTTTGCTTGATACTTCCGTATCAAAATAACTGCACTTCCTGTTAGTGTTGCTATGATGGGAAGTGACGTATGTAGCACGTCAACGTAAATATTAAATGTCAAGTTTCCAATATTTTTTCTGGCACATTACGAACTGTACAATTTTATTAGACAGAACAGTTTTTTTGTGAAAGCCCACTGTAATATATAACAACAATAAAATCAATTTGATCAAATTATCACAGAAAAGGACAATTCTACAGATAACGTTCAGATGTAGGCTGACTGAATAAAATTGGAAATGTAATTGTTTTTATGGTAGTTTTTTATTAATGACACAGGAAATGCCACCTGCCTCTCTGACCCACCCGTCTCTTCAATCAGTCAAAGCATTTGGACGTTTACAAGATAGAAAATGAATAAGTATTGACACTTTTGTTATTGCAGTTTCAGAGGGGGGAAGTTTTACTCAATGTTGACTAAATCTTATCTTATCTTCCAGATATTGCCACTAAAGTACAAAAAACTCCACGTCAAAGTGGAAATACGAAATTCACCTGCCAGATGGCGCTATGGCCACATTTGTTGTTGCGATTTCTCCCATTTTCGCAAAGTGCAGAGGAAGAAAACCTACTGGAGCACAATACGGCTCGTCTGTCCAGGGTGATATGCCCTAGAGATACGTTGCTAATTTAAGACAATATGAAATATAGAATTTTATTTCGGTGGTTAGTTCTTTCGTTTGTACCATCGTAAGTGTTCAAGTAAGGAGTCTGGATAAAAGTTGATTCGATTTGATTGGAGACGTCGGCAGATTATTCAACTTCCTCCAACACAGTGGATTACAGTGGGCCGCGGAACTTGCCCGGCCTATGCGGGGTTTGGTCGACGTTTCATGTCTGTGTAAATCTAGCTCGAGGCTTTTTGCTCGGCCCAGGATATTTTTGTTTAAGGCTTATCGGACAAAGTCAGATTGGCAGAAGAGCAAGGAATTTGTTGTTATTTAATTGACAGGTGTCAGTTCACTACATTGCCTTTTATCCGTCCAACTGTTTTCGAACGTAAATTAATTAGGTGAATTTCAACTAGTTAGCTAGCTAACTTGTTAGCCACCTCTTTCTTAGCTAGAAAGATAATACAACCTGATACAACCATTGGCATAGGATCCTTCCTGCCTCCCCAGCGATGGAAAGAATGTCGGCAACCCTTTTAGCTTAACTGTTGTGTTTTCTTATACCTTCTGTCCATCTATAATATCTAATGAATCAGTAACATTAATTGTACATGTTGAATTTGGAAAGTGTACGTTTTTAAGCCTGCTAAATTTGCGTTTATCGCTTTGATTATGTATTATTTTTAAAGCCAGATCACTCAAATAATTATGGGGCATGGTCTACACATCAAGCCTTCTAGCTAGCTAGCTAGCTAGGTGGCGTACTCCGCTAACAAGATATGCTTGCTAGCCTCATCTGTTCCGATGGCTCTTAGCCAGCACCGCAAAGGATATGAGAATGATAATGCTTATGTGTTGCTAATATTCATCAACACTGGTCTGCTTCTCACCATTTTCGTGTCATGTTGACAGAGATTTTTGTCCGCCTTGGAATCAGCAGTGGCATAACTATCTGACGTAGCTGACTGGCTAAGACGGCTAAATGTTGATTAGGCTATATATTGTCGTCATTGCAACCACTCTGCTAACTAGTTAACGTTAGATGAAGAGACGAAAGATAGGTAGTTAAATAGCTTGATTGATTGTGTGATTTCATTTAAACCAATGTGGTCATCCGCCCATCACACAGCAATCTGATCGGTTTAATAACGTCTTTGTGAATTTGGCATAATAACGATTACCAAGGTGGCTCACAACCTGAATAGCTGATGGAAACGTCAGGTTAAAGCTAGCCAACTAGCCTGATTTTTTTGCTAAAAGCTAACACATTACACTTAATTTTTAGCAGTGTTGAATCGCGTTACCAAAATTACCTATTCTAAACTAGACTGGACGTAATGAAGACTAAATAATAAATTGCTGACGACTCACTGTAACTACAATTACCATCTGTCCAGTTGTAGAGGTAAAGTTAGACAACGACGTTAGCTACATCCATTTTGTGTACAAAAGGATATTCAGCTAGCAGCATAGCAAGCTATTGGGATGTTTGCTAGCTTGCTGAGGCATCCTTAGAATGTTTTGATCATTACTTCTGATAAAGTCAGCCATGTCTTGACAACAAGACAGCGACGTGGATTAAACTTGTGTGAATTTCATCGGCGATACAACTAGTTTTTGTAACATGACTCCACTGAACTGCACTGATGCCGTACTGTCTCCGGCAGACTCTGAAATATAGACAGGACTATTAACGCCATTTTACACAGGGACTCCACAGCGAGTCCAGAAGGTGTTTGTTCATATTGAGGCAAGGGAGTGCCTTCGACCGGACCGGGATTTAAAGTGCCTTTAGTTGGATTTGGATTGGCGCAGTGCATTTTGACATGGACGGTCCGAGTCGAAACGGTGGGTCCAGGCAAAGCCGTCGCTCCCGTTCTCAACGCGACAGAGAACGACGCAGGAGGAGAGCAGATCCTGCCGAGCACAGGGCTTCGTCCCCGTCTTCGGCCTCAGACCAGGAGCTTTGCAGAGGCGATTCCTTACTTGGTGGGCCTGGTGGAGAATGTCGGCCTGGTTTCCCTGGTGTCAGGCACCGGCCTCCTCGCCGGAGAAAGCGAGAGTCCGTATCCTGCGAAGAAGACATAATCGATGGCTTCGCCATTGCCAGCTTCATAAGCTTAGAGGCCTTGGAGGTAACTGTCCTGAATATTTGCTGAGGAATTAAGTTATGTAGCCGTTATGTCATGTCACTATAAATTAAGAAAAAGATCTGTAGTTGTGACCTCATTCTGGTCTGAGATAAGCAGTAGTTCTCATTGCAGTCCTGGGTCAGCTGTGCTTGGGTGTTTTGTTGATCCAACATAATGCCATATCTGCTCTGATTGCCTGTGTGTTTGTGGCTGAGAATTGCCTTGTCAGAGTCAGATTGCGTTGTTTTTACAGATGGACTGTTCTCTAAAGCCCCCAGATCGTGCTGGTGGGCTCATGGGGAGAGGGAGCAAGAGGAAGAGGGGCCCGGAGGAGAATGGCGGAGGGCCCTTGTCAGAGCCGGAGGAAGGAGCACCAGCCAGTTTCACCACCAGCAGTTGGGAAAAATACAGAAAGGGAGAGAGGAAAAGAAAGAGGAAGAGAGAGGAGAAGGTGCGCGTCACATTTAGAATTGCCACATATGGCCGAATGTAGCTTTTAAAAAAAATTCATTTATAAACCAAGGTGTGGGATTCAACCAGATGAGCTAAGGTGTTTGGATAAGGCATTTTGTTCCCTCATCCACTGTAACTCTTCATTGTCCTCCTGAATTACATGAATGATTTTCCCCTTTAAAAGTTGCTTAATGTGAAAGCATAGCAAGTTCCTACCAATTTGCCTAGCAATCAAATTCCAGCTGAGTCTGTTATGAAATTTCTTGCATTGCGGTGTAAGTGATTCATGTTTGTATGAGCATTTTTCCTGTAAGTGTATTCCTCTAGTCTTCTCCAGTGCCATCACTTCAAAAGCTAATATTCACCCTCATTTGTTCCACATGACACTAAAGGCATGCGTTCAACCAAGAATGTGGAACATATTTTTCAGTAGTACCCTTAAGATTTAACTTAAGTTGGCTATGACTAAAAGCATTTATGTTGTAGGTTGAAACCATTACTAAATGTTTGGTTATGCAGAGGTGCATTGGTGAAAGCTACTTGTGTATGTATGGGCTTTTCATACATGTTGACTTTAGGTACAACAAGAACCGCTAATATCTGGACAATGTCATACATCTCTTCCATGTTTTATTTTTTAGGCTTCTGGGAATCATTTTGTGGAGACGGGATATATTGTAAGTTTGACCTTTTGACTTAAATGTAATTGCATAAACGTCTAGCTAGAGCCCAGAAGGTAGCCTATATTTTGGAGATATCCTGGATAGTATGTCTGTGTGGACTGGTAACATGAGTTAACATGTGCCTGTTATGACTGAAAGTTAGTTGTTGTGTATCCCTCAATCACATTTAAATGACGCATGATTGCAAGTTCAATCAAGTCATGGATGTCTTACAGAGATTGGCAGAAATATATTTGCAGTTACGTTTGCAGTTACACCATCTGACAGTGGACGTTTATGTTAGACTTGTCCAAATTATGATTTTGAGAGATATTCTAAAAATAATATGTCTCCTTTCTTTTAGTGTGATACTGAGAGTGACTCAGCTGATAAGGTTGGTGTTTATTCTTAAATAACTGGCCTGTAACTTAAATTTGGCCTGTGACTGATTTGGACTAAATCAGAAAATGTAGTTGGATTTCTTTCAAAAGAGTATCATATTAAGAAGTCTGTTGTCTCGTTCTCAGGCTTCCGACAATGACATGGAACCAATATTCTTCGTCAAGAAAGGTAAGCATGACACACTGGGTCTTGCGAATTTTAAGAAAATCTATCCAAGTAATATGACCGAGTATAGGCTTATTCACACCACAAACTATAAGGATAATGACAACTACAACTGCTGAGATATGAGCGACCACACTGCAGAAGGACATTTTTAATGACACCATTTTCTTTACGAGTTTGCACAACTAAAAGGACGGGTTGCCCTGTACATTGCAATGAATAATGATTGATGGATTTTATAGTTTAAAAAGTCACTTTGAAAGTGATATTGTTCAGCCTGTTGTTGTCGTCATTATAGTTGATATGTGACCAGTGCCATTCACCAAAGTGAGGGTGATTTTTACAGAGTTATGGTTATCAGTAATGTTCTTGGGGTGAAGGGGTCTTATCTGGGTTCTTTGCCAACTTCCTGTCTTTGCAAGTGAAGGGGGTATTTGGTAAAAGTGTGGTTGTACAACTACCATGGTTGATCGATGGAGAGCTAAGCCTTTTGAGCCGCGTCTTTCGTTTACCACAGTTGATTGCTCAGTTAGGCTTGATTGCTCAGTCCAGAAAAGCAGTAGTAATGCAAGTTGCGTTGTGGTTGCAGTGGACCCAGTGCCGTCAAGCATGGCCTCGGCTGTCGCCAATGGATGCCCCCTGGTGCCCATGCACAGCAGGGTCTCCCGCCTGGCCGTCACCCCCCGCGTGTCCGGCTTGGAGCGTAGTCAGGAGAGGAGCCTGGACCTGCCTTACCCCGAGCCCCTGTCTACCTCCACCTCGTCCTCGCTGTCCTGCCTGCCCCTGTCCCACTCCACCCCGACAGCCACGGTCACCTCCCTGGCCGAGCAGGTCAACGGCAACGGTCCTCACCCTCACTTGCACCACAGGCCACAGGAGCGCGGCAGCAGCCCCCCGAGGCCCAAACACAAGCCCTTCCTCACCTTCCCTGGTCGCCCCACTTCCAACGCGTACACCATGGGCGTCAACAACAGGTGAGATATGGTGCTGGTTGCTTTTGAGGGTGAAGGATGGTACAGTGAGGTTTGCTTCCTAGTGCTTGGTTTAAGTAGCTTCATTAACATGGTTTATCAGTTGGTTAACTTTCATTGTATACGGCGTGGATATGGGTTGAGTTGATCATCAGTTAGTGTCAACATAAATGTCTGACGTGTGGAGTTAAATCTGAATGTGCTTTGACCTCTGTAAAGACTGGAAGCTAATAATCTACAACTGTTTATGGGAAAGAATGTGAAAGAAAGCTAGCCTAATCATTGTAAATGCATATTGATGGTTCCTTTAATCTAAACAGACACTGTAATTGCCTGTGTCTTACTCCACAGGAACAGTACCTCAGTTAAGCCGCCATCTTCCTCAACGGCCTCCTCCTCTTCCATGCGTCCGCCAACGCCCTCCATCAGTGTGCCCATGTCCCACGGCCGAGGCCCCGGAGCCACTGGACCGCACTCACACCCACACCCACACCCACACTCGCATCCACATCCACATCCACACCCACACCCGCACCGTCCCCCATCCCGCCCCAACTCTCGCACCTACTCCCCGGGGCTGCCCCCTCCTCCCCCTCTACTGCAGGTGTCCAATCATGCAGCATCAGGTAAGACTCCAGCACTGTCAAAGCACAGCCATAGACTTCCATTACTTTCAAGTGCTTGCCTACTGTACATACTAGGCTTCTATCTATAGTAACCCTAAAGTAAATCTGGTTTGTGCCATTGCTTGCTGTCTATCTCAAGTTATCAGATCAGTCAGATTTAAGACAGGACAAGAGCAGTGGTCTCAAGCAGGTGTTTATATGGCTGCCAACTTACTTTTTAATCGTTCCGGTTTTAACGTGCAATAAGAAATTTCAGTCTAGCAATTGCTAATGGATGTATTTACTGTCTGACCATTATTTTTGCATACTTTTTTTATCTTCCTCTCGCCTTTCTGCCATGCCAGATGTCAGTTACAGCAGGGAAGGTATAGGCCAGATGCTACACCAGGCTAGGCAAGGCTTAACCAAAATAAATGGCCACTCCGTACGCAAATGCAAGCTCACCAATTTGAATGGCCTCCCTCCTCTGTCCTCCCTTTTTTCCTCTCGCAGATCCAGACAGGCTACGTCAGGATTTGAACTCCCAGTACCTGGGTCGTCCAGGGGCCGAGCCTGACGGCCGCTCCTCCGTCCCCGGGGCCAGCAGCGGCAGCTCCAGCAGCTCCAGCTCCACGGGGCCTGCGGCCTCCAGCGCCACCTCCAGCACTACCACCAGGCCCTCACAGACGCAGCCCTCCATACCGCCCATGTCCTACCAGTTCCATCAGCACAACCACCAGCACCAGCACACGCACACCCACCAACACTTCCTGCACCCCACTGCCACCGCACAACCCCTGGTGAGCCTCTACTACACCCCCAGTGACCTCACCACCTATGTGTTTGCTGAAGTTGTGCCATTAATAGGTTGTGTACTGGTTTAGAGTTGTGTTGACCTATAAAGGCTGTGGTAAGGGAGATCATTTTTGTGTCTGTTTTTATGCATAGATTGCTTGCATGTTTAAAGCACAGGTAATGTGTGGTGTAGATAAAATGTCTTGTCATGTTTTCTATTTGTCTTTGCAAACTATAATGCCAGTGTTTAGGGTCGTATCAGTACTGTTGTCTTTGCTAAAATGAAGTCTTGACTCCAGGTGTTAAGATGTTTAAAAGATTCACCTATATATTATTTTTTTTTTATTCTCAGCCATTTGCTAATTTTGTTGAAGTAACAGTGTATTATTTTGGTGTGCATCTATGATTGAATATCTTTTATATTATCATCAAAAATATGCACACAGCATTTTGATATTTAACAGGCTTGGAAGGTTGTCGATACAACTATGGCCTCTGGCCAGCAGACTCAGTAGTATGATTATGTTTTTAGCAGACTCCTTGTTTTGGTAGAACTGTTTTTTTTTTTGGACTTTGCGATCTGGCATGAATACTACTATCTACTATCTGTTTTCACATCATTTGGTGCTCTTTCTTTTTGTCACTCTCTCAGTTTGAGAAGTATCCAGGGCCGAAGATGGAAAGCCTCTTCAGGCACCCTGTACGTATCAGCCACAGACAGGTACAACCTTTGCAAACCATGACTGCAGTGGCCCTGCCCCCACCCCACCCCCCACGCACTTTTTATCCACCTCAGCCCTGCATCTCTCCTTACTTTCTATTTGCATCAGAGGTCATTGACCACAATACACAGTGTGGGCGTACATGCGGATGTGTTGTTCTTAGGCACCGTTGTGTGTGTGTGTGTTGTTGTTTACAGTACTTCCCGCAGTACCCACCACCGGTGCCTGGCATCCAGCCGGTTCTCCCACCTACCGGGCCCTTCAGCTCACTGCAAGGCGCGTTCCAGCCCAAGGTAAGCGTCCCATTTTTCCACTCTGTTCCATTCCATTTTTTTTGTCTCTTGAGTGCTTTTTGTTTTATGTAAGAGATTGCCAACAGGAGCTACTCCACTACTTGGAAAGGGTTTTTTTTAAAGCGGGGCTAAGTGCAAAAACATCTCTTCTGCACACGTGTGGTGCACCTCAAGCAGACATTTAGGCTGAGAGTGTGGCATGTGTCCTGGTTACAGACATTAGTTGATGTAAAACCGACCCTGTGTATTATACTCTGGTATACACTCTCGCAAACAGACTTGTCTACCCAATTACACAAATGAAATACAGATAATGTTCGTAAAGTCATTAGTCAGGTGTAAAGTTTGATCTTGATGGTAGTGGTAAATGTGAAGGAGATTCTGTTGTCCACCACTGGCTTTATTGTAATGATGTGGGACCTGAGCATCAATATAAAAATTAACTTCCAGAGCCTGAAACAATGCCCATGGATATCAATTTAATGCAGTATAGAAACTTCTCAGGAGCTGTGACCGATCAAAGCAGTACGATCACTTAGGGTTGGGCATCTGCATGTGATCCCTGTGTAAACTAGTTGGATGCCAGTTAGCAGATGAGGTTTTTTTTTGGTTTTTGTTTGTTTGTTTTTTTCTCCAATGGGGTATTCGTTGTCTGTTAACCTGTTGCAAATGTGCACTGTGCTATGATTGACAGCTTGTTGCCCTTCAGGGGGCTGCTCCAGAGATGACTGCTCGTCTGGGGGTAATTCCCCCACACCTACAACCCAAAGACCCACGGGTAAGACGCGCCCAGTTTGCCTTGTCCTAGCCTAGTCTGTGTGCCTTGGGGTTGTTTTTGTCGTTACAGTGTGTTTAGGATTAAGGTCACTTAACTCTGCAGTTGAATTTTGACCTTTTGATCGTCTGGAACGTTGCGTTGTGTTCTGTTTTCAGCTGTGTTCCATGTCATGGCAACACCTATATGATGCCTGTCTCTCTTTGCTTTCACAGCTCACAGACCCATTTGCAACATCACTTAAAGTCAGTAATGTAAGCAGCATTATTAAATTATATGCATGTCACTTAATCTAAACAAATAAATAGTTTTTCTCTTTTTTTATAGCTGACACTGCTTAACAGAAGTTGTCAAATAGTTAAATTCTGTATACAAAAATATGCACAACCCCTTAAAAGTAGAAGCATTCTTAAATGATCCGGTTACAAACCAGTTTGTAACTGGAGCCAAGTAGCAAGAATTAAACATTTAACCTGGTTAATAATGCATACATTGGAAAATTATATTAACAGATCTTTCTGATGTCAGAATTCTTGCTTTGAAGACTGTTTTTTCCCTTGCTTTTTGCTGGAAATGTAAACATTGAAAAATTTACTGTGTACACATGTATATAGACTAATGATCAATCATTTACCTAATTTTGTATGCATAAGGAGTAGGCAGAAGATTTGCTGTGCTCTTGGACAGAGATGCTAGTGATATGTCCGCGGGGGTAACCCAAAGTGGGTGATAAGTGACAGGTGTCTAGCTCACAATCTGGACTGCCGGTGGGTTAATCGAATGTTCTGCCTCTCGTTGACAGAAACCTGG
>CM059287.1:16196543-16224141 GCA_030347295.1 Setipinna tenuifilis | reverse complement strand
TTCCAATTAAATACAAAAAAAGCCCATAAAAATGTTCAGGTGTAGAGTTTTTGCTGACAGTAACCGATGACCCTTCTCCCGATCTCCCTGTGCAGGAAAGCTGCAGACGATGCACCTGCTGCTGAGGAGGCTGAAGGTGGGTGGCCACAGGGTTCTCATCTTCACGCAGATGACTCGCATGCTGGACGTGCTGGAGCAATTCCTCAACTACCACGGACACATTTACCTGCGGCTGGACGGCAGCACCCGCGTAGAGCAGCGGCAGGTGAGTCACTGAAACTGCTAATGTCAGATTTATAAGTTGCCTCATGTCTAATGTATTTAACCTTTATTTTATCAGGAATAATTCATTAGCTTTATTGATGAACTTTACTATAAACAGACTCATGGTCCAATTATAAAAGACATACACATACAGTATACACACCAAACACACATGCACAAAAAGATAAAATCGAATACAGAATAAAATCACATTGAGATCAATATGTCTTTCACAAATGAGCCCTGGCTTATGTCTAAACTGCTAATGTCACTCTCTCAAGTTGTGTAAATTTTTAATTTATTTTTAATATGTGCAGCCTGGATAACCGAACGGTATGTTTGCCATGTGTGTCTTCTCTCAGGCCCTAATGGAGCGCTTTAATGCGGATCGACGCATCTTCTGCTTCATCCTGTCAACGCGTAGCGGTGGCGTGGGTGTCAACCTGACTGGAGCGGACACTGTGGTGTTCTATGATAGTGACTGGAACCCCACTATGGATGCTCAAGCTCAGGACCGCTGCCACAGAATTGGCCAACCAGAGATGTCCACATCTACAGGTACACAACTTTGTAACTTTTAATTTAAGAGTAAAAATTAGAGCTGCTCCGATCCAGCTTTTTGATATCGATATCTGCTATTTTGTCCATATTGGGACCGATATCTGATACAAGTATCGCATCTGTGCATCCCTAGATAAGATGTTTGTCTTGTCGGTCATTCTGAAAAAATATTGTGGCTCATAGCTGGCATATAGTGATGTAACACACCCTTACTTTCAACCATCTTGTGAATATCAAAATATTTCTTGTGCTTTGTCTCAGGAGGTTTAAAAAAATGTTTTAACCTTTTTTGCAGGCTTATCAGTGAACGCACGGTCGAAGAGAACATCTTGAAGAAAGCTAACCAGAAAAGAATGTTGGGAGATATGGCAATAGAGGGTGGAAACTTCACCACTGCTTTCTTCAAACAGGTTAGTCTTCACCGACATTTTTGTCCGTGTCCGAAATATTTATGCACCTTCAAAATGATTTGGAAACTTTTTTTATACGTCTTATCTACAGTGGTGGTGAGGTATTGGTATTAATAATCAACATATGTCTTCTTTCACATGCAGCAAACCATCAAGGAGTTGTTTGACGTGACAGAGGGGGAGAAGAAGGAGCCTGAAGTGGCTCCTCCTCCACCCGAGGAGGAGGAGGAGAATGTAAACAAACAGCAAACCACTATTCTGGAGCAGGTGAGACCTTATAATTATATTAATCATAATAACATCAAACATAATGTTTTTTTTTTTCTATAAAGCCCTTTTTATATACTAAAGAAGTAGCTCAAAGTACTTAACAAGAAACAACAAAAAAATACGTAATATAAATTGTGTTTCTGTTAAGCTTGTAAAAGAGAATTTCGGGCAGCTTTAGGAGCTTACCCCTGGGGCTCCCTTGGAGCAGTGATGATAAAAAAGGGTTATAAAAGGGGTAACATTTTGCCTATGACACTGCACTGAATACTTATTTGAATATATATTTTCCCCAGGCTTTGTGTAGAGCTGAAGATGAGGAGGACATAGTGGCTGCCTCCCAGGCCAAGGCAGAGCAGGTGGCAGAGTTGGCGGAGTTCAATGAGAGCATCCCGCTGGATGATGGAGCAGAGGGTCGGGACCAGGAAGAGGAGGAGCTCTCCAAAGCCGAGCAAGAAATTGCTGCTCTGGTAGAACAGGTAACGTCCCAAAAACAGCAGTGGTTATTAAATCAAACTCAATTTTGTGTCAATTACTCAGTGGTTTAACAGTTGACCCTAACAGCATGCCCTGGTTTGTGTTTTGTGCCCTGTTTTTAGCTCACTCCTATTGAGCGGTATGCCATGAACTTTTTGGAGGCCTCTCTCGAGGACATTTGCAAAGAGGAGCTTAAGCAGGCAGAGGTAAATATCTCTTTTTCCCAGAATACTTTTACCATTAAGGCATTTAATGTATGTCTTCTAAGATTTACAACCTTAAATTGGATTTGTGGTGTTTTCCAGGAGCAAGTTGAGGCTGCTAGAAAGGGGCTTGATCAAGCCAAGGAAGAGGGCCTGAAGTTGCACCAGTCGTCTGACAACGAGGAGGATGACTATTCCCCAATGCCGCATACCCCTGACGAGTCGTCCCAGCCAACACCCACTCGGCGCACTCGGAAGCACAAGGAGAAGGGCGCTCCCTCCACCCGGGCCAGTGGTAGACTAAGGGGGACTCCCGCAAAGGTGGACGATGACTCTGCCCTGTCCCCAGCAAGCACATCGGCTGAACACACAGACAGAGGAAACGCCTCTTCGTCTGCTCTCACGCCGCAGTCCCTCCCGCCCAGACAAGTGCCTGATCGACGCGGAGCCCTGCGTGGTAGACCACCTACCAAAGAAGTTGTGGCCCCTACCACCCCTGCCCGAACAGAGACCTCCAAAACTCAAGCCCAGTCAAGTGGGGTCTCGGCACGACACACAGACTCTACAGGTCCAGCTTCCCCGTTAAGAGAAACGCCCTCTAACTCTAAATCTAGAGCCACCCCTTCTCCCCTCCACAGTCTGTCTCCCAGCTCAGTGCCTTCGGCCACTGGCTCCCCTGCAGCAGGGAGATCCCATACCGACCACACTCCTCCCTCTGGCCAAGAGCATGCTGAGGAGCAAAAGGAGACCCACAGTCGAGTGTATCTGCGCCACAGGTGGATCAGGCCCCAATGCCTGCTGTAAGAGAGAGGGGTGTGTCTGTGTCATCTGGATCCATTTGCTCTCCTGAACATCAGTCTGACTTAGACAGTAGGGACCTGGATCAGCAGAGCACACTCCCTTACCCTCTCGCCTGGCATGGCATCTCGCTCACCCCGCAAGCGCCAGTCTGCCGATGGGGAGGTCCTTCGAGGGCTTCCAGAAGATTCTCCGTCTGCCAAGGTCCTGCGGAAACTTCCTGGTCGCCTAGTGACAGTCGTGGAGGAGAAGGAGCAACATAAGCGGCGAAGGAGGAGGCGAGGGAAGTGGCGGGGCTGGTCACACCGAAGGGTCCTCCGAGGAAGCGGAACACACCGAGTCGGAACGAGACACCGGTCCATCCTCGCCAGAAAAAACAAGCCAAACTTGTCGAGATAAAGACACTCCCAAGTCACCTTCAGTCTCCAGTCCCCCTCCTCAGCCGCAGCAAGAGAAGGAACAAGTCTCACCTACGTCTCTTGGAAGTCCCGGAAAGGCATACCACCCCTACTCCCCTACTCATCATTCCCCAGACATGCCGGTGCTCCGGAACTTGCCTGTGCGGCGGCGGCTGGAGACCGAATCCCGAATGGCTGCTCAGCTAGGGGAGCAGCTGGGAGGAGTAGGAAGAGGGAGGGGGTTGGACAGAAGGAAAAGCCTGTCACCAAATCCCCCGAGGAAACCGGACTCGAGTCCCTCAAAAGATTCCACTCTGTCCTCGGCCACTGCAAACACCGATTCCCCGGCACCAGTGAAGCGCAGGCCAGGACGACCTCCCAAACGTCCCGTTCCACAGGTGTCTCCACCAGCGAAGCCTGTGACTGCGGACAAACCTGTGACCTCGGACAAGCCTGTGGCTGCGGACAAGGACGATCTTCTCTCACCGAAACGGAAGAGGGGTCGCCCCCGCAAGGACTCCACAATCAAACCAGATGTTGTTAGAGCTGCTGAACCATCAACCCCTCCGTCTCCTGCGAATCCTTCAAATCCTCCACCTCCCTGCAGTCCTCAAAGCACGCAGTGCGGTCGAAACTCACCAAGATCCCCTCTTGCCACTCTCCAAGAGACCCCTTCAGAGAGTGCGCCTGCTCACACACCACTACCCTCATTGCCTGCCAAAGCTGCTGACACCAATTCACTACTTAAACCAGACAGTGAAACCAACAATACCCCTGTCGTTTCACCAACACCTGCAAGTCAACCGCTGACCAATGAAACGGCAACTGCCACGCTTGCACAGCCTAAACCCAGTGGATCTCAGACCAACACAACGCCAGCACCAGTACCTCCTCAACCCACGACGAGCGAGTCTTCATGCTTGACAACCTTTCCCTCCACTGCACAACCAACAACCACCTCGGACCCCAAGACCACATCTACTACACCTGTTTTGCTGGCAGCACCCAAGCCAAGTGGGACATCACCTACGTCTCCTTCTACTTTACAACTCAAGACGAATAAGACTCTGGAATCCTCGACACATGAGGTTCCACAGACCTCACAGAGCAATATCCAGAAACCAGTAACCTCACCACTCCAAGATCCATCACCCATGTCAAGTGACCCAGAGACGAAGCCAACCCCAGAGCCCAAGCACTTGCAAGTTGATGCAACCCCTGAGCCCAAGTCCCCTGTTCAGGTCAAATCATCGCCCTTTGAACCCCAGACTAGTGCTGTGGGTTCTCCAACACCTACACCTGCCGAACCTGAACCTCCTCCAGCGTCTGAGCCTTCTCAACAGCAAGCTTCTCCTCAGCCAATCTCTCAAGATGCTCTGCGGGAACAGGACAAACTAACTACTGAGGTGATTACACAGGAAAACACACCAGAGATGGAGGAAGCAGCAAAGATGGATATAAAGGAAGTCCCGGAAGATGCAGAAAAAGAAACGGAAGACCCGTCTCTCGGGCCCCAGTCAAAGCGAAGAAGAGTGGAAAGCTTGCCAGAAGACCAAGAGTCTGTGTCTGCCGCTCCTGAAGTTAAGACAGACATTTCCCTGCCAAATGAGGCAACTAGTAACCAAAGTGGAGAGGAGAGTAAAAGAGATGAGGCAGATGGGGCAAATTCGTCAAAGAAAAGAACTATAAGCCGACAGAGCAGCCAGGAGTCTGTTCGCTCCTCCTCACCTTCGTCTGTTTCATCAGGCGGCACAAGGTCATCAAAGAGGACGGGAGAGAACCAGTCCGCAAAGAGGAAGAGAGGTGAAGCCAAAAGTGGAGGCAAACAGGAGGGCAATGATGAGAAGAAATCCAAGATCCAAAAGCGGCGGTCCAACTCTCCTTCCTCATCATCCTCTTCAGATTCTGAAGAAAAACGCCTCACTCGCTCAGAAAGGAAAAAGCAAGAGAAGGAGAACCAGAGTGAGAGCGATGAAAAGAAGACGGGTGGCAGACGTGGCAGAAGGTCCAAGAAGGAGGAGACCGCTTCCAATGCTACTGGTGGTGAATCTGGTAGTGAAACCTCCACAAGAGTTACACGCAAAACCTCAGGCCCCCCATCAACACCCAAGTCTGGCAACACCACACCGGTGCCCTCAACACCACCTCCACAACCTGAGGTTTTGGGTAAGCGCTGCTCAGCCCTCAATGCTGCTGCGAAGCTTTTGGCCATGAGAGGCCGGGCAGGCGATACACCCCGCCCCAGTAACAAGACGAAGGCTGGTGGCCAGCAGGAATCCCCATCTTCAACAGAGACAAGCGCCAAGTTAAAAGCAAAGGCTGCCCAGGCGTCCCCACAGACCAACTCGTCTGGGGGCAGAGGGGGAAGTGGCCGACAGACACCCACGAACACTCCGCTCACCTCTCCGGACTCGAGCAGGTCTGCGTCACGGTCCACCAGGCAGCGGCCAGGTAGCCTTTTGCCCCCGCTCGACGCAGAGAACAAGCGGGCTAAGAGCGACAAGAAAAAGAATGAGGAGAGGAAGGAAGATGGCGAGGAGGACAACCGGGAGTCCCGCTCCTCCAGAGGACACAGTGCCTGCAGCAGCATCAGCAGCGACCGGGGGGCTGGAAGCAGCCGAAGCCGTAGCAGCAGTAACAGCAGTCAGCGCACACCCAGCCTCAGCTCCCAGAGCACTGGGCCTCAGCGGCCGCGATCCAGAGCCACCTCCTCCGGCAGCGACACCGAGCGAGGGAAGCAGAGCCATAGCAGGTCCGGTGAGACCCGAGGGAGGAGAAGTCACAGAGAGACCCGCTCGCAGACGCAGGACAAGGCTGAGCTGAGCGGGGGCTCTGCGGAGGGGACGCCGGACAGGGTGCTGCGCAGCGTGGCCGCTCTGGCGGCGGTTCAGGCCCGGTCCCCGGCCTGTAACACCCGTTCCTCCGCCACGCAACAGCGACCATCCAAGACGTGATTGGCTGGAGGAGACGTCGGAGCAACAGTATCGGGAAACAAGGGATGGCGACCAGAGCAAGACCACAGAGGGTGAAAGAGACCATGGAATGTATTCACGGGTATTAAGGTTAAAAAAAAAAAAAAAAAAAAAAAGTGGGGGTTAAGGGAGTCCGTTGCAGAAAGTTGCCATTCTGTCATATCAGATGAAGGGCAGTTGAATGTCTGCTGTACAGTGCAACGAGGACTGAGCTCCCTTGCTCTCTGGCCCTCTCCTCTTCTCCTTCCACTAAGCTGTCTTCGGTGTGGGGACGGCTTAGAGACACAGGACTGAGGCAGAAAGGGGGGACTTCCTTTTCAGAAAATGTGACATTGCGGCCAAGAAGGTGTGTCTGTACAGAAGAAATCTCATCCCAGAGACATTTGTACACCTGGCGATCTGGACAATAGCTAAGAGTTATTGTTAGTTCACACACTATGTACTGTAATCATATAAAGACTGGAAATACTAAGAGGTATGTGTAAAAGAGAGGTCGTAGATTGTACCCTTTATACAGTTTACTTGTGCTTTAAGGGTAAATGGAAAAAAAAGTTGTCTATTCTGTATTCAGAACATTTTTCAGTGGAGGGGGAAAAGCTTTTATGACAGCCGGGTTCTAAAAAAAATGTTACGGCAGTTGTTCGAGTCTGTCAGTTCATCAGTTGAGGATATTCTGTGGGTTTCTCCAGGGTATGAAAGAGAGAGCAGGTCTGTAAATGTTATCTTTGCTGCACTATGCTGGAGTTTGTCTTTGCTTGGACCTCCCTGTCTTGTGTAATTTTTTTTTCTATTCATTTATTTGAAATCCAGCCTGCATTTTTTTTTCATGTTGCACATCTGAGAAAATGTCCCAGGTGTTGGAGTGCATTTTTTTATTCATCAATTTCAAATCGATTACTTCTGACCTGGTACCTCACACAGTGCAGTTTTTGTCAGCTCTAAATGTGTCCTATCTCTTGAGCTTGTGATGAATCTTGAAGATAGTACTTTATTTGCTCGCTGGTAATGCAGAAAATGGGAGACAAACCTCAGTATATATTTTTTTTCTTTTCACCTATTATCCAAAGTAACAGTCATAATGGTCATTGTCATTAAATTTTGTTATCAATTAATCTCAAATCAATGTGATCTAAAAAGAGAGTGCCTGTCTATAAGGGTGGGTGGGGATCCTTGATTGCCTTGTAAAAGAAATTACAAGTAGGGTTGTGAATATAGGCTCTTGTGTTCTGCAAAAAAACAAAAAAAAACAAACAAACATTAAGTTACCAGAGAAGAGCCCCTGCTGCCAAATTGAAACAAACCAATTTGATGCACAGTTGCTGCAGTCACCTTTCGTCTGTTTTTGTTTTTGCTTTTCCTTTCGTGAAGATACTTTGGCAAGACATGTTCCAGAACATGTTGAACCTTAAGAAAGGAAACAAAGGCTTTTTAAATCACAGAAGGTCAATTTAAAGCTCAAGATATTTGTATTTTGGGAAATTGGTTAAATATGGTGTTGGTCTATTTTTATTTGTCTCTTTTCTTTTGTTACATTCCTTTTTGTTTCCTTGTAATTCCACATTGTTTTACTTGAAAGATAAAAGAAAATACATTGAATAAAAAGACCAAAACTAATTTATTCCAAGTCTTCATGTGTTTTGAAAGTCTACACTGTAATGCGCATGCATTTTGAGTATAAAAGCCTTATGGCTTTTCTTAATTTAATTTAAATTTAAATTTAAGATGAACATGTATATCTGACTAAGTGGCGATTTACATACTAAATATGCAGGGCTGCAACCAGGATTTAAAGTTTCTTCCCTTGTGACACTTTGAATTGGACATACTAAGTAGCTGCCAGGCATAGGCTTAGGCCTACAGCTGGATTAGAATTAACCATAACTGCAGAGCAAATGCTTACGGTGATTGCTGACTGGGACAAGTAGTAAACCAAGCCGTAATCCAAATAGTAGTAAACCAAGCAGACGATTGAGTAGCCAAAATCAACACAACACGACTTTCAAGCGTTATTATCTCGATCTTGGTACTTGCATTTATTAACACGTGTGTTTCTGTAGTCTAAGCGTTGTGTTTCTATAGCAACGGTGTAGGACGGCCCTACTGAAACAGATTAGTAGCCGGAAAATGGATCGCCAAACCAAACGTGAACGCGTACGATAGGATACCTGCATACAGTTTTGTGACTGACGACTTAAATAGTCTCGGCTGAATGGTATATGTACATCCGGCGAAGGTCTCCTGATAAATTCCAGGAGCTTCTGTATAACATCAGTATAACGCGGGTGAGTATTTCCAGCTAGCTAGTTTTCACTAGCATATTAGCCAATGGTTGCCAAATTACAGTAAATTTGTTACTTTGAAGCTAGCGTTGTGCAACTGTTTCAACGCTAGCTTGACTTCTGATGCGAATAACTTTTCACAGGCATGCTCAAACTAATGGCCATATACAAGACGTTGAGATTGCTGTTAATGCCAGATTTGAGTACATGCGAATAACAAAGTGGGCTATCAGTCACGCACATCTGTCGTTGCTCAATGAGCGTAGTTCGCTGTTCAGCCTGCTTCTTAGTAAGAGGTCACCTACCATGACAACAAGTCAACATAACATTTCTCGGAGGATGGCTTGGTATTCCGAGCTATACTAAACGTTTCTGGAATTATTACTTACTAATGTGACCACTAAGGCTCCAAGTTTTGTTTGTCACCGCCAAAGTCTGGATAATGCTGCTCTTGGCTATATTTTAGTACGCTCCAAAATTAAGCAATGTTTTTTATTTTATTTTATTTTTTGCTCAGATTTGACCAGCGAGTGATGACAAGCTAAAGCACTTTTCTAATTACCTGCGACAAATATCAGAGATTATCCCTCTCAAATCCTCCCCTACACTTCTCCTGATAATCATTTTCTCCCCGTGTTGGCGGGTATCGGGTGTTTGTCTTCTGTGTGTCTAATTGGTCACACGATCCACACAGCTGCTCAGTGTGTCAGAGTGTAAGTGTATACAAGTCTCTGGCCACCCCTGTGCTGAGGGGGACAAATTTGCTCCATTTTGTCAGGGATTACAAACTTGCCAGGGGGCGACATGTGGGCGTGCCTGCTTGCCATGGTTGAGGGGGACCAGCTACGAAGGTCCAGTTGAGGTTTGGGTACCAGGTCAAGCCCACCCATCTAGGCTCGCAGAAAGGGTGTCATCTGCAGTAGCATCTCACTGTAATCAGTCATAAAGGTAAGTGCTACTTAAAATTATTGATTTTCTTTCTATGGCTAACTTTACCCTTGAGAGCATGTTCAGATGCATGGCTTTTAACATGTGCAAAAGTAATATGCTACTAATCTTTAGTAGTAGTTTGCACATCTGTCAGTGGAAGCTATACAATTAGCCTTGCATGTTGGCTTTTTCTTACACTAGTTCCTTGTATGTTAAGCTCAAGGGGACCTTGCTGGAAAGAAGCATTACTGTGTAATGAATCTCAATTATCTGTCAGCCGCCATTGTTACATCAGCTCCGATAATTATCTTCTGGAATGGAATCATGCATTGTTCATGTGTTCTCGCAGGCATGTGTGTCAGTTGGTCAAACAAACCACTGCGCCTTGACCCTGTAAGCCAATGAGTGGCATTTATATAAGGGGGGTAATTTGAACATATAGATCCTTAAAGAAATTCAATGAGGGCTTTTGCTGTAACACAAGCCAGCACACACCCCACCCACCCCCCACCCCTTGTGAGGTCAGTGGGCCGTTGCGGCCTCCCTCACTCCCTGACGAGAGTTCAAGGCCAGGATTATCCAGCTCGCTGGCTCAGAGTACTGTTACCCAGCACCCCGGCCTCCTGCAGACACCAGGGATGTTCCCTTGGTGTCACCCCCCTACCTGCGCCTCTCTCTGTCTCCCACCCTCTTTCTCTCTTTCTCTCTCTCTCTCGCACTCTCTCATGCTCTCTCTCACTCTCTTATGCTCTCTCTCGCTCTCTCCCTCCCTCCCTCGCTCTCTCTGCCTCACTGTCTCTCTGCCTCTCTGCCTCTCTTCACCTTTCCTCCTCTCTCACTCCCCTCTGTCTCCCTCTGTCTCCCTCTTCCTCTCTCACTTCTCCCTGTCTCTCAAGCCTGAACCCTACCTACCTTGGCACCAGACTGGGCCGTGCGTGGCTGATCTCGGCCTTGACAGTGGTCAGACAGGACGGACAGCGTCCAGGGCGACAGCTTGATCCTTCGAGGGTATAAGGTTCACTGTCTGAAGTTTCTTTCTGTCTAAGATGGTGTCACCCTTGGAACATTGTGTGAGGGCAATAATAGAGATCTCTAATTACGTCCAATCCCTTCCAGTCAGTCGGCAGGTCAGTCTGGTCACATTGGTGGGGAGTTATTTACCCCCCACCCCCAAGTTGGTAATTTGTGCCACCTGCACTGCAAAGTCAGTAACATTACCACTAGAATAAAAAGCTATTGTGTCAGTTCTAACGTTAAACGTGTCAATTTAACAGCCACTGTTCCGTAAGAAAACTGACAGTTTGCATTTTTATTGTGCATGTTATTAATAGCTGCTACAGATGATTTTAGCCTGCTGTAGGCATGCTGTATGCCAAAACCTAGGTGTCATTAACGTTTTTATGGGACTCATTTTAGTAGCGATCTTGACTTTCTGACTTACAGCTTTCTTTGAAAAGCAGCTCCTTATGTCCACTTTCTTCCTCTTAGCTGCCATCACTTGCCACTTGCTTTGGACAAGTTCTGCTTCTAGTGTTGGTGCTGCTAACACCAAACCAAGTCTCACGTGAAACCAAGGCACAGCCAATCACATTAACCGTGTGTGTTAGGACTTAATTTAACAAATAGGTGATGATACAGTTTTTTTTTTTTTGAGGGGCTCAAATTATTGGTGGGGACAAATCAATGATTGCTGGATATTGATGGGGACACCATGCATGCCAATTCTACGCCTTTGGTCTGCACGATTTGTTGTGTTTTTGTTTTGTTTACTCTGTGTAGACGAGGCATAAAAATAGCCTAAGCCGCTTGCCTGTGCTGTGTCGGTAGGCCTGTGTGCATGCTTACTCTTGTATGACTGCGTGTAATGGCCTGGTGACAAGTAGATTACTCACCTGAGGAGAGAAATGGAAATAGAAACACGATACCGCAGGTCGCAGGCCCCCCTCTCAGCACACGCTACAAGACACACTCTGATAGGGTTGATAGAGTTTCATTGTGACCGTGACTTCACGTGAAAGACAGAAAGCAAGCGGGGTTGTTCGCCTGTCATATCAAAATCTCATTTTCACAAGTCTCCTGAGTAGTTACCGTGACTGTGAGTGTTGCGCATGCACTGTTCACCCCCTTCCTCTGTACTCCCCCCACAGCCTCACTTTCCACATGTTTTATTTAATATTTGCACTGCGCTGACACCTGAGCCTACTGGACTTGTTGACTATAACTCTGCTGAAGTTGTTTTTATCAGTAAACCTTCATAATACTGTGTATACGAAATAAAGGGCCGAAGACTAAAAGACATTTGATTTGTTTGTTAAATCCTTTATTTAGCTTAGTCCTGCGGGAGCGATCTGTTCATTTAGCCTATTTGTTAAAAAAAAACACATAGCTTATGAGAACTGCAACAGGGCTGCTCAATTATGGCAAAAAATCACAATGATTGTTTCTATTATTATTGAAATCACAATATTTCAACATGATTATGTTTTATGTGATATATTAACTTTGGAACGTAACCTCTACCCTTAAAAATTAAAAACAAAATTTAAACTTGACATCCCCCTACATTTCCCTTTCCTTTCAATATTTCCCCTATATAGTATGTGTATATTTAAATCGGTAAACAACCCAGAATAAAATCCTTACAATTCTTTCAAAACAAAATGTGACAGAATAGCCTAATATTTGGAGCCTGATTATGTAATTTCTGAGATTAGTGGTGGAGCAATGATTTTAATCATGCTTAAAATGTTATTGTTTGCATGTCCCTAAACTGAAACTATTCTTAATCAACATATCCATGACTAATCCCATCCATTTGAACGGGGGTGGATTAATTACAGTACTATTGTGGTCAGGCAGTTGGTAAATTGAGGTGCACTGCTTCCCAGTACATCCTAGACTCCATATCAAGTGGAAAACCATTGGCATGAATATATTGATGTGATTACTCAGCTTTATGGACTGTGTGGTTTTTATGTGTACCATGCTATACTTACAGCATGTCACAAAAGTGAGTACACCCCTGACGTTTTTGTACATTTTTTTTATTATATCTTTCCATGGGAGAAGTCTAAAGATATAACACTTTTACAATGTAAAGTAGGCAGTGTACAGCTTACACCTACTTTACATTGTATCAAAGTGTTATATCTTCAGACTTCTCACATGGAAAGATAT
Source organism: Setipinna tenuifilis (assembly GCA_030347295.1). Lineage (NCBI taxonomy): Eukaryota > Metazoa > Chordata > Actinopteri > Clupeiformes > Engraulidae > Setipinna > Setipinna tenuifilis. The sequence continues at coordinate 16,211,405 of CM059287.1, read as the reverse complement.
AATAAAAACATGTACAAAAATGTGAGGGGTGTACTCACTTTTGTGACATACTGTACATTACATTACATTACATTGCATTTGGCAGACACTTTAATCCAAAGCGACTTACAAAAAGGAGGACATGTGGTTGTTTTTTTTGTATGCATACAGACTTAACCACCCTCCCCTGTGCTGGTTGTTGTGTAGAATGGGCTTGCCTGTACCAGACAGCTCTGAGAAGGAGCCCCAGGCGGAGCCCTGCAAGGGGGTGGTGGATGCCGGAGAGGAAGGGGAGGGTTGGGGCAGCGACAGCCAACCTGAAGAACCAACTCCTCCATCCACGGATGGGAAGAGGAAAAAGAAAAGGAAAAAAAGGTAGGTTATATAGGCATAAACTATTAGGCTATGTCAGCTTTATACTGGTAGGCTATATAGGCTATACATTAGTAGGCTATATCAATAGATAGATTGATTGATTGATGTCCCATAGGGATAATCTTTTTCACACATTACTTATCATGTTCCAAGTGGCAGGTGTAAAAGACAAACATACCCCTACGTCCTGGTAGGCTTTTTGCTATTTTTTTTTTTTCATTTCCATGTACATCTGGCTGACAATTCAGTTTAACTCCCTTTTGGGAGTGCATTATCACCTTGAACATGCATTATTTTTCTAGTACAAAAAAACTCCACTCTTGTCCATTTTCCCTTACGCAACAACCACTCAGAGCCTCCATAACCACAGATTGGCAACATAATTGTGGCATGAAAAAAAGGGAAGCACGCTCAACACCTTTTCACGGCACAAAATGGGGTGCTTAGACCTTCTGTACATAAATCAAAATGTGGTGGAATAAAGCAAGCACTCAACTGTTTCTTTTTCTTTTTTAATCGTCTCACAAACGTTTCTGGCTGATGCCCTTCTTTAGCATAAGTATTATTCCATTATACTCAAGGTAAAGAAGGCCGTCAGCCTGAATTGCTCATAAGACGAGTAACAATGTAAAAAGAAACGGTTTAGTGTTTGCTTTTACTCCTGTACATTTTAGCATAATGGTAGACGAAATTGCAGACTTAACAACGACAACAACTGACACTGAGGCCCTCACAGCTGTTTCTGTCAGCACTAATCCCAGTAAGCAGGGGTGAGATGTTGAGTGCCTGTGTGACTGTGCCGTGTGAGAGCAGGCAGGCAGGCAGGCAGGCAGGGAGAGGAGGAGGCAGTAGGGCCTCCCAGCAAGGCACATGTCTGTCCCACTGTCTGCATCTTCTCTTCCAGATGACTGTGGATAAATCTGACCAACTGCAAGTATGAGAGCGGTGAGTATTTACAGAACCCCTGTAAATCAACTTGCACTAAAAGGGCCACATGTGGTTGTCTCCGCTTCACTCAGAGCAAAGGTTTCCTAGATATGTTTTTTTTTTTCATTCATTGATGAATTAAGCATAGACTATAGTGCAAATGATCATAATCATCTCTACCAGGAATTAAACAAGCAGAGCACTACATGTTTTGCAAGATTGGAACAGTACCTTGGTTTAGATGGAAAAAGTACACTGACTTAAGCCTTGTGGCAGTGTTTTCATGGTCAATATTTTCATGACCAGTGTATTTTGTGGTCAAGCATGGAACAGAAACAGTGAAGACTTAGTCTGTCACAAATTATGTCCACGTAGGTGTTTGTGCAGACAGTGCATATGATATGTGGTGTTCTCTTTGTTGACCAGTGCGTCGGGCGGCCCAAAAGTACGGGTTGAGGGAGGCTGCAGAGGGCGAGGATTGGACCCTGTTCTGGACAGACTGCTCTGTGTCTCTGGATCGGGTCATGGAGATGAAACGATACCAGGTATCATTATTATGTAGGGGTCATTGTCCTCATGCTGGTATTTCACTCCAATGTTGTATCTATTTATTTATTTTTGCTGTGTTCCTTGTAATGTCTGGCTGCACCTATGTTTACCTGGTGGGATAACACATTTGACTTGAGCATCGCCCTGCTGTACTCGTCTGAAGAAAGCGAGTTTAGTCACTTTACCTGGGTATGCTAACTCAGAGCATGTGGTAAATCTTCTAATAGATGAACTCCATGGCTGGCTGTGCTTTGCTAAAGACAATGCAGCTGTGAGACTCCTCTTTTATGAGGTCTATCAGCTATTCTGAGTTAGTCTCAGAGGTGTCAGTCCCAGCTTGAAAAAGTAAAAATCCTGCCATGTATTCTCTCTGCCTGTGCACTTAACTTGGGTGAATTTACTAATTAGCCCATCTACTTACTGTATCTGATGATTTCTGTGCTCATTGGGATCAACTGGTTCAGAAAATAGTTGGAAGAAATATGTGGCAGGGTTATTACTTTCTGAAGCTGGGAATAACTTGTGGAGTTAACTTATCTGGGTCAGTCAGTGGACCACCTACATACCCTGGAATATCCCTCCTCAAGTCACTTGCACTCACAAATGTAAAAAATGCACAAATGTCCTAGCCAGGTTTCCATTGTTTGCTAAGCTTCATGTGGTATGCAGCGATGACGTCTTCAACCAGATGTCCATGTTTACGTCCAAGCTGAAGCCTTGTCTCTTCCCCCTCGTAGAAGATCAACCATTTCCCGGGGATGAGCGAGATCTGCAGGAAGGACTTGCTCGCTCGCAACATGAACCGCATGCTGAAGCTTTTCCCCAAAGACTACAACATCTTCCCACGCACCTGGTGCCTTCCAGCTGAGTGAGTAGGCATCTGCTCACAGAGAATATATAGACTATAGGCAGAACTTGCATAATTACACAAAAACACATTGCATTTATATAGAGCTTTTCGAGGGGAATAAAAAAACTGCTCTGCAGTCAAGGGGCACTTTACTAGCGACTGCCAATGTGTACCATCAACCTGCCGTAACTGACAGGATCTTAGAGGCTGTATCAGCAATTCTTTGCCAAAACAGTCATCCATTGTTGGTGATGTCACTTCTGTTGTTGTTTGTATCGAAACCCTAATCAAAACCCTAATCAAATCATGTTAGTTAAAAGTAGCTAAAGCATTACAAGTTTGTTCATAATTAACAGGTAATAGTAACTGAACGGTTAAAATGAATTATTTATTAATCGTGATGACAGCTTAATTTGCCCCTTCCCTGTCAGTGGTGTTTGTTATGGTTTAGGGGTGCTTAAAGGAGTGTAACTTCACCAGTATTAACTTTTTCACTGTTATTGACCGTATATCTTGTAAATCCCGAAGTACAATGTTTTTTATTTCTTTTTTTATTTTTAAACAGTGTGGTTTACTCTGTCATTAGAGCACGACCCTAAATCTTTAGAAAGTGTGGTCACTTTGTAGGTACTTAAAAAGACAGGGAGACATTTAAATTCGAGCTGGCTATGTGATACACAGACATTAAACATTGAATGGGCAGAAGAAATTAAGAAAGGGGCAAGTTCAAGGACACCACTGGGCTGTGGTTTGATTATCCACACTGGTGAAATCTAACCCCCGCACCCTCTGTTTCACACTCTATACACACACACGCAAACACACACACGCACACACATGGCGTATACACACACGCACACACATGGCGTATATATACACACACACACACACACACACACACGCACACACATGCACACACATGGCGCATACGCACACACACACACACACACACACACACATGTGTACACACACACACACATGCAAACAAACACACATAATCCTTTGCAGTTACAGCGACTTTCAAGCCTACACCCGCGCCAAAAAGTACAAGACGTACATCTGCAAGCCGGACTCGGGCTGCCAGGGCCGAGGCATCTTCCTCACCAAGTCCAGCAAGGACATCAAGCCGGGCGAGCACATGATCTGCCAGGTGTACGTCTCCCGGGTGAGATTACACTTTTCCCCCAGACACCTGCCTGCTGCTGCCCCCTCATTGACCCACGTGCGCTCAGGCACAGCTGACCTTCAGTCGGCGTTATTTCCCCATATGACTGCTGCTGCTGCATGATGCTAACCAGCCTTTAGTAATGATAAGAGGATAATGATCATGGGAAGCATTCCTGTCCATGCCTAAACTTCATTCCATGGTCAATAAAGTTCCTTTCTTCTTATTTTCTTTCTTTCTTTCTTTTATTCTTTCTTTCCTTCAGGTTTTAAACAAGTTTGTTTGTTTTGTTTGTTTGTTTGTTTCTTTCTTTCTTTCTTTAGATTTTAAAAAAGTTTTTTTTTATTACTTAAAAAAATCTGCTTTCTGTATTCTACCAATGCTGACTTGAGAAGTTAATGGATAGTTGAAAAGAATTTCTTCAATATTTTATTCTTCCATTGTTGATGTTGTGCTCTAATCTTGATGATATGGGTTGTAAACACACAGCCTTTTATAATTGACGGCTACAAGTTTGACCTGCGTATCTACGTCCTGGTGACCTCCTGTGACCCCTTTCGCATCTTCCTGTACGAAGAAGGCCTGGCACGATTCTGCACCACCCAGTACAACGAGCCCACCAACGGCAACCTGGTGAGGGGGGGGATTTTCACACGTCGACAAAGGAAATCACTGTTGGAATCGGAAGCATGTTTATTACTAAGTCTGAACTTTAACTTGAACTTGAACCCTGAATGACAGACAAGGATTGTGTCTTGGTGCAGTACAGAACATTATGTAAATAGCATTAAGATAACATGAAAGGATAACAAATCAAGTGCTGAAGCGATACAAATTAAAATAGTCATAACAATTTTACAGTTCTTAATCAAAAGAAGGATATAAACATATGAACATATAGACAGATGGCCATATTTTTACAAGTGTGATATTGTCATTAGCATGTTAGTTAATTTCTAGGGAAACTGATATAGTGCGGTGTGCCCTTTGTATATATTTTATTGTTTTATTGATACACTTTTATTGTTTTTGTGTTTGTTTGTTTGATTGTCAGGATGATGTTTGCATGCATCTGACCAACTATGCCATTAACAAACACAGTGAAAACTTTGTACGTGACGACGACACAGGAAGCAAAAGGTAATGAATGTGTCAGTAATCTCTTCTCCTGTGCACCACTAAAGCAGTGTTCTGTAGTTTAGTTTATTTCGTTTATCTCTTACAGGCACCATGAACAAAACACATTAGTCACAAAAAATGAAAATTGCTTTGTACTAGACTTGGCAAATTGTTCATTTCCGTCTTAAGTCCCTGGGCAGGTGAGATAACAAAACTTACAGTACGAACTGTGATGATAAAATGACAAAGTGTGCTGTATAACTGGGTAGCTGTGGCCTAATGGTTAGTGAGTTGGTCTCTGACATCTCTCACATTTTTGCACTGTGGAACAGTGGTGGTTAGGGTTCCCACGGCAATATTTGGAAAATTGGGAAAACTACAAGAAAAAAGGAAGGAATTATGTGAATATTTTTCTGCATATGTCTTCTGGGCCCTAGTTTATTTGGCAAACATGTATTGTCTCATGCTTGCATGATACACATTTAAGTAAGAATTTCGCAGTACAGAGTTGCGCTGCGTGTGTGCATAAGACAATCACTTTGGCAAAAACACTTTGAACTTGACCTTTGACCTCACAGGAAGCTGTCCACCTTCAACAAGCACCTGAAGTCCATGTGCTACAACGTGGAGAAGATGTGGGTGGACATCGAGGACGTGATCATCAAGACCCTGATCTCAGCGCACCCCATCCTCAAGCACAACTACCACACCTGCTTCCCCAACCACGCTGCTGGCAGCGCTTGCTTCGAGATCCTGGGCTTTGACGTGCTGCTGGACCACAGACTCAAGCCATGGCTTCTGGAGGTTAGACTGCAGCTTCATTTTACTAGTGTGTGTGTGTGACATTTTCAGGTAGTAAAACATGTTTAATCTAAAAACACTGCATTAGGATACAGCTAACGAGTGCTTCAGACCACCATTACAATTGTATGACATATGGAAGATATGTTTAACCTGCGTTGGCTTTGGGAGTTGTAACGTCACCTTTAGACATACGTTAAGATACAATTCGTAGCGATAAGAAAGACTCAGGAAACCAGGGCCAGGTTATTCCACCCACATATTTTTCCTACTGGTACAGGAATCGAACCTGTGACCCTCCAGTCCTGAGACCAGCTCCCTAACCATTAAGCCTCAGCTGCCCTTACTTCTACTGCCCCTGCTGCACAGCTGCCCCTACCTCTACCTCTTGGTCATGTTGTCCACACAGGTGAACCACTCCCCCAGCTTCACGACGGACTCTCGTCTGGATCGGGAGGTGAAGGACGGGCTGCTGTACGACACGCTGGTGCTGATCAACCTGGGGGCCTGCGACCGCCGCAAGATCACCGAGGAGGAGAGACGTCGCGTCAAGGAGAGACTCCAGCAGAACCGCTCCAGAGAGGCCAGGTAACACACACACGCGCACACAAACACACACACACACACACACATACAGACGCACACACACATATACACACGCACACACACATATACACACACACATGCAAAACTCAATGGGCCCAATCAGAAGTGGAACACATAGCAGTAGAAAGAAACTACCAACCCACCATGCAAGAAAAAAACTGTTTCATTGCTGGTGTTTCTGGTGATACTGAGTTTAGATTTATTCCATGACTTATTAAGCTGGCACTCTCCCTGTATGTGTCCAACTATCCAATGGCAGTCTTAACTCCTTCTCAACGAGGAAAGCGAGTGGTCCTCTTTTTTCAACTGCAACACTGTGTCATGCTGTTTCTCCAGGATGCTAATTAGCCTAGTGAACAAATGTCAGAAGGCAGTTTTATCTTGACAATCAATCGCCCCAAGAATTATACCAGGCGATGGGAACACCACCCAGCCTCACTAGGTGAAAAAAAAACTATCTCAGCGCTTTTTAAATGTGCATCAGTCAGCCAGTTTACAAGTATTGCCAATTTGTCAACCGGGTTGTGAAACAAATGCATGCCAAGCATATCAGAACAGTACAACAAAGCTCACAACTATGAGGGAAAAAAGCTTAGTTCAAAGCAGTTTCTACTATGCTTGTTAGACAGGCTAGTACCTGGCCCCATTATGCGTAGCTGATCTATTACATACTGTAGCTTTATTTTCCACTGTTTCAGTATAGTATTTACTATAGTAATCACTACAATATTTACTATAGTTTTTACTGTAGTAATTACTATAGTATATACTATGGAAAGTACTATTGTATGTACTATGTACTATATAGTATGTACTATAGTAAATATTGTAGTAATTACTATTGTAAATACTAAAGTAAGATGCATCGTAGTTTTCAGAGTTTTGCAAAAACAAAAAAAGACCCAATGAAATCTGCATCTTTCTTAATTTCAGTTGACAAGACACACAAGAAGCATACAACAAAGGATCATATCCTCTCCTGCTTTAGTCCAAACTTTTTGTCTAAAAATCTCCCTTAATATTAATCCAGGACATTAAACATTTAGTTAAACTAAATGTTTTTAGTTAAACTAGTTAAACTAAATGTTTTTGTGTGTGTGTGGTTGTGTGCCGGTGGATGTCTGTGCTTGTGTGTGGACGTGCAGACATCTATGCCTTTGTGTGTGCACACACGCGTGTGTGCATGTTTGTCGCCATGTGAACATATATGTTTGTGTGTGTGTGTGTGTGTGTGTGTGTGTGTGTCAGGAGCGAGGAGCTGCGTCAGTGCCATGCTGCCAGTGTGGAGCAGATGGAGCGCTACGAGGCCAAGCACCTGGGAGGCTTCCGCCGCATCTTCCCCCGCGAGGGCGGAGACAAGTACGACAAGTACTTCAAGCACAGCAGCTCCCTCTTCCAGGACACCGCCGCCTCCAAGGCCAGAGAGGAGTGCGCCAGGTATGACACACACACACAAACACAACAAAGCATAGAGACAGTACTTTAAGCACATCAGCCAGACTGCCATTCCTTCCAAGGCCGGAAAGGAGTGTGCCAGGTATGCCAAAACACACAAACATGCACATAGACACACACACACACACTTTCTCTCCCTCCCTCTCTCTCACTCTCTCACACCCCCACACACACACTTTTCTTACACACACAAATTTTCAAACACATAAGAGCCAGCTACTAACCTCACATCAAGTAATCATATTGTGTTATTGCATTTTGCTTACTTGCTCTGTGTGTGTGTGTGTGTGTGTGTGTGAGCGTGCATGTGTTTGTGCATGTGGCTGTCTGTGTGTATGTGTTTGTGTTTGTGTGTGTGTGTGTGTGTGTGTGTGTGTGTGTGTGTGTGTGTGTGTGCAGGCAGCAGCTGCAGGAGCTCCGTCTGAAGGCGGAGCAGAAGGATCGTGAGCATAAGGGGGGGCGCAAGAAGGAGCTGCAGGGGGAGTCTGCGGGAGAGAAGGCCAAACCCCCCAGGCTACGCGCTCGCCTCTCCCACTCCACCCCCAACTCACAGCACCTGTCTGTACGTCCTCCATGTGTCTGTGTTTGTGTGTCTGTGTCTGTGTTTGTGTGTGTGTGTTTGTGTGTGTGTGCGTGTTTGCATGTGTGTATGTGTGTGTGTGTGCGCGCCTGCGTGCATCTGTGTGCGCGCCTGCGTGCATCTGTGTGTGCGCCTGTGTGCATCTGTGTGTGTCCGTGCGTGCATCTGTGTGTGTGCGTGCATGCGTCTGTGTGTGTGTGTGTGTGTGTCTGACTGAATGACTGACTGTCTGCTGGTTTGTACCTGTATGTTTTTTTTTACTGTAAGTGTATACAAGACTCTTTTTTTATATTAATTAGTTAATCTTTCTTCGTTTTTTTTTCATTTTGTAAGCAAATGCGTTCAATTTGTGTTGTCTATTTTTTTCTCACCACAAGAGTTAAGTTTTTAATAGCATTGCTGCAGTAATAGTGGTGTCCACCAGATGGCAGCAGATCTGTGACAAACGTGTCCTAAAGCGCTCCTCTCTGCTCTGCTCTCTCCAGCTGCTGACGATGCCCCCTCTCCCTCCCACCGCCGGGGGCAGGTCGTCCTCCGTGCTCGACCAATCAGAGGACGAGGAGGTGGAGCGACTTAGCGAGCTGCGCCATCGGGAGAGCCTGCTGAGGGATCTGGGCGTGATCGACCAAGTCTACCAGCTCCTGAAGGGCGGTCTGCCGCCCCCCTGCCCCGTGGAGCATCCCCACGAGCAGCATCACCAGCCCCACTACAAGTCCAACAAGGTCAGCAGGCTGGCTCAACCATAGAGATCTATGCTTATTATATTATATTATATTATATTATATTATATTATATTATATTATATTATATTATATTATATTATATTATATTATATTTTATTATATTATAAATGGCTACTATTCAGATCTATGGTTATTGTACAGATATCTACGGTTACTACATACAGTAGATGTCTGTGGTTACTACTATATATATATCTATTGGTGCTGTCTGAATTTATGTGGTTACTGTGTAGATATCTGTGAGCTCAACTATACAGATGTGTTTTTCCCTTTTCTATTTCATGTTTTAGTGAAATATGGAGGCTCAAAAAGTGCCCATAACACACCCCTCCCTTAAATTACATTTCCTCTCTCTTCTAAAATAATAAAAAAAGGCACCCACGCTCATTTGGTACCACTAAAATGCTTTTATTTTAATTCATTTGCTTCAATTGTCATGATTTTTTTTTCTTTATCAAATTATGAACCACTTTTAATTCACTTTTGATAATAACATCTGGGGATCATGGTAACTACCAGACTGTGTGTAGTCTTGTATTATGTACACACAAAAGTAGATGATATGGTCTGTATATTTAAAATGTCTACAATTGTAAACATTATAGGTTTGAAAATGTAGAGTTAATACGTGTATGTACCTTATTTATAATCATATTAAAAATATTGAATGATTTAAATAATAACGATTTACAGTAACGCATGATCTTCTGCATGGTGAGAGACAGGTTGTCGATTTGCTTTGTGTCCCCCGTCAGCTGGACTCCCTGGCCGAGTTCTCTCGGCGTCCGAAGCCGCACTGCGCCATCATCCAGCGTCCCGTGCCCCCGGGGGGCAAACCCTGCTTCCAGTACATCCAGTCGCAGCTCATCCAGCCCCTCTGGCCCTGGTCCCCCCTGGAGAAGGGAGGCCACGCGGGGCCCGGAGCCCTGCCCACCGAACCCCCCTTCCTGCAACACTGCGGCCACGAGGAGGACGGCGTGGGGCTCGGGGAGTGGCGCTTGGCTGGGGAGCCCCGGAGGTCCAGCAGCGCCCAGCGCATTCCCTGGACAAGTAAGCGCCTGATATGGGTCTCACGCTACGCCACCATACTGCATTGGCTTTTTTGAAATAATATGTTTTTTTAATTCACACAGTCAACATAAACAGAGCGAACACAGCTCAGGCAGACAGACAATGGCTACATGGGTGGCAGTAACAACAGCTCGTACCTCCAGCTCCTCTCCACTGCACTGGCTGTTTAACCTTTAAGTGTATATTGTCACACCAGTTGTGAAGGCAATGTTGGAAGGATGATAGTTGTAACGAATGTTGGGGGTCCATAGAATATAATGTGGAACTTTTGGAATCTTACATTGTGATGGAACGCATTCTTTTTATTAAAATGTTGAAATATTCACACCCTTATTGTTAATGAAGAAGATCTCAATAGCATTAACAGTCACAGCTTACCCGAGTAGAACACTGAAACGATTTTGCCGAGCATTAATTTGGGGAAATGGGACTAGAGGTTCTGTAGGACAGCGGTAATATTAATAGGCAGTAACTCAGATATAAAAATTCTTGTGAGTTCTCCTATTATTTCATATGGGTTCACATAATTTCTTTTTTTTTTCAAAACTTTCTGACCATTGGTAAAATAACTGAAAATTGGATTTAAGGAAATAAATAATCAAATAAACACAATATAGGACCATTGGGTAGTGGTGGAGATGGTACAAACAGTCCAAAAAAATAGATATTTATTTTATATATTATAAAATTTTATTGTAATTTTATTCACCTGTTCACTTCATGTCCATTGACAATATCCTTTGTCCATGAAAGCAGATCGTGTGTCATTCACTTTATTCTCTCAAATTTACAAATAAGTTGTACAGTGTATGGTGAGGAAGGTTTTTACAGATTTTGCAGTTGTTGTTATACTGTTGGAAGATGTAGCAATGATGCCCAAGCACATATTTTGTCAGTTTAAACAGTTTTTGAAATTCTGTAGCCTCTTAGTACACACTGTTCTGTCTGTGGAAGGATTCCCTGTTTCACTAGCGGAATTAAAAATTCTTTACTACATTACAACATTACTAAGACATTAGAGAAATTCTTTACTTGCACATTATAACTTGGTTATGCCATTTTGGCAAAAACAAACTTCTTTGTGTACGTCTCTCCCTTTTTGTCTCTCAGTATTGCATTTTTGCATTGCCAAACCAGAACAGGTCTATATACAATACAATGTACTACAAAGTGTCTCTCTTTTTCTTCTTTTCTGTCTCTCTTCCTCTCACCCTCTCTCTATCTTTCTTTCTGACCTTCCTCTGCCTTTCTCTTTTTCTCTCTCCCTCTATCTATCTCTCTCTCTCTTTCTCTCTCTCTCTGGGTGTCCTCGTGTCCTCAGTGGTGGGCCGTCAGGGCAGCATGAGTTCCTCGTTTGCGGAGGTGCGTGCGCGTGCGGCGGCGTCCTCTCATCTGGCGGTGGGCCGTCTGCCGTGTGCGCCCCTCTCCTCCTCCTCCTCCGCCGCCGCCGACGCCAAGACCCTCCAGAGCCTCTTCATCATCTCCACGCCCGCCCCGCTGGTGCCCCGCCCGGACCTCTCGCACACCCTCCGCCGCACCCTCCGCAAAGCACCCGCCCAGCACCGCGGACAGGAGCGCTAGACTGACCAGCACACACACACACACACACACACACACACACATACACAAACATACTGCACACATACACTCCGCAAGGCCCCCCAGCATCGCAGGCCAAAGCGCTAGACAGCCCAACACCATATTGACACACACACAAACACATACAGCACACACACACACACACACACACACACACATGGTGCGCACACAGACACACGCTCCGCAAGGCCTGCCAGCACCATGGGCAGGACCACTACAGAGCTGAGCAGCCGAGGACGGACACCGGGACACACACACACATATACGACACACACACACACACACACACACACACACACACACACACACACACACACACACACACACACACACACTCTGACACGTACTCCGCAAGGCCTCCCAGTACCACGGACAGGAGCGCAAGAGCCAAGCAGTGGACAGACACACGGACACAGACGTAAACATGCATGCTATACACAACCACACACAATATGTGCACACACACACACACACACACACACACACAGACACACACACAAACACAGACATGCATAGGGGAGTGAGGTTGAGGGAAACACTCACCAAAAGATCTTCTGCTCCCTTTCTGATGGTCTGCTCATACTCCAGTTGTGCGGATATTCTCTTTTTTTTAACAGAATACAACATGAAATTAATTTTTAACCTTCAAATGAGCTGTGGTGAGATTTTTTTTTACATCGAAAGAACTAATACACATCAATTAATTGCACATATTAACAAAAATGGTGTTAATACCTTCTCTAGGTTACTGAGGAGGTTTTTTTTAATGTGAATTTCACTTGAGTTTGTGGGGGAAGGTGGTTAGAGTGAATGTGAAGTACTTTCAGACAAGCCTTTTGTGTGTGTGTCTCTCTCTCTTTTTATCACTGTGCACAAACATCCTTCAAAGCATATTACCTCACTTGGAGACACTGGCAATAAAGCACTCAAATAAATCTCATGAATGTAGGCATCGCACACTGCTGTTTTTGTTGCTTTACTTTTGCTTCACGAGGTTGGTCATGGAGAAAGAGGGTTTCAGAGGTGGTGGGAAACTACACACAGAAACACTCCTATACCTTTTTTACTGTCTGCGTTTTACCGTTTCTGCGTTTGAAAGAAAAGCAAAAAACACCAGGTGGTGAATGAGTAGCTTAAAAGTTTCCTATTTAAAAAGTCTTGCACCTTGTTCAGTGTTATAGTTGCCCTGATGTTTATGAAAAACTCTTCATCAAAGTGAACCGGGCCGTTGAGAAAAGCGATTTCATGATGGTACCCTGTCTAATTAAAAAAGTATATGCCAAATTGTATACTACACTATGTAAATAACTTGTTCGTTCGGAGTATGTATTCCGCTGTTATTCCTGTTTGTAAAATTATTCTATTTTCCAATTAACGTTGGTCTACAAAGAAAATTTACCATTCAGTCGGTGGAAATGTCATTCATTAATTATAGGCTATATTAAAAGAAATTATCTGAAGTCCGGTTAAATCAGCACTATTTCAATTTTCGTTAAATCGAAAGTCGTTGTGCAATATATGTTGCATTTGATTGGAAATATCACCGGTACCAGTTGTGCTCGCTGCCTTAGGCTATATGGAAACTCATGAAATTATTTTGTTCAATTTTAGGTGTTATTTTTTGAAGGTGCCATTGTCCTCCCGTACACCTGAGATGGGGCTATTTGAGAAACCAGCGGGGCATCCGTATGTCAAGGCCTGGCGACAAAAGGTTTAATGGTATTACATTTTAATTCAGTTTAAATATTTTGATACTTAGATAGGCTAGATGGTTTCTTGCACGCAAAGAGGTTTGTGAGGTTATTTTAAACAGAAGCAAAAGCAGGGACAAAAGAACCTGTTAATACAATTTCCTAGTGCCAGTTTCCAGAAATAGGTTATTTTAGTAGGGCTAATATTTTGAAGAATTTGTAAGAGGAGGAGATTTTTATATTTGAAAGAGATAAAAATGTGATGTGACACATAATGTGAGCACAGTAAAACTGTATTAGATAATAAAAAAATGTTAAAATAATTATCCCAAAGCTGCGTAAAAAAAAAAAAAAACTTTGCTTTTAGGCGAGTTTTTAAATTTAGCCTGACCCTAATATTCCACCTGGGGACAGCTTCAATATGTTCCTGTAATAATATCCCGTTTTAACGGATCATAAAGTATAGCAAGGCTAGACCAAACAGATTTGTGAGATTTCTTTCATTATTATCGTTATTATCATTATTGTTATTATTTTTATTTTTATTAGGCCTATTATTATTATTATTATTATTATTATTATTATTAACACTATTGACATTATTAACATTAATAATAATAAGAAGAAGAAGAAGAAGAAGAAGAAAAAAGAACAATGCTAAACACATCTGTGACTGATCATATATTTTATGTGTCAACATTTATTTGATATCACTTACTATATGAGTATACTACTCTACTGGCCTCCTCATAGAAATTTATGTAGGCCTAAATGTTTTGCATAAAAAAATAATAATAAAAAATAAAACTCATGATTTCAGTAGGCTAATAAACTCACTAAATCATAGCCTATCTTAGATGCAGAGGCACAGAGAGGCCCTACAGTGGGACGAGTCAAACTAATGGTAACTGAAATAAATACATATTTGTGTCCCATATTGTCAAAGTTTCCTCATTCATGACTAGCCTACACGGAATTAAATAATAGCCTACATATAGGTTTCTATTAACGCAAAAGTAGTATTTTCTCATCAAAATCTGACAGAATACCGACCCCCTTCATGTTACTCTGTGATGCCAGGATTACAAAAAAATATATTAATAATTCAGTTTCAGCAAATAGCTGTTCATTCAGTCACATAACGCCGGCTAATGTTTAAGTCTTTCAGCTAGATATTTACTGAAGGTAGTGTAGTTCTACACAACATCCGCTCTAGTCTCTCTAGGCTGCTATTTCAGAAGCTCGCCACACGGTGACATTGTAGGCCAATGTAAGTAATGGCGCACAGAACCATGTCTGGAATTCGATACAATTTTCACATTATAGCTATAAATGCGGACCTCATGAATGCT
>CM059287.1:16161543-16194043 GCA_030347295.1 Setipinna tenuifilis | reverse complement strand
GCAGGTGAAAATCTGGTTTCAGAACAGGCGCATGAAGTGGAAGAAGGAGAACAACAAGGACAAGTTTCCCAGCAGCAAGGCTGAACAGGAGGAGATCGAGAGACAGAGGAGAGAAAGCGCTCAGGAGGCAGAGAAGAAGGCATCAGAAGACGAGGACTTCAAGAAACTCTAATCGACATGACTGAAGGATCATTAGAAGTGTGGCGCGAGAGGAAGCGTCCCCAACTTTGGCCTTGGCAGGTGCAACTCTGAGGACAACCAGCCGAGCAGAAATTAGGCCTATATTCATCTCATCAAATGCTCTGTATTATTTTGTAGTGTCGATAGAATTAATTGTAAAACGAGGAATTTCGTACGTGTTACCAGCTCCAATAACAACAAAGTTGTTATTGGAGATTAAACAATGTCAGAGCTGTGACGTTTTTTTAGAATCATCTGTAAAATGGCTTCAGTAGATGTGTTTCCTTCTGTAAGTCAGGTGATGCACTTTTTACGTTTACCTTTTTTGTAATAAAAAAAGAAATAAACAAACAACTTTAGATGTGTACAAACTACCTATATTCATTCCCATCTACTTGCTCGTATTTTTGTCTGTGTTGTGTTTTCCACGGAAAGCATGCTAAAGCGCAAAAGTAGAGGGTATACATACTGTGAAACGAATACAAACGTATTTATAACCGCACTACTGAATTTATAAGGGGCAATTCATGACGTGTACTGTTTCTCAACTGCTGTTTTTATTGTTCTGAACTGGAAGCGTCTGTAACTTGAAGTGACAGAGGATGGGTGATTGGGGCTCAATAAAGTTTCTCTTTTTTTGGTAAAAAGACAAATCCAAGCGTCTGGGCTTTTTGTGTCAATTTACATCGCAGCACTCACGAGACTCGATGTTCTTCGGTGTTAGCTTACCTGACAGGGATGCACGTGCAAGTAAACTAAAATATAATGCCTATATAAAACAATATCTCAGGAATAACTGGATTACTTGCATCAGTACCTGGATACAGGGTAAGTCTTTAATAGCCATTTTGGCTCTGTGAAACACAGGCCTTTTATGTAGAGCTGGGTGAAAAAAATAGGTTCTACTCAATGGGCCCACGAGCAACCTTTCTAGGCGGGAGAAACCACTAAATAGCTATGGTCATTACTGTATTTAGACAAATTCTCTACTCAAAGGGCGGACTTTTACTGTAGTGCTAATGCAATATCTGTCCTGGGCATTGTATTTTAAGACATTTTCTGTAGTCTATTACGCATTTCTCAGAATTTATGTTGAAACGGTTTGCAGTGCTGTTAACTATAGACCTACTGCCCCTGAAGGTTGAGGAAATTCTTCCTAAGGTGCACGAGGACCTGTTTGGGCTTGGTCTGGCTTTAGGATAAAACACTAAATATATTGTATATATATATAAATGTGATAAAAGTGTAATACTTACTCGCAAAAACATCCCCTATGCCAACATAGCGCACCATGTGGCGTATAGGCTTTGCCTATCCTGCGTGCATCAGAAAACGAATCCCTCTGCTATGTCTTTATTTGTCCGATGAGGTAAAGACCACAGAGGTCTGAAATAAAGTTAGGTGTGATGCATTGGTAGGCCAACCGTAGTCATGATTTTATATCTGATTCCGAAGTCTGCTGTCTTGGCGTGCTCTTGGGCCCGCGTCTTTCCCCATGCGCTGAGACCGAATAACAGATAGACTGCAACTTCACCATCATTTTGCTAAATTTAACACAGACTTCGCTGATAGCATACAAATATATCTGGAAAAAACAAATATTGCGACTGTTTGTGTACATGTAAGAATGTTAAAAAATGACACACACACGTTTTTCTGAACAAACTATATTGTATTTTCAGATATAACCAGAATAGAAACGACATGTCCAAAAATGAGCAGTAAAAACAAAAAAAAGGCAACATCAGTGCTTAGGGATATCTTATGTCACCCTATAGCCTAAATAGATTAAAATAATGCAGAATGCTAGAAATAGTTTCACTAGACAGTCCCCTGAAAGTCTATGTTAACAGTACACATTATATGCCTAATATTTCCGCATTGTTTCTTTAAATTTTATTATTTTCACATACAGTCGCCTATAGGCCTATCCTTCCTCAAAATGTGGTGACTCTAGACGCTACGACTGTCAACGTTATATCGCAGACTGTACTGAGAGTATTTAGGCGACATCAATACATATTTGTGTTTGGTATGACAAAATACACATATGTGGCTAAACTGGTGTAGTTAAGAATACCAGGAAGGCGCGTTTTCGTTACGGATTTCCCAGTATCAGAGAGGTTAGCCTGGCTGGTAGGCCCGCATTCAAGAGCAAATTAAAGAATTAAACATTCCAACACAAAATAGCTAAAATTATGTTGTTGGATCATATACTTTGAAAGCATTGCAGGGCGTTTGATGACTATATAGCATATGCGTCTGCATTGCAATATAAGCCCACATATAACCAATGTATTTTGAATGTAATCAAGAAATACAAGTGCAGTTGTCTAACGACGCCTAAAATCGTTGATTTTTAAAATCAGACACAAATGTTACACTTTTTCATTAATTTTGTGTCGCCTAAATGTAAAGGCTTACCGAAATTCTGTTTTTCACCTTTGAGCATTCGAGTGCAATGCTGTGACCCTCTGGATGTTAATTTCTCACAGATTCCATTAAAACAGAAAAACTGCAGGATACAAGGCAAATTCAATTTTGTACATTACCTTTGCGTATGATTCTATATTACCTGTACATAGTAAGATGAGAGATCCACGAGAATAAATGCAGACAGAAATAGCTGTGAGATCTTATTTCCATAGACAACGTCTCGCCAGACGCTCTGTCGGAAATACACTGAATTGGCCTAGTTGTTTATGGTTTTACAGCATCAATAAAAGTCGGATATAGCTGTTAAAAACAACAAAAAAGGGAAACGGGATCTTTTGTGCCAGTGCAACACAGAATTCTGAAGGCATTTTCGTATTTCCTAAGAAAACCTTAATTGTCGCCTAACTGGAAATGATTTGACAAACATGGAATAGGGTAATATTTCGATAAACTATTTTGCTTCCATTCTGCTTTTGTCCATATATGTGAGTGCCAATGTGTGTGTTTTCTTGGAGCAAATTACGAAGGAGGCTTATTTCTTACACCAGTCTGTATTTAAAATGCGACCAAGGCCTATCCTGAAAATAAGGGCGCCTTAACCCAGCATACAGCATAATGCGGTATTCCTAAGGATAATGCAAAGGACTTGTCCTCATGAATTAAATAATTAAATGCAATTTGGATCTTTAAATTTAATCATCGCAGTGTTGTGTTTTTGTACCGTAGAATCGCAATATATAAACAAAGGTTTCTTTCCTTTGGCTTTTCATTTGGTGCGTCAACCCTAAAAAATGTTTTATCAGCCTATATTTCAATATTTCCTTCTTGTTTTACGCAAGTAAAGATGGCGTCGACAGAATTGCTGCTAATGCACTCATGAAGAAATGCTATAAATTCCTGGTTGTTTATGAAAATTTACAACTTTGTGATAGAACTTTATGAGTGGATCCGCTCTTGGATTGGCTGAGGCGGGTCATGTGGCCAGCCTGCCGTGAACATGAACTTTTTATGATATCCCAAGTGGTTGGTTATATTGCAGCATTCTTTGACCACGCCACAGTGTCTAACACCTCTGTTTTCTTAGGTCTCGTTTCTTTCGTTCAAATTATGCATTGTGAATGTAGGCTAGTTTACACTTGCTGAAGTCGGTGAGATGGATGAAGCGCCCAATCTCTCCCGCCATGCTAATGAAGCCCTGTGATTGGGATTTCCGTCTCCGTGCAGCGTTGAAAGTGTCAGGATGCCACTGAGAGCTTTTCTCATTTTTCACAGAAGTCGTCGTTCTTTCCCAGTATGTTGATAATGTGTATTAGCATCAAACCTTGACTACAGTAAGCTACAATGAAGAACGACAAGCTAGCTGCTTCGTTTGGAGGAGCCTCTGGACAGATGAGAAATTATCAACAAAGGTAGGCTCCATGGTAACTCGATCAACGGCAAATTATAACCACCGAGCAGGTTACTGGCCTTGCTGTTTTACGCAAGTGGTTTAAAAGCTGTCATCACCCTTGTATCTTAATAATACGCCTGCTAATTTTGTGTCAAATAATGTCTTTATATAACATCAGCCAAATGTATGTTGTTTGTAACAAGAATGAAACTTTGCAATATGCATCTTTGAAACAACCTTGGTCGTGCGTAAAGATGGCTGATTGGCTTCTAATCAGCTTGTAAACTGTTACTTTGAGCGATTTTTGTCCTGAATGCAGGTACCATACATTTATCGATTTGTTGGTGTTGCTTGAGTGTGTGCGGAGATATCAGTCACAAGATGGCAGCGCCATCAGAAAAAGATGGAGTTGGCTATGTAACCTGGTGGTGTGGTTTCATCCTGATGGCTGATCCTAATGGCGTTCATAGCGGTCTTAGTAACAGAGGCTTTAAAAATAAGTTTTACATATGTTAAATCAACCTGGACAGACAGTTTTCGCCCATATTCTTTCAGCAGTCCTCATTTTTTGCTGAATGTGTCATATACCTTGAAAATATCTATGTAGCCTATAGCTACGGTCTGGTACTGCAATAAGACCGAGCTCGACGCCTTAGGCCCGGTTTTTATTCATTTCGTGTACGTGGATGGTATATGTTAATATTTGTCAGAAAAAGAATATTGACTTTTTGCATTAATACCTTTGCATAGGTAAAATGGATGATAAGTAAATAATCTTTAGTTATTGCTTTCTGCAGAATAAATCTCTGCGCAGTGCAAAGTTAAAGACAATCTTCATTTTGTCAAATACATCTCTGAAATCGATGGGTAATGGGCATTCTTCATGACAAATTTAGCAACACAATGGTTGTGGACCAGCTAAATGTATATTTGGGATAAAGAGGGCTGCACTGCATTAAGGTGAATTGGAAAGCATATTAAAATCATATTCATCTTAATTCGGGTATTTTCATATCACAAACACTTCTTTGTTGTGCAATTAGGATTAGAAAAAAATGTTTTTTCTTGCTGTAAACATCTTCCTGTTTTCTTGCCGTGCCTCTTGATTTCTTACTCTGTGAGACCATCTAGCGACTACATTGGGTACTACCGTGTATGTGAGTGTGTGTGTGAGTGAGAGAGAAAGAAAGAGAGGGAGAGAGGGAGAGGGAGAGAGACAGAGGGAGAGACAGGGAGCCTGTAAGGGAGAGAGATTGTGTCTATGCTTTGGAACTGCGCTTGATTGTTAGTACCAGCTGGAGGACTTGAGAGGGTAGGGGGTGCCAACAACTTGTGATACTGCAGTGAATGCAGGGGTTGTAAACTGGGGAATGCAGTGGCTGGATTGTTAGTGTGTCTGCAGTAAGCTTGATATACAGCCTATATCCTGGGAACCTGGGTCTTCGGGACCTCTCTGATTTTCTTTTTGTTTCTGCCTTTTCATCTCAATCAATTGACCGTATTACGCGTCTGCGCTGCCTAGCTGCATTGCAGCTGGGGGTAGTTGGTGCCCTTCCCCAGTACCCCTAGAAGCCGCAGTATTTAAGTGCTACCTTTCTTCAAACTGAAGTTCGTTCCTCTAATAATAGTTAACAAAATCTGTCTGAGTGGCATGCAGATTCTGAATTTAAAGCCAATATGAGCCATAGTCTTTCCAGAGTAAGATTGTGAGCTATTTGGAATGGCGCGAAATCTGGACATCATCAGGTCCAAAATGTGCTTAGTATGACTCCTACGTTCAAAAAGGTCAGCTTCACAGGTCAGGTTTTGTGAGAGTCAGATTTGTGGCTCCTGTCTTCGTTTTTACGCATCTCCAAATGCATCACTAAGAGACATTGTGCGCTGGAAAGACAGTAAGGACACAGGCAGTTTCAAATACATTCATTGTATTTGGTAAATATCCCGTTTATTAATTCTCAATGCAAGACCATTGAGATTAAAAAACATATTTGCAAATTAATAGTTTACAACGAAATTTTGTCACTCAAAGGACAACATTTTGTATATTTTACACATTATCACTAAAAAACTATTTGCATTAAGGTAGCGCAATATATGCGCCTGATAACGACGAAATTTGTTTGCTTGTACAAAACAAAACCATATCTAGAATATACAGTTTTCTCATCTTCGCCATAACTACAGTTCACAGAAATCTGCATTATATATTACAAAACTGTCAATATCTCCATACAATTCATACCTTGCATAGCTACTCACAGTGTCCTCATAGGCAATAAAAATTATTGCTTTGTTTGCTGTGTATATTGACGAAGTTTCAGGAAATTTGAAGTGCTCCAGAATTAGTGATGATTTGACACTGTCGATGTTCTGAAGGATCTAGTTGCCCACTGTCCTTTCGGTATTTTCAGATCAGATTCAGCAGTCCAGGGTGTCTCCATCGGCTGTGCTGAAAGTAAAAGACTACAATTAGACACTTTCAATAACATTCATGTTTCCTGGCCATACCCGTCAAAGGCCCAGAACTAACTGTGGTTTAAGTAGTATTTGGAGTAGGAATACTTAAGGCAAACCAACGCCAAATGGCTAAAAACTACTGATGCTGAAGCACTGTTTGAAGCAGCTTCCGTTGGTCATAAAACGGGATGTACATTATGGTGTTAATACCTTACTTCTAATACAGCTGTCTTAAAAGCAGAACAGAACTTTAAAACCGAAATGTACAGGTTTTTCTCTAGCAAGTGGTGAACATATTTCTTTGTCCAACAATCTTGTCGGTAGAGCAATTTATTCATGTAATTGTGAAAACATCAGCCTAATGCTGTGGGAACAAAACGAAGACCAAACGACATTTGGTATTTTCTTACCCTACAATCCCGAGACTACAGCGTGTAAAGGTCAAACCTATGTGCGCGCGTGCACGCGCCTGCCTGGATGCGCTGGTGGGTAATGTGTGTGTATATTAGACATTTGTGCGACTGGGGGCCGTGTACTTTCTAAGAAAAGATAATATTTTGAAATTTTAATGAGATCTTAACCTTTTCCCGACCTCTTAATTTCTCATGTATTTGTGTCAGTCAACACCACGTAATGAGTTATATGCAACACATTTCTCCATAATATTTACTTTTTATTGCCCCCCCTTTATAAATGCTATTAATTATTCAAATTAATATATGGCCTATTCAGATATAGTCATCTTTAACAATGTTCCATTATATGGTGATATTTCTGGTCTTAACGAAACGTAGAAATGTGGTGTTAAAAACTGTAAGATTTGGGTATAAATTCTAAGCTGTGTACTCATTTAAAATGTGAAACAGAGGGAAAAGTCAGACATGCTCTGGGGATTTCGAGCCATGGAAAAAGCGACTCCCCCTGGGTGCTGTTGTGTTACCACAAGCGCTCGCCATTGGTTAGCCACTGATCAGATGGTATAGTTGCTCTCGGTCCCACATTGGCACCTCGCCACCCCCCTTCGGCTAAAACCAAATCTCCGATAAAGTAATGGCAAAACCACTTGGACTATAAAACACAACAAATCATAACACTCGGACAATAGGCCTGGCTGTCCAATGAGTTCCTATTTTGTAAACTCAACTTTCCCCGTGTCTCTCCCCGGAGGACAGGACTCCTTCTTGGGTCAGATACCGCTTTATTCCTCTGGATACACCGACCCTTTAAGACACTATCCCAGTGGCACATACGGAGCTTCCAATGTCCAAGATAAGGTTTACCCTTCCTCCTATTACCAGCAAGGTACGGGAGTTTACGGTCGGACTACAGCTGGCGCCACCGACTACACAAGCAGTTTTTACCGAGACGCTGAGCGCTCTTGTACGCTTGGGGGACTGGACGAGCATCCGCTTGTGTTAACCCAGGAGCAGTGCAAGACGGACTGCTCGGAACAAAACGCAGACAGATACCCGGGCAGTGATGACAAGTTGTGCACTCCAGTTTACCCCTGGATGCAACGAATGAACTCTTGTAACGGTAAGTGAAAACCGTGGCTACCTTTGGACATAGGCTAGACCATATTTTTTCCCAATATGTTATGATCGTGAACCTAAGTGATTTACAACATAAACATATTTTTCACCACAGAGGAAAAATGTGGCGTCCACCGCTTCATAATTTATTTTGAAATGTTATGAAAACTAGTAACTTTAACTAAATAGTGTGCACATCTTGAATATGTCAATAGGATAGTTGGTTTATATAGGCTAGTTTATATTCTACTTTTTAATTTATTCTTGAAATGTTATTAACAATTTCCGCATTTGTTGAAATGTGGATTATGATCTGAGCATGTGAGACTTCGAACTGACATGTTAATGCATGACCATCAATACAGTCCATAAGGTTTGACCATATGTTTACATAAGGAGTATTATCTTTCTCCCGTTTTTGACAGGGCCCTCGGGTCACACTGGCCGCAGGGGTCGTCAGACGTACACGCGCTTTCAGACACTGGAGCTGGAGAAGGAGTTTCATTTCAATCGCTATTTAACCCGCCGACGCAGGATCGAGATCTCTCACGCTCTCTGTCTAACGGAACGCCAGATAAAGATATGGTTCCAGAATCGCAGAATGAAGTGGAAAAAGGAAAACAAAGTCATAAACTCAACCAAATCGGCCGAGGAGGAGGAGGATGGCGACCCGAAGAAGGAATAAAATGATGAACTGATACTGATCATTCTAAAAGAATGAGTAATTCCATAATTTAATTTACAATGTGCGTGATGTGACCTAAGTAAAAAATATTATTACCAGTTTAAGAAAAGCTAGGCCTGTCAAAGAAATACGACAAAAGGCTCTCACGACAGAACATTTACAATGCTAGAACATTTGGCTTTCTCGTAGAACTTGTCTTTTGGAATCCAGAGGTTCTTCGCTGGCTTGTGGAAACTACCTAAACTGCCAAGAGCTTATATTTTATTATTCTGTTTTAATTTTCCTGTGATTGTAGTTTTGTCAATAGCCTAGATATGTATGGACAGAGTCACTAAATCAGCGCGTGCACATTTTGAACTTTGTTCTTCTTGCCAGTCAGACGACCCTGATGAATTATCTCGCGCGCTTATCGTGAGATGACATTTTGCACCTGTATTTGAAATGTTTTGTATAATTATTATTTATTATTTTTTGTCATGTGTCCGTGTAGCTACATGTAACTTCGAAATAGCGTGATCTGTGTCAGCAGTCATTTTTTGCCAATAAAAACATGCATTCATACCGAATAGTCACATTGTGTGTTTCAGTGAAAACTTTCTAAAAACAAAATCAAGATACAGTGAATGAAGACATCCTACTGGAATAGTACAGGCATACACAGCCATTTATTGCATAGCATTGCAGTAAATATCATACCTAATGTTTTTCGTGGTAGTCTGCTGTGTTTTTGTCATGGTCAGGGATTGTTTTCAGATGAGACTAGTAATGTGTTTAATAGAAGTGGTTATTATTTAGTTCCAAACAGTTTTTGACCATTTTTAAGGAATTTGATTCAAACTGATGCTCAGCCTATCGGTGGTTTAAAGTATCCCTACTACTGATGTGATCTTTCTCCTTTTTATGAGACAACAAACACATAGTATACAGCATGACATCAGGGTGGTGCCAATAGTGGTTGTAACTGTGATAAATACTGACTAGTTTTTTCCACCATCTTATTTTTTTATGTACAAGGTGTTATAGCTTATAGCCTATATAAGATGTTAGGCTCTCAAATCCTAAGCTATGTTGTTTCAGACCCACCAATATCAGCCACGTTTATATTTATGGTTATATAAGTGCTTAAAACCAGATCAGAGGTATAATCGTTTTAATAATAGCCTATTTTAATTTTATGGCGCACCGGTGCTGAGCAATAAAAACAACGCATGAAACCTGCAGGTATTTTTGAAGGGGAAAAAACCGTTTTGTCCAGTAGGTGACGCTCTCTGCTAACATGGATCACGGCGCGCAGTGGGGAGGCTCCATTGAGTTGAACCTAACGATCATCATTTCGTCATCATTTGTAACCATAGAGCATGAATTACCTCTTGAAGTCATCAGAGAGAATTTACGACTGGTCAACAAAGGCACGTGATTCCTAAACGCACTCCCATATTTGGGCGCATACATGGCAAAAACGAAGTACAGTACATTGCTATAATTCATTATTACATCATAAATCGTACAGCACGGGATTATAACGACCAAGATCTACAAATCAAGAGCTTAAAAATAACCAAATGAGTTCTTATTTTCTAAACTCGTTCGCAGGGCGCTATCCAAATGGCTCCGACTATCAGTTGCTAAATTATGGGACTAACGGCGCTATGAACGCTTCGTACAGGGACACCGCAACCATGCATTCGGGCTCCTTCGGCTATAACTACAATGGAATGGACCTAAGTGTAAATCGCTCAAACGGCAATGGGCACTTCGGGGCTGCTGGAGACAATTCCCGTAGTTTCCAGACCGCGGGCCCGGACACCCGGTACAGACCACCGAGCTGCTCGCTCGCCTCTCCAGATCCCCTGCCTTGTGCCAACAACGACACCTTGGATCTGAAGGGATCCTCTACCCCGTCTGACCAGAGCACAGTCACAGGCAACAACCTTAAAAACAGCAGCAGTCTTACCAACAACAGTAGCACACAGTTTGCTGAAATCGAAGAGACCAGCGTGTCCTCCGAACCCGAGGAAAGCGCACACGCTGCCAACCCCACTCCTCGGGCGCAGAAACAAGAATCTATCGCCACATCAACTACAACACCCAGCGATGGGCAAACGCCTCAAATATTCCCTTGGATGCGGAAACTGCACATTAGCCATGGTATATATCTTTCTAAACAATGCTGCTTTGCTATTGATTTGTGTGTTAGTGTTTCTTAGTCGGTTATTGTTGCAAACGGTCTAGATTTATCGAAGGTGTCATAAATCAAGGGAAGGGTATAGCCTACTTGTGAACTCGATGTAAGAAAATGAAATTCAGTTAAGAAACCGTGAAACATAAAGCACCTTTAGGGCTTTTTTAGTTATACGGCATGATATTTAATGGGGAGAAAAAGTAAAATACTACAAGAGAAGTAAGTATGTGGCAGGCGTGACAACAAAGAGAAAATGGGCATTTCGGGGGTTGGAGCATGGAGCAGACAAGAAGTAAAGATACTGAGATTTAATTTTTCACAAAACCTAGTTAAATTCACATGCAGTTCATGTTTTCGAGGCTCTGTGTTGCCCCTTACATGGTGGGACAGTGCACGTAGAGGCGCATTCATGAGTCCGCTTTGTCCGCACAATACGGTCTAACAGCCGTGTAACATTTGTTGACGGGGAATGTTAAGCTGAATAACGCTCTCTTATCACGTTGCCTTGTTGTCCTTACCATGTAGATATGACTGGACCTGACGGAAAACGGGCCCGAACCGCTTACACCCGCTACCAGACCCTAGAGCTGGAGAAAGAGTTCCATTTCAATAGGTATCTAACCCGCAGGAGGAGGATAGAGATAGCCCACGCGCTGTGCCTGTCGGAGAGGCAAATTAAGATTTGGTTCCAGAACCGACGGATGAAATGGAAGAAGGACAACAAACTGAAAAGCATGAGTCTTGCTACGGCCGGTAGCGCTTTTCAGAACTGACAGTCGATACGTGGAGTTGAAAATTCCCCCCATGATACTGCAAACTGCCCTGCACTCATCGGCATGTTGTGATCATTAGACGACATACAATTTTCAATGTGGTCCTGATGATGCACAAATAGTGTTGTCGTTAAGTATTCTCATAGCTCTTATGATTTTAAAAAACAAAGCCACAATAGCATAAATATTGTCATATATAGTGCAAATGTCATGTGCCAGGTTTATACTTTCGTGCAGTGAGCATGTCCTGTGTGAGACATTTAATGTGTGTAACGTATTCACAATTTACCAGTTGTACAGTGTACAGTCTTCCATCTCATTCTACTTTACCGCTAAAAGAAATGAATAGAAATTAAAATAACTTCTATGGGCCACTGCAAAAAGCTTGCGTAGGAGCTACAGTGTATGATCCAGTCTCGATGTTTCTGTGGTGTTCAATGCTATATGCGCATATCCTTCATTTCTTCCAGTCAGAAAATGCCGTATAGGTACAAGCTCTCTTTCCATCAAATACATTTGTGTAGTAAAATATTTTGCAATGCAGTAATGAACTTGGCCAAATGTTTCCATTAAGGAATCAAATGTGTTTAAAAAAAGTTTCAATGTGACCAATATGTTATTTGTAGGCCTAGTGCGCAAAGTGAATGGTAAATGTTTTGTGATGGCAGAAGTCATGTTTAAAAAGTCATTTTTGGCGATAGGGTCTTTGTATTTGTATCTTATCATTAGTAAAGCTAACTTAGTTTGGTGAAAATAAAGTTTCTTTCAGTCACAAAATGTTTTGAGCTTTGATTCCTCAGCTTCTTAGCGCTTTCTGGACAGACATCTTCATCACTATATGAAACACACCAAGAGTAACAGAAACAGAGTTTCTTGATCCCTTGTTGATTTCAGTTTTACTTTATCATTTTGCATGGTTCCATGCGCCCAAAAAGATATTCCAATGTTGTGGATCAGTTTTGTGTGTGTGTTTAGTGTAAGTTGTTAACTTGACTCCATGTATGGATTTCTAATTGGATTCGTGTATTATTGTACTGTATGTTTTGTAATATATGGCAAAAAATGATGCATTCATAAAAAAAATAGCACAACCATATCTGCCAACAAAACAAACGTTAAACCTGTGGACTTACCTTCAAATGACCATTGTAAAAGACGAGTACTTCTGTCTGATTTTCTGACTGTTTTCCCTAGTCATATATACCTTAGCAAAACAACGAGGGTCGTAATGGTCTGGGGCTACATATTAGCCGTCATAAATGTGTATGACATGCTTGTAACATTTACATGCCCGATGGATCAGGAATTCGCCCTCAAGTCCTCCATATACCCCTCAGTAGCTCTCCAAAGTCACGTGGGGTCCATAAAGTTAGTTTTATGGTTTTGGGGAGTTGACAATGTGCGACATAATTCACATTCTTGAATGTAAGCGACGGTTTAACTGCTTCGACGGGATTCTAAAAGGATGTAGACTGTGAACGTTTCAGTGTCCTTTTGGTCCCCTGACTTGGGCAGTCGAGGAAGTAAAGCTTGGAAATACTGACTGAGCGACAGTGTAAAGGTGTGCACACAACAATTGGGGAACTGACAACTCCAAAAGTAAGTGCGTGCTTTTGCCTGGTTTGGTTAGCCAATTTGTTCATTTGTGATTTACCTTAATGGTACAAGGGGATGTGTGGTGGGCTACACGTGCAGTATTCCTTAGGTCTTGTTTATATTACGAAAAAATACATAGCCTACACGTCGTTAAATAGGCCTAAATTAAAACAATGGACACTTGATTGCACCAGATACATTGTTTCAGTATACGTTTGATGAGAATAGCCATGGATTTATTATAGTCTGTTTTTCTTTCCTCGTAGGCTATTCTCATTTGCCCTCCCAAATGAATGGCAAACCTGGATGTATAGCCATTGCAGAATTACACACACACACACACACAGCCTGTGTAGTGAAGGCGCGTACCAGAACTAGGTTGAGCTGCTTTGGAACTCGATATTAATGTTGTTGCTGTGTAAGAAATTGGGTGGGGCATCCCACAGGGTGTGACTGGTGCATTTGTTGACCTTAACTAACCATAGGCCAATCCAACCCACATCCTCTCTTTGGACAGCCACAGACTACCAACTTTACATAAGTTTTTTTTTGGCTTGAAGGTGAGTGACAATCAACGTAAATACCCGCGTTTTCTAGAGTAAGAAGTTGAACCTATTTAGGATATGATATTTAAGGTACAATCTTTCAGTGATGTTAACCTTCTCACCAGCCCCAACTTTCAAGCTTAGGTGCTCTCTCTTAACTGTTTGAATTGAATATGCGTGATGGCTTGTTTGGTAAACAGCGCAATTTTGGGAACATGTATGACAAGAATATGGCTATCATTGAATATGAAACAGTAAAGGTGAACACCCAGATTACATTTACAGGTCTTGATGATTATGTCGAAAAGTATTCCTATGTCACTAGTTTGTGCTTTTGGCGCACTCATATCAAGACGTAGCGCAAACAAACCCCAAATTACGTACATATAGCACGTACGTGGTGGAGTCACTTCCACAATTCATAACTATTAAAGCGCTATTTTACCAGTATAATGTGTTTTGCATATTGATAGGGGTAATCTGTGCGCGAGGCTCATCAATTATTCATAGGAGCGGGATCAGCGCGAGGTCAGGAGACGGGTGCAGTGCACATGCCTGCTCAGCGCAGCCGTGGCACCTCGCGACACTGCACACATAACCAAACTGAAACCAAGACGACGACCAAGTCAGGAAGACTACTGGGTTGACTTTTTCGCTGATGTCTCACGCTAGATTTCGAGTGGTTAGTATCCTAACTTGTAGAAAACTATTCATTGCCAAACAGTATTATTTTTCATTCTAGAGGTTTATTCAGCAGGCCCGGAGCAGGGAGGGGATTAAAGTATGCTACGTTTCATGTCTGTGTTGTATACTAGCAAATTTCTCTACGTTTTATTATTCTTCATAGAACAACACAGGGCCTATGCTTTCGAATAATTTGCCAGTCCTTTACCTCGAATTAAAATGTATTTTATTCGTATAACAATGTATGCTGTAAATCACACCTACAGTAGTATAGATGTTTAAATGGACGACGTATTTTAACAATAAAATAAATCTGTCGTCGGCAAATTTTGTCATTCACAATTGAATTCTTACTCTTCGTTTTGCATGGTACAGCCTGCGTTCAGATAACGTCCAGAGACATATCTAAAATTCTTAAAGGTAGCCTACAATTAATTCTAATCCACAGATATTGATTCAGAAAAACAAATGGTGTGCGCGATTATTATTATTATTAAATATAAGTACATTTCAACATTTTCTTGCCCTTGTAGTTGAACTGAAGGGGAAGATGAAAGAGTAAAGCTTTGCAGTCTCATTTGACAGTTCCTACCGCCAAGTCCGGAAGAATGATGCAACGCTATGCGTCGCCAGCAGAGCCCGCCTCAGACCAACTTCATCGCTGTCGCCCATGCCTTCCACCGTATAGTCTTTTTAGCGGTTTAAAGTCTCCTCTCTGTGATTCCAGTTTAAGTAAATAAAAAAGAAGATTTTTAACTGGCGATGTTGAGGTAATTCATAACATTTCTGCTTTTTTTTAATTAACCCTGGTCGGTGTCCAGACCTATATAGCCTATGCAATTGAGGGTGCGCTGCGAGTTCATAGCCTACCTCCGAAGAGATCCAAAAAAAATAAAAAAATGAAGAGGGATAATATACGAGTGGTCAAAATTTCTGGAGGCACAAGTGAAAAGGTTTTTGTTCAAGTCAATATTTCACTCATATAGGCTAGTTCTTTAGCATTGTGATGGGTGCTCTCTCGCCTTCTAGTTGGGTTCATTTGGAGGTCACAGAATTTAGATGTCATTGTGAAATTGTCGACTGCTTGGCAAATGATGGTAAACAATAGGCCTACCATATCTAAAAAAAACTGTCATTTCATTTAGTTCATTTTGGAGTTTGGAAATGTATATACAACTGATCAATGCATAGACCTACGCGATTTTAAAATGAGCTGCGTGATAATGATAATGTTCCAGTGAAATGAGTTGCAGCCTGGTGCTCATTGTTTTTGTTTTCGGGATACCTTGGTTGCTTTGCTCACTTGGTCACCAAGCATCGAGAAAGCAGACACTATATTTTAGAAGTTGTTGAGGGGGCATGCAAGGGGTGAATCAGAGGTCACGCATAGCATTGTCCAGTCATGGTAGTATTTAGCCTATCGATCGAGTGGTTTAAACCCAACACACTCTCAGAAGTAATTGTACAGTAGGGGTACAAATCTATTTTAACGTACAATCTGCATTAATGTACCTCCAAAGGCTAATATTTGCACCTTTAGGTACTGATGTGCACCTATTCAGCAGGTACAAACTAGTTGTAAATCAGTGGTTAAAATGTACAATTATGTGCCTTTTGAGGGTACTGGTGGTGTGACAAGTGTGGCCTTCTTTTCTGAGAGTGTACCCACATATAATGCGCAAAATGGCAACACTACCCAGTGTACTTTATTTCTCAAGCAAAACCTAAATGGCTACTATTATATGCCCGTTACGAGACTAGCAGTTTGTAAAGGTGTGTTTACAGCAACCATGTAGTGACTCTGTAAACTTAGGTAAAGCAGGGCGAGTGAAATGTCAAAATGGGGACAAGGGAAACGATTTAGGAACATGGACTGTGTTAAATATACATCACGGAGGAAAGGGGGCGGATGTAAAGTAAATCTGGTGATGTGGGGGTCCAGTGCATCTGGTGGCACAAACATTCCACGTCAAAATCACTGAACCAGGAATTCTCAAAAGGGGCAGCAGGAAAACGAGGTTCCTGGAGATACCCGTCATCTATATATACCCTGTAGATCCGAATTTGTGTGAGCCATTAAACAATCGCAAATTCGTGTCTTGGGGAGTATGTAGTTGATACAAACGCGACGCGGATGGAACTGCAAGTCTTTTCGAGACTTCCATTTTGAGATGTAGGTCACACAACAAAGTGTTACTCTCCAAGAATAGTGGGAGTGAAGGAAACCCTAATTTACTCATTTTAAACCGACCTGCCAATCGCAGATCTAAAATAGGCCACCTATACAGAATTCCTGTTTTGCGTTGCATTGATTCTCGGTGGGTGTCTGAAGTTGTGTTCTGTTGGCAAAGAACATATCTCGAATAACTTTGAAGCACACTGGCTTAAAATAGTAGTAAATGCATTTACTTTGGCTATATTTACTTATTGGAATTAATCGTGGTGGCTGCATGCTTTATCAGGACCAATAAAATATTTAGCTTCTCGTAAATAACGTAGGGAAATAAATAGGCTACCGTGCTGGCTAATAAGATTATTTACTGAAGACTTTAGGCCATACATAGCTACACAAGGGGGGTGGAAATTAACTTTATCAATGGCTGGTGAGGCTTCACATTTTGCAAATAAATGGTTAACTTCACCAGCCACTCAATAGTAAATTATCATTTCATGTCCAAAATCTCATATTTTACCAGCGTTTGGCTGGTGCCAATTAACATCCGTGCTACATAATGAGGAAGCAGTCTGAAGCTGGATGGGGTATGGCCCAGTCCCAAGAAGAACAGCTGACTGAATATTTCAATAGGTATTGAGGACACCATTAACGTTGCTGTCTGCGAATCCAGCTCGTAGTTTATAGGCCAAACTATGTCTGTTGAAGACTGTATATTGACTTGCAACGTCTGACCAAGTAAGACATGACAGTGTGTGCATTGCACTATGGGACGGGGGCTTGCACCGAGCCATAATTGATGTCAGTGACTTTTACCATGGGGTTGTACCAACAACGCCCTTATTTTCGCTGAGTAGGCCTACATAGATCATTTGTCGACACGTGCTGGTTGTAGTGGTGTTGTAAATAGTGAAACTACAGTCTTGTTGGCCTCTTGGAATTACTGCAGTTAATGAAGGCTAGACTACACATTTGGAAACACTGAAAATATTCGCATTGAGGGTAAAGGTCATTATCTACTCCCCTCCTTTGTGAGCGAAGCCAAAAGCCCCGTGGTAAATTGCAGTGAGACCGCACTATGGTAACATACACAATAACTTTTGAGGAAGGTGGGGATCTGGTGAGATTTTGTGGAGTTTGCGGCTTCACTCCCATGTTCACTATTCTGTCACTTGAACACATTAATGGCGCAAAAAGTCGTTGAAGGCCTCTCAACATCTGGCTAGCCACATAACATCTTGGCTCTGTTAGGTAAGGTCATATACAAACACTTAAGAAGCAGTTAGGGGTTCTATGTGTTATAGTAATGACAGTTAATTACACAAACACGACTTTCGGCCAAGCACAATATAAGATGTCGAATAGCCCTGGTAAATCACACCGGTTTAATGGC
The DNA here is from genome assembly GCA_030347295.1 of Setipinna tenuifilis. Classification (NCBI taxonomy): domain Eukaryota; kingdom Metazoa; phylum Chordata; class Actinopteri; order Clupeiformes; family Engraulidae; genus Setipinna; species Setipinna tenuifilis. Next base: position 16,176,017 of record CM059287.1, on the reverse strand, counting down.
TAGTGATTTATGCTGGAGGATAAGCATAACTAATAAGCTTCACAATTTTGATAGGATCACAATTGTCCTTTAACCTACAGTAGGCAGCAATACATTTCTTTCTTTCGAAAAATGAATTATTTTCCACGGTCCCATCCTGTGTGTTCAACAGAGATCTTCAGACCATATTGACTAAATAAAACTTGAAGACATAAGTTTTAAAAGTTTGTAACAGGGATCAGTTTAATATCCTTGTTTTTGTTTGACTTTATGGTACTCTTGAAGAAGGTTAAAAGATCGCACCACGCGGTCCATGTTTGAGGCAAGTTTTTAGAAACAAGGAGGGCACTATACAGGAAAATCATTAATCACTCCGATTCATTAAAATTCTTCTGTTCTATTGTCATGCAGCAACAGATGTGGACGGACACTGGCTACAAGGAATCGTGCAAGACTACTTCGTTTTTCCTCTATATTCTTCAACCCATATTCCTGGATAACATGAATCATTCAAGGGAAGAGGACTTGTCAGCACAAAGGTAATTCTTTATAAAGTTAATATTTTATAAAGGCACTCAACTTTGTAATGACAGTGATATAAGACATTTACACTATAGTTTTTTTTTGTAAGACACGAAGCTTACACGGTATTAACGCGTTTCACTATAAAATGGAATAATTGTAGTTTGTGACCCCAGCATTTGAGTCGATTTTAGTTAAAACGTGCCAGGAGCGTTGAATCGCCACAGTGGTGGACACTAAGTAAAAAGATATTTAGGTGTGTGTGTGTGTGTGTGTGTTCAATAAATCAAACCTCTACTGGCATTTTCCTGAAGATCCAGTGTCCAACCTAAAATGAATTTGTATTGTTAGATGACACATATCATGTTCCAACAGAAATTCTGTAATTGTCTTACATTTGGCATGTCAAATGCCTTTTAACAACTCTCATCACAAGTTCCCTGTAGTTAAACACATCATAAGTAGGTCTAGCTCGACCTGGATGTGGCACCACATGATATCTCCAGTTGTTAAATTAAATAGTGAGTATAGAAATAGAAGAGTTATAATAACATTGTTTGTTTTCTGCAACTGTTAAGCAACCCATTCAATTTTAGACGAATTTGCTTAAATACATTTTCATATTCACTGTATTATGTATTGTTGATTGTAGATAACTGCCGTTAGGGCCCGTTCGAGAGTCAATGGTGTGGCGTTCTGCTTTTTCTCCATTGCTGCACAGCGAAAGTCCCTCCATCCCCCGCGCGATCACGTGTTTCATTAAATAATTGATGCAGAGGTTGCAGAATAGATATGTAGGCTATTCGTTAGGAAATGCTCCGACCCGGTTTTCCTGTCTGTGAGGGGCTATTATGGTCGTCTCTTTCGGGGACAAAAAATCGAGGCAAAGCGTAGAAAAACGAAGCAAAGGGACACTGGCAAGGTTGTAATAAACCTGCAGGGGAATCACCGCACGCACACACGCCAGATACAACACTGTAAGTATACTCTCTCTTCGCGGTGCCCATGAATTATGTCACAGTTAATGTATCAAGTCAACCATTTTGCACTGCCCGTAGGGCTTGGTTGTTTAAAACAGTTAAAAAGAGAGTTCATCCACTACTTAACAGGCAATTGTAGAAGTAGTGGTATCTTTTGTGTTTAGTAGCTTGTCGTCGTGATTTATAGTGATACGTGAACGGGTGTCTGAAGCTATGTGAAGCTGCTACTATTAGGTGTTTGTGAGAGAGGCATGTTGTTTATGGCCGGAGGCGGGAGAAGTCATTTTTCAAGAAAATGATTTACAAGGGATAACCGCATTCAACGCCACTTTTAAGCCAATTCTGCATTTAAGTCATCATGTGGCAATCCTTATCCTTACACCTTAGTGCAATTAAGAGCAGCATTGTTAAATGATTTGAATAGAAATGTGTTCTTTACAGCTACTTTTAGTCATGTTGCCACATTTACGAGAAGTGTTATTTTTCTACCTCATCGAAGGTAAATCCACAGTTTACCCATGAAGATTTTTGTGTAGCTGGTTAATGAATGATTTAGCCTAAATAAATGCCAGCCTTTGGGCTACACGAGTTACAACCTGACTTGAGAAACTAAATGAACGAATGTAAGGTTAAGCTTATGGTTTCAGTGACATATCCTTTGCCAGGAGTGTAAAATATGATTTATTTCTTTTGGAATTGTTATTAATGACTACTACTTTGTAGTAGTTGTTGTTATTACTAACTACTTTGGTTATTTTATATGTACAACAGCACACGAATTCATGAGTAGTTAGCCTTCTAAAAAACATCAAATTTGACTATTGTACATCCCAAAAACCTACGAATTGAATCCTACGAAATGACAGTTAATACCTTTTTTAAGAAATATATTTGCTTTAAAATTTGAACCAACACTGGTAGCTTAAATATATTACCTATTTTCTTTTGTAATTAAAAATTAACTTCTCTTTTAAATGGGAAGCAGAAAAACGCCCTAGCATGCATGGCGATAAACATGAGGGATCAAAGCCCTGCAAACCAATAGAGCAATTGATTCAAAACAAGCAGGGACCGCCGGCACCCTTTCATGTGGGCCTCTAATGATTTGAAGTATCATGCACGAATACCCAAAGGCAGATGGAAAAACACCTTACATCTGCGGTGTTACACATTACCCTATACATTGGGTGTAGGCCACTTTGAAAAACAGGTTGTGTGGGCTGTCGTGCAAGGATATCTCAGTGAAATCTGATAGTTGTAGCCAACCTTAAAAAGATGTCCTGCATTACCTGTATTGTCATGTATGGCCGTTGTGTCTGCATCGAGGGATAGGCTACACAACCTAAAATAAATTCGGCTTACGACCTAACCATTGCACCATTAGTGCATTTTTTCTTTCAGTTTTAGCTCTCAGGGCCTTCTCATCTGGGTCACGTGACATCTCTCTGCTCATGACGAGAAGCGAGTGGGGAGGTGTGACCGGCATGGCTAGTTGGGTGACAAATAAGTGCGTGCAATATAGTTCTTGGAATGGAGGCCCTAGATTCCATCCATGGTTAAATTAGGCACAACATTTTCCGAGTATCTTTGGACTTGGTTCATAACGCCAATAGTTGCCTTACAGCATCCATAGTATTTGATTTTTTTGTTCTGATTCACTGCTCAATTAGTATCGATTGCTTACGCTGAGATTTTCAGTGCTGTCAGCCCTTTAACAAGTAACACTCCTCAGCTCTCTTACAAAGCTGACCTGTCTTTGGTCAAAGTGATTCGGAAATGCTGTTTTTGCCAGCGTCAGACCATACCCCTTGTTCATTGGTTGTTTGTCTTCGCTTGGATGTGGCTGGACATTTTGCCTCCTCGTGTGTTTACGGATGAATACATTTGCATGTGTGCACACATTTGTCAGTAAACACTGTGACATGTAGGATTTAATGTTGTGGCCTTTCGGGCCAAATACGTTTTCTGTCGACTGACTTAATTATGTCACGTTGTAGGTCATGCATTTAGAAGCAACATATTTTAGTTGACACATTTCATCTTACAACAATGAGGCTGACTCGGAACAAGTCCACAAGATGACATATGCTGTAAGCTATAGCATGTTTGTTGATTGTCATGGTCTTTGTTCAAGTTAGGAATTTAATTCCCATGTCATTTTTTTTATTATAGGTTCTTCATATCAAGGAGGCTACGTGGACTGAAGAGCTGCAAAGTTGATTTTACCACTCTTCGTTTTGGTAAGCTAAGTCAAATTAAAGATTTTCTTTTACAGAAGTCAATTTATGCACACGATAGAGCCTAATGACATTTAATAAAGGAGTAAATGAGTGTTGGGGAAACTGAAAAAAAAAACAACTCCTTGGCTTCAGCACCTCACAACTTCCTTGACAATGATGGATTGATGTAGACTTGGATAACACTGTTCTCTATTTCAAGACGGATTCCCAGTCCTCACAGTTAAAAAGTAACTTAAGAAAATGGGCTGGGTATTGAGATAAAGAAAATGCCTGCATGTGAAAGTTTATTCTCAGACGTGAAATACTCCAGAGGGAATAGCCTATCAGTGAAAGCTGCGTCTGTTGACCTCGAAGATGTGATTCAGGCTGCTAAGATGCTAACCTTGTATTCGTGACCATTGGCACTAAAGGATTCATGAAATCTGCAGCAAGAATGCATGGGCTGTTTTACTTTCGTCCGCTAAATGCGAGGAAGCTTTTCAGTTTTCTTTGGAAATAGGAAGGCATGGTAGGCTATCAACCCTCGATATTTTTTCTATGAGTGGAGGCGAAGTGTGGCTTATTGATTGCTAGGGGCAAATGCATTTGCCATTAGGTGTTCTTCCTTTCAAGCTGTAAGGTAAGTTGCGTTAAAAAGATTGTTAATAGTGGAGTAGATCTATATATGGTGATTTATCAGTGACTTAAACAGAAGGTTTCGTATGAATTCTGTTCGCCAGCGCTGTCTTACTAGTCTCGTTTTAAGCATATCACTGGAATGTATTTAAAGTCATTTGCTTCTCTGCGATATGACTGCCTTACGCACACAATAGCCGTCCTTTGCACGATCGCTATGTCTGGTCAGTAGGCTACATAAAGCTTATATTTTGGTTTTTATTTTCAGCAATAACTCTGAAAACAGGATTCTTTTTGTCAGTTTGCTGAACACGTACCATTCGTTAGGTATCGTTGTTATTTAGTCGGAGAGAAGATTATATTCGCAGCATTTGTTCTTGATATTTCTCAATATTTCTAATGCCTTCGTAAAGTGCATTCTTTACCAGACGAGTTGACGCATATCATGTTTGTGGTTCTCAAAATGTTGTAAATGTAGCAACATCCTGTATTTATGTAGGCCTAGTTCATATTTAAGGATGTTGTAAGTCTGGCACTTAAATATAAAATGGTAACCTAAATATATATGCAGTGTTTTCTTTAAAGACATGAGTCCAACTTTTGTTATTTATCCTGGTTTCCGTCTGTTTTTGTCTTCTGCTTATGGTGTAAAGTCTTTGGAGATCAGATACTAAGATAAGTAGTTATTCACTGTATTTATTGCGAATCTTTTATATCGATAGGTGCTTCCCAAAATGATTTAAACATATATACAGCAGCTGTTATTAATTTCTTACAGTGTTTGGAAATTAAACAAATTACCAGCTATATTTATTTTCCAGAAAAATAAAATAAAATGAAAAACTCTCTTAATCCTGAACATTTTCATATGTTTGACAATTCCATTGAGCTATATGTAAGGGGCTATTGGCATGCAGAAGAAAGTCCTAAGGCGTGTGTAGCTGTACATTAAGTGTAGCTTAACTGTTGTATTGTAAACATATTAGCTGAGGCCATGGAGTCGTGAAAATATGCAGCCATACACTTACATAAACTAATATGTTATTTCTGATTTACGAAAAAAAAAACCTCGATCTCTACAGCAGATATGGGTCAAAAGATTGGGTCTGTTTTGGTGTGTTGGAAGAGCATTTGGTCTTGGTATGTGTCGTTGCATCTGCAAGTCCTCCAAGAAAGGCGCCATTCATGTCAGGCGGCTTTTCAGTGGCGAAGATGGATTCATGTCTGCTTTCTCATTCTGTGGTTCTTTTAACCTCTCAGGTCATCCTACAAGAGGCCTTGGCTACGGGACTGTCACGTGACCTCTGGTGTCGATGTGTCCTCAGAGGGTCTAGTCGTCCGGGCCCCCCCTCAGCCGATGAAAACATCTCTGGAGATGCAGGAAACGGCACTCGCTGTCGACTCTCCGGCATTTGAAGCGTGCCCACTCCAGGGACTTGGCTTTCATGACGTGCCTCCCGGTTTCCAAGCCTCGGCACAGTCGGAGAGAACCGACTGCACATTGCAGTGTTTTGACAACTGCTCCTCTTACCAGCGCGGGGAGCCTGAGGTGCAGAATATGGGATGCTTGAGCGTTTGCCCGCCAGTTGGACTGCTTCAAAACTCTGCTGCTCTGTCGACCCTAAGGCTGGACAGCTCCTCGCTACAAGCTGGGGTCCAGGATGAGGGAAATAGGATTTCGTCCCCCTTTCATAACAACAAGCCCGCTATCGGCAATCACATCTTCCCCTGGATGAAAGAGTCCAGGCAAAACTCGAAAGTAAAACGCAGCCCCCCATCCTCCCATACAGTTAATGGTGCGTGCAGTCATGTGACTTATGATTTATTGCAGTTAATGACCGTTTCCACATTTAGATGATCAGTAGCATTGATTGCATAAGTAAACCCTATCATTATAAATTAATTACACCGAGAGTCCAGTTTGTTTTTAACATTAATAGGGCTGAAATATGTGTGGGTTTTGGGTGATCTTTGTCGCCAAGCAGCCTGTGGTAGCCTATAAGGTACATTAAGGCTTGACACGTTCGCCAGCTTTGGATGCTAATGTAATAAATGCAAGCATCTGGAGCTCCTGTGCTTTCAGTGTTTCAGTGTTCAACTGTTTGAGTCGACACCACTGCCTAGAAATAAAGACATGTCCTTGATCGTGTTTTTTATTTATTTAAGGGCACATTCAATTTAACATTGTCATTTATAATATTGCTATATTCCTTTATGTCCTATTTAGATGAAAGTGGGAACGGCGACGGGAAAAGCAATGTGGCTCCATCTGCGTCCAAAAGGGCTCGCACTGCCTACACCAGTGCTCAACTCGTCGAGCTGGAAAAGGAGTTCCACTTCAACCGTTACCTGTGTCGCCCGCGGCGAGTCGAGATGGCTAACCTACTCAACCTTAGCGAGAGACAGATTAAGATATGGTTCCAGAACCGACGGATGAAATACAAAAAAGACGAAAAGTTTAAAGGGGTTTCCGTGTCGTCATCCTCAGAGTCTTCACCCAGTGGAAGCCCCACTCTGTGTTTGCGAGCAGGCTCGATTCATTCTTATTCTTCATCTCGTCAAAGTGATGATACCCTTTTGGCACCCTTTAACAAGTGCCAGTATGGTTTTTATGGTATACACCCAACATACTCAAATGCTCTAAATTCCACTTGTTCCTCTCCACAAAAATACTTCAGTTCCACCCAGTATGACCACCCCGACCCATCTAGTTATATGACGACCAATGTTCAGGAAAGCCCCGGGTTTGTGGGAGAGGGCTACAACGGTCCAGCACCTGTGTACAGACTCAGTCACCTGTCACAGATTGAGTGTCGTGACCTCGATGGCTCCATGCAAGTGCCAGCGAGCCCACAATACGATCTCTGCGAATCAGACGTGCCCTACATACAGCAAACACAATACTCACCTCACCATTCTCAGGACGCACGTCTTCAGGCAGATAGATTGACGCATTTGTAGTCGGCATTGTCAATATCGACACTTATCTTCAGGGGTTAAAAAGAAGCATGCACACGATAACATTGAACCGACAATAAGCTACATTTATTTATTTTAACACTTGTGTCAGAAATATGTGGGGGATTTTGTTGTAACTAAATTGTATTTTAATGTGTATTTATTGTTATTTCACTTGAATCTCAATAGTATTTATTTTATTTAGAATGTATGTCTCGATGTAGGTTTGCCTACATTAATATTCTAAAAGTGCAATCCATGGTTTGATGATGAACATTTTGTGTAGAATTACAACATACATTTTATTTGCAATCTATGAGTAATGTGTGTTTTCTGGTAGATTATTCAAATAAAAGTCGTATGTTTTTGTCAAACTGATATGTCGTTATAGGCTTTGTTTGTCTGTTTATTTGTGAAAATATTACACATGTGTTTGTAAAATTCTATGGTTGGAGAATAGAACATTGCACAAGTTAAACTAACTCAGAAATTGCAATGTTGTCTATGGACGCTAGTTTATTTTGTAGAATGAAAGCGATGATACTTCATCAAGAGGCCCTTTGTGCAGAGCAGGCGGAGTTTCTCAAGAACCAGATGTCACTTGGCTTTTAAAGGTTAGATTGATCACTGCCATTATTTGACGATTTCAGTCCTGAAACCTATAGCTAAACAGTTGCTCTTACGACCAACAAGCAAGTTTGGATATTTAGTTTATCGAATAATGTTTGACCCTATTTAACAAGAGCATTTGTGTAAACACTAGTAATAAAATAATATCTATATCCGTATATAATATGTAAAAAATCCATATATACTACCTACAAATTAATAAAGGGATGGAAGTGTATTACAGCCCATAGCAGGCAAACTCTAGACTGAATGTAAAGGCTTAAAAGATAACCTTCGTATTGCGGATATGCTTAACAAACAGCAGCATTTAAGACAACACTAAATATCATTTAACCAAATCATAGAAATTGTTCGAATAGCTCTTGTTCGGCCATGTATCAAGTGTAAGTAAAGTTCAGAAGCGGCGGGTACTGGTAGTCCTATTTGAAGGGGATAACCTATTGAATATAGTAGAGACCAGCAACAACTGCAAAACAGTAGTTTATGTAACCTTGTTTTGAAGCGTCAGTGCAAAATGGTGTATGCCTAATGTAAGCTTTTAAAAACGAAAATCTGGTCAACCTTATGCGTTAATGATTTCCAAAGGTAACTGGCCAAACAGATGGTCTAAATCTATCCAAAGCCTAGCCCATAGCCTACTGTATTTTGCAGCTGATAACGACGTTAAAATCTGTAGCTGATTTTCACAGCCAAACAAGAATTTCCATGATAGTTCATTCCAAGTGTTCTACACCTTGTAAACTAGGTCATTGTTCTCTTGACTTCACTCTTCTGTTGTCATTCATGCCCCTCCTCAAACTTTAGCAGTTTACCTGTAGGCCTAAACGTTGCGTTTGAAAAGGACTGGCTATTTTAGTGTTAGTGATGGTCGTATTTCTATTACTCTAATGATTATTACCGTTAACCACACCAAAGTTATAATTATTTGACACATGCATGTGTATATTAGATTGATGGACGTTTCTGACAGAAGTGTTTTGTTATGTAAATAGGAGGGGTTTGATAGACGACTGCAACGCCCTGACAAACTTCTGTAGGTCTCATCCTATTGGTGCTGAGCGGGTCACATGATGTGTCACTAAGGTGATATGAGCTTGGAAGGAACTTTTCAGCTTTGACATACGGCCCAGAGGTTGTAGGGCACGCGGAACAGCTATTAACGAGGACTTGATCTGTTGCCATCAATTTCTTCCTGAACCAACAGAAGAATGAACTCCTACCTTGATTATACGATTTACAACCGCGGGACAAACGCCCTCGGCTCCAGGGTTGGATGCCACCCAATGGACCAGGGATGCATGCCCTCTTTATCTCCAGGCTCGTGCGCAACTGGTGATAGTTACAGCACCGATGGACGGCTTGTCTTAGGTGCGAACTCTGCCTCGGCGCTACATCAGCACCAAGGCCCGACCTTTTCGCATCACCAGCACACACCGCACCACGTAAACCTTGATCTTCAGGTTGTTTCGAGTGGCAACACTGCTTATGGCGCGCAGGTTTGCCCCAGCGTAGAGTACGGACATCATCAGTACATGCTAGGCCAGGAGCAGGAGCTGATGTTCCCCACATCTGGATTCTCTGTCCCTAGCATGGGAGGTAATGTCGGCTCTTACGCACAGGCAGCCCCCGGGTCAATGCCTAATAGCCAGTATCAGACACCTCGCTGTGGAGAGCAGGATACGTCGCAGGGATACACCGGCATTTACTCCAAATTTTCACCCACCCAGAACAATGACAGTGATATGAATGGTAACTTGGAAACACAGACTCAGTTCGGGAAGACATTCGACTGGATGAAAGTTAAGAGAAACCCACCAAAAACAGGTAAAGTAGCCTATAACTTTACCTACAATCCTGAATTATATTGTGTTGCTGAAAAGCATCGGTGTTGTTTGCCATTGTACCGATATGGTAATTTTGAGTCGGTAGGCTAACTTTATTGAATTTTCTCTCTTCCACAGTTAAAGTTACTGATTACGGGATCCACGGACAACAGAACATCATCCGGACCAACTTCACCACTAAGCAACTGACTGAGCTGGAGAAGGAATTTCACTTTAACAAGTACCTTACGAGAGCTCGCAGGGTTGAGGTGGCAGCTTCTCTGGATCTGAACGAAACTCAAGTTAAAATCTGGTTTCAGAACAGGAGGATGAAGCAGAAGAAACGAGAGAAAGAAAGTAGGCCTGTCGCTGTTGTGAAAAGGGGCTCTCTCAGCGACACAGGAAACAACACGGATAACTCAGCCACTTCGTCACCAAGTGGGTCCCCAAGCTCGGATACACCACTTCTAAACTAAATTAAGAAAAAAGACATTCGCTCTCACTTCACTGAAGTTAAACTATCTGACTTCTGACTTGTAGGAGTCTGGCCTATAGGATTGAAAACGGGTTGTATAAGTGCACATTTGTCAAAAAGGCACTTTGGTGTCTGAAATTGTGAAAATTGGGAGGCTCCCATTGATGCTTAATGCAAATTGCACATTATGTTTACCATGTAACTCTGTGCTGTTTACTGGGTTGCTGTCTGTACACTGTTACACTGTTTGAGGTATTTTGTTACTGGTCTAGATGTATGCAATGCTCAGTGAGACAGTTTGCACTACATGCTGTATTTAGGTTGTGTGTGTGTGTGTGTGTGTGTGTGTGTGTGTGTGTGTGTGTGTGTGTGTGTGTGTGTGTGTGTGTTAATGTGTGTGCACATGCTTGTAAGAATGAGACGAAGTGATTGTTACAAAAAGTTTGTGTAATCATCCACATGTTACAGTGCCCGAACTTTAAAATGAAATTTATAAAAAAAGACCTGTAAATAAATTGTTTATTATTTTTAAAACTGTGCTGTCTCTCTTTCATTCCTTTACTCTACCCTACCCACAAAGCAATGCTTTGAGACCCAAGAAGTGAGGCAATTTCATGGACTCAATTTTCATTTACAAAGCAGAGGGGGATCATTTCCATTGCTATGGGACACTTGTGCATAGAGTTGTACCCTCATTTGAATCCACTCCGCCACTCGGGATGGAGTGACACATGGAATGTTGCAGTGCACTCTGGGTGGCTTCCTCCGACCTTTTCACCTCCAAGAGCCTCCAGGCTTTCTAAACATGTAAACACACTCATGACAGGCCAATCTCACACCACCTGACTAGATTTACTGCCCTCTCTCTCACTCTCTCTCTCTCTCTCTCTATTTCTCTGTTTCTCTCTCTCTCTATTTCTCTCTCTGTTTTTCCACCTCTTTTTCTCTCTACCCTATCTTTGTCTCTCTCTCTCTCTCTCTCTCTATTTCTATTTCTCGGTTTCTCTTTCTATCTTTCCACCTCTTTTTCTCTCTACCCTATCTTTATCACAGAGATACTTCACACAGTGGAGGTTCATGATGGTAATAATGCATTTTTAACAGTAATGCTTCAATATAAAAGTATGTTCCAAGAACGGATGTTTTTTTTTTAATATCAATGTTCTTATTGCATCTTAAAAACCTCCGGAAACATTCTTCTAATTAACATTTCTGATTGAGTAATCAGTGTAGGGGCTTTATGGATCATTTATGTGGTACTCAAGACTTATAAAAAAAGACCTCAGGGTTTGAGAACATCTGCAAGTAGTGTCCTGAAATGACTGAAATGCATAAGCAGATCACAAATATAAAAACAAGTTTACAAAAAGCACTTAAGTGCATCATTCGTTTTTTTGTCCTTGGTATCTTGTTGTGGTTAAAAAAAAATTGCAGGGGCTTGTCAACCCAGTTTCACCCCAACCCTTTACCTAGCCCCTACCCCTCACCCCCCAACACACACACACACACACACATACACACACACACACACTGGTTGCTGGTCCTCTGATGGACTGCTTCAATATTTACCCAGGGTGTTGGGTTTGCTCACTTCTTGCCCCAACAGCCCCTGCACCGTCAGCAGCCTGCCTCTCCTCTTCTCTCCTCTCCTCTCTACTGGCCAGGTTCACCCAGAGTTCAACCAGCCCCAAATTAATTCTCAAAAGCAGCAGATCACTCCGCCAGGGGCGATGGGGTGGGGGTGGGGGGTACTCAATGAGACAAAGGTCGACTCCGGGTCCTGTACTGCTGTTTTTAAAATACATTACATCCCAATTTTATTTTATTTATTTTTTTTTTAAAAGAAAAATGCATAAAATGCACACACTCTTACACCCCCCCCCCCCCACTCACACACAAATATATTTCTTAGAAGACACATGAAGTTACTTGGTCTTATCATTCTGACCAAGTTCTTTATTGGACAATAATTGCTATTTGGAGGACCTTTGTTTTACTATCTGCCACTTTGAATTTTAGCATGTGTATACTGTTATTTATTTTTTTTAATCGATCAAGTTTGAACCTTGTTTATCAATAGTGAGGATTCAGAAAGGTTGTATGAAATGCCATACCATCACATTTTAACCCTTTGAGGAATACACAGATGTGATTAGAACGTTAGCAAAATTAAGAGTTCCCATGGTGATGTAACAAATACTCAGAGAGAGTTTTAACATGAAGTTCTATGAAAGCTAAAGAATGTTCGTGTAGAATTCTAGAAGATCAGGGAAAAATAATTCACTCCTTAAAGGGTTAAACAGAGTGGTAAACAAAGGCAGCACATGTGCAAAATTACAGCCAAGACCCCTACACATCCAATCTCAAACCCTCTCCCCAGCCATATGGCCTCGATCTGTGAGCTATAGGTGCAGACGCTGTCATGGATGCAGACCAGAGGTGACATTTTATTTGCAAAATGTGAACCTTTTACCAGCCACTGCCAGATAAATGGTCAAATTCACCAGCCACTCAAATGGTAAATTATTATTTTGTGTCCAAAGTCTTCCAGACATTTTTATATTTGACCAGCATTTGGCTGGTGGCTGGTGCGAACTTCCATCCCTGATGCAAACGCAGAAGGGGTTCATCCTTGGGTGCGATGGCCAAGGGGTTTTATTTCTGGGTGCGATGGCCTGTCCTTTTGGGGAGGAGGAGGAGGAGAGACAAGCTGAGTGGAGGGCCCCTGTGGAGCCCCAAGGCCCCCCCAAAGTGAGGAGGTGTCGGGGGGCCTGAGGACGACAGAGACCCTTGCCTTGGCCCAGAGACAGATGTTTCTGGCCGGTGGAGGAGAACACGAGGCATTTCACCACCCTGTCAGCATGTTGCGAAACCTCACACTGGAGAATGCAAAGCAAGCAGAGAGGAGAGGTGAGGGAGAGGGGGAGGGAGGGAGATAGGGGGAGAGGGATGGAGGCCAACCCAGGTGGGTCAGATGGGCAAAATAATATTCAGTGGCTGGAGAGAGCAGATCAAAGGCAAAGGCAAATTAAAGATGTCAAGGAATCACTTCCCACAAAGGCTTGCGTGTATTTATTTATATATTATAAAACACACCCAGACTATATTAATTACATGTAACGCTATTTTAAAAAGTGCAATGTTTAAAAAAAAAAAAACGAAAGATTTCACTTTATTTTACGTTCCCTGTTACAGTGTATATGTACAGGGTAGCAAACCTTGTAACAATATGTATCCTTATTTTTTACACTGGGATTAGGATAAGGGTAAGGCTAAGGCTTAGGGTTAGTGTTCGGTATGCACAGTGTAAGTATCAAAAAGTTACATGTCATTACATGTAGATACACTGTAAAATAAAGTGTTACCAAATGTACAGCTGTTTTTAAAAGTGCCCTGGTTTGTTAAAAAAAAACTAGATTTTATAAATGTCTGTTGATTGAGTTTTGTTTTGCTTGGGGCACTTCCTGCTTATCTGTCTCTTGGTCTGCTGTGACACACTGGCAAATGATTTCTGCTTGACCCCAGAAACAGCAGCAGAGGACGTGGAGTGGGGCAGTTTCTCCAGTCATCACTTTGGCCACAGTATTTATCTCAAACACTCTCCAGTGGCTTATTTGAAGTAGTCACCCTCAGGGGCAGAGATCTCAGACCTCAGATTTTTGTAATTTATGGAGTAGTCCTCCCTGTTCAGTTGAGTGGGATGATTTAACACGACACAGTTGCAGAGTACCTACATCATGAAGTACAGTGTAACAAAGTTTGTAACAATATTTATGTAACATGATGTACTTACACTGTACCATAGGGTTAGGGTTAGGGTTGGGATTAGGGTTAGTGTTGGGTATTTACAATGTAATTATATAATATTACATGTTGTTACATGTAGATACACTAAAAAAGGAACCATAAAATAAAGTCTTAACCCCTCCACATTTCACTGTTTGTTCCCACACCATTACTGTTAGCACAGGTGAAATAAGGAAGAGGAGATCATGTGTCAAACCAAATCAGTAGAGTTTCATACTGTTAGTTAGTTAATTAGTGAATGTGTTTGTTAATTTTTCACATTTGTGCAAATTTGTCTTTACAGTCCTCTTGTACATTTTTAATGTCTCACTTTGCAGGAGACAGTATGGCACATCAAAACAAAAAGGATAAGACCGTCAGTCATTTTAGACATTCAGAAAGTGAGTTTAGGACACGCATACAGCAGAGGTTGAAATGATATTTGTAACAAACAAGAGAAACATGT
>CM059287.1:16149043-16159043 GCA_030347295.1 Setipinna tenuifilis | reverse complement strand
CCTGTCTCTCTTTGTCACAACATGACCAAGGCATCCTTGTCCTTCCCTTTCTCCCCATTCTCCCTATTCTCTCTCTCTCTCTCTCTCTCTCTCTGTACTCCCCTTTCTCTTTACTCCTTCTTTTTTTGTCATAATCTTGTCTGTGCTGTGCTCACACTCTTGCCTTTTTATTCAACATTTTCTGAGAAACATCTCTATTTTTCTTCCACACCAGGTCTGCATTTTCTCATGCCAACCAATAAACAAGAGAAGGTGGAAGGTGTATGCTGATGACGAGCTGTTGTCTGTTTCTTACAGGAAGAACCGCTGAAAGTCTGTGCCATAGGGGGAAAAAAACCCTGAATCGATCACCATAGCAACGTGTCTCTCAACGTGTCTATCAGGGACTGATAACAGTCTGTGTAGATCTTTTTTTCCGCAATAAAATGTTTTTTTTTTATCCCTCTCAACATTCACTGATCTGTACTGGACATCAGAGACATTACTGCAATGACAAAGATGATATCAACATGAGCCAGAAACCGGTTACGGAGACAACAAAAGGGCTTTCTCCTTTAAAGTGAATTTGAAGGTAATTGCTTCCTCTTTCTAGTTTGAGCCCTAAGTGGATATCTTGAGAAGAGGAGAGAACCTGTTTGTCAGCCTCACGTTATTTAGGATGGATTCTTCTGGACACCCCCCCGACCTGTTTGTGGTTCGGGAGAGGGCACACATTTATGTCTCAGGAAATCCCTAGAACAAACGACCATGCCTCTTTTTTTTTTTCTTCGTAGGAAACTCAAACATTCGCCACAAAGGCCCCCAAGCACTGGCTCACATATCTTGTTAGTGTAGCTCGTGAATTGTTAGTGAATTGTTTCTCAAGTGTTTAAGCGGGAGGAAAATTACAACTAGCCGACCTAGGTTCAAAAGGTCAGTGCTGTCCGATCCCCTTGGCCAGGAATGAGCCAGGGGCCTCTACAGTATGTGTGTGTGTGTGTGTGTGTGTGTGTGTGTGTGTGTGTGTGTGTGTGTGTGTGCTTGTGTGTGTGTGTGTGTGTGTGTGTGTGTCTGTATGGCAGCATTGTAGTATTGTGATTCGGCCAGAGGTTTAGAAATCAATAAAAATCAAAATCAATCAAAACCTTATCTGTACCGTTTACTTGACAATGCCCCTTTTGAAAGAATGGACACAGTAGTGGTGACTCCAAAGGTGACAGTGCGTGTGTATGTGTGTGTGTGTGTGTGTGTGTGTGTGTGTGTGTGTGTGTGTGTGGTTGCCTTACTCCCTATCAGATCAGACCCAGCCCTCCCGTGTGTTAAAGGCTAAATGAAAAGTAATGGCCAGATATGCAGAAGGAGGAGAAGAGAGAGAAAGAGAGATAGAGAGAGAAAAAAAAGGGAGAGAGAGGAGGGAATGAGGGAGTGAGAATGGAGGGGAGGGGAGGGGAGGAGGTGGGGGAAGGTAGCAGCAGGTCAGGAAAATAAAAAAAGGGAGAAGAGCCTGCTCTTCAAGATAAGAGAGAGGCCCCGAGAAGAGAAGAAAGGAGGGAGAGAGCGAATGGCCGAATGGCAAAGGGCCTGCTCTCGGGGAGATGAGAGGGCCGAGATGAAGGCACGGGTGGTGGGAGATCATAGCAGGTTCCTCTCATCAGCCCTGGCCCGTGTTTGATACCAGGCCTTTGTCGCCCTTTCAGCCCTGCTTTGTTGGGCGGTGTAATCCCGGGCAGATTACAAAGGCGGGATCCTTTCATATGCCCATGCCCAGCAGGCAGGCAGGAGGCTGGAGGCTGGAGGCTGGATCCAGGGGAAGGGTAAAGGGAGGAGGAGGGGGAGAGGGGGAGAGAGGGAGGCGTGGGGCTTCATTCCTACTGTGGGGGCCCTTGGCTGCAGGGACAGTGAGACAGGGGTCAAAGGGCCATGTCCCCCAGTGGAATTTCAACTCTGTTTCAGGTCTCTTGCTGCTGTTTTTTATTTTATTTTATTTTTTTTATTTACCCCATTGAAAGGTGTTCTTTTTTATTTTATTTTTTTGTTGTGCACTGATTAAGGTGAATTTAGGGTGAATTAAGGTGTATAAAACCTGCATGATACTTCTGTGTATTTACACTCATTGTACTCATATATATACTTTGGTAGCAAACATTCATGCATGTACACACTCATTCACTGCCTTGCACACTCCAACACACACACACACACACACACACACACACACACACACACACATGCACTGCCTCAGCTCAGACACAGTTGGTAAGGACAAGTAGGACAATTAAAAATAGGTCTCCCTTCTTATGTAAAGAGTAACCCCCATTGTGTAAACCACCCATTTCCTGCATAGCTAGGACAGTGCAAACAGTTCATCAGGGGTCAACAGTTTAACCGTCAGCGCAGGCATTAAGTTTCGAGAAGAAGATGGAAAAACTGAGAATTAATATTTTGACCACAGAATGTGCTGCGTTTAAGTCTTCCCGTAGAGGAGAGGTGCCGTTTTCAGTGGATAGAGCGTAGGGCCCCCTAGAGGAATGTGTCGTTATTGAAACTCAACCCTGATTTCATTATTATTTCCTTACTACATCTTTGTTGATATTCCAGAGCTTGTCCTCGTCTTTACATCAAATAGGCTAACCGCCTTAATTGTGCTTGCAATGTGTGCATTGTTATGTCTACTCTCCTTAAGCTCTGAAAAAATCATGTGTAGTGGGAGCATGCATAGTATTAGTTTTAGTTTTTTATGTCATCCCTGGTTGGCGAAATAAAAGACAAAATAACACGCAGGAGACTAAATGATGGCTGCTGTTATGGCTAAAAAAAAACCCGCCACATTTTGATTAATATGCAGAAATCACAAAGATGCACCATAAGCGACTGATGTCACTCAGGCTTACTGTGCGAGAGGGCAATGAAGTAGGCTACTATACTTTCCTAACAGCTTGGCAGCTCAAGATCATAAGAACTGCAGTCCATTGAAGTTCGAAGGAAAAATGATTAAAATTGGAAAACGTGGTCATATAAAATGTTCCTTTTTTTAAACATTGGCTGTTTAGATATGCGTGATATTTAACAACGACAAAAAAAAACAAACTATTATCAATTTGAATGTCGCATTCGTTATCATTTGTTGCAAGTAGGTTTTGAAAGTAGGCTATACACCCACGTTTCACTTTTCTTTTAATTCATACCCAGTTCATACCCGTTCGTTTTTTCCATGTGAGTGTGTTTCCATGTGCAAATCAATTACCAACCTCATTATAATGTTGTCATGAAAAGCCAACCGGAAATCATTGCTAAAGGTCACAGAAACTCTCGGAGTAAGTATTGACACCACATACCCCATACAACTGACTGATGACAAGCGTTACACTGACTTTATTAAAATGTGTAGTTTGTTTTGTATTTTTAAAACTTTGTGTTTCTTTGTCTTTATAACACCAACTTCCTGCTTACGTTTTTCTGTTATGCTAGGGTGGATTCCAGATAGTAAGAAGCGGCTATGTACTTAGTTTTTTATGATAGGCTACTGTAAAATGTATTGAAAACAGGAATAAGCAACACATAGCAAAAGTAATATGTCCAGCCAGTTGTCAAACATAAAACACGTATTTGTTATAACGTTAGTTACTTTGTAAAATATATTCTCACATATAATAATTCTATTAAATATGATATATTTTCGGATAAGTTTAAGTAACAATCAAAAGTAAAAACATGCTTTAAATTTTTTTTAACAAATCATAAAACCACTGTTACAGCACACTTCCTTTTCATGGGTCCTTTGTTCGTTCTCACTCTGTCCCAATGCATCTGCATGTGTGATGTTGGTGCATGTGTGCATGTGTGTGTGTGAGTCTGTCACTCAGATCATTTACCAGTAACCGAGTGCTTGTGCCAGCTGTAAAAAGGTGTAGTGTAAGGTGTAAAAATTCAGAGAAAGAGATCTTGTGTGTCTGAGGTAAGGAAGGATCTATAGCCCTTAAAATTTCACAGAGCTTCAGACGTAAAAAGACAGACGTCTCTTCGGAGAGGGCACTTCATCTGACGAGGAGGAGGAATGGGGACCCTCTCAGATGACATCAGAAGGCTTTTAGAAGGTAGTAAGACTAACTGCCATATGTACTTATGGAAAAGCTTCCTTTTCGCAAAACTACTTTCACATTGCATCTTCCTGTCAGACTGACTGACTTGTTATGTTTATGGTGATCTTCTTTACTTGACTGGTTATGTAACACTAAACAATCAAGATTTACTGTTAAGCCTCATGCAAGTTGACAGCTCTAAAATATCTGTATAGTTTTGGCCAAGCAGTGCTGGAAACAGTTGTTTACATGTAGAACCATGTTTTCGACTGAATCTCGTAGTGCCTTTCTCAGATGATTACAGTTATGATTATCAGTACATGTATCTGATGATCGCCACATTTAATTTCCCTGGAATGTGATTTAATAAACTTTTGGTGGATTTTACTTGTGTGGAACTGATTTAACATTTCATCTCCAACCGCGAACCCTTTTTGAAACATCATTTTTATTGATAAGCTGTCGGGTGTATGGGCACTCATTTTTTTATGAGCATATAAAAGGGAAAATGTTTGCAGTGGCAGTGGGAATGCACTCGGAAAAGAGACTACTGTTATCTGATTCCCCGCCGTACAAAAGCAGTATTTGTCAGACTGGCACACCATCTGCTGAATTTGCATTGGCAGCATCACGTAACTTGATCCTCTGACAAGTATTTGCATGAATCTCCACGCTAGTGTCTGAATAACAACCCTGTATCTATTATATATTTGCTATTAGATAAATCCTAAAACACTATGTGAAATTTATGAATATCTACAGTATTCTATGTGTACTTATCTATTAATAGTTCTTTATATCTCTACTAGTTATTACTGTTTAATGAGCTTTAGTGAACCTGGATAATGGTAGGCACCTCAGAGATTGTGGATTTTGTTCCTTGTACATGATGGCACTTGTCACTTCGGTGTTGTGAATAAAACATTTGCCTTTTTCTCCTACGTGGAGTGTGCCTAGAATTCTTTTTTGTACTTCAACTACATGAAAACATTGCTATACCTGTGTTTACTGTTATCACAGGAGGCAATGTAAATCGATGGTCTATTTGGGGGGTGGTTATGATTTGTTTATGGTTTTATTTTCACACATTTGAACAAAATATGTCATAGTATCACCATACAAACAGTCACAATATAATCAAACTCAAAGAGGTTGGCAATTGGAGAGGTTGGCAAATGATTAATGGTTGCTGACTGCAGTCTTTTTTTGTATTCCTCAGACTGCGAGTACTTTGTATCCAGCATTTTGCAGGATGAGAACCTCAGCAAACATGCCAGCGAAACCCGAATGATCCTGTTGAAGAACTTCCATGTGGTCCATGCCAGGTACAGGCACCCCCCCCCCCCCCACATAACATGGACCTCACATACAAAATGGGCCTGCCGCCATCTTAATTTTCAGTTATTGTATACTCTGCATTGCCCTTCATGCAGACCTTAATGTTAATTAAAGTGATCTCAAGCTATTCAGTTCAAAATATGATAACCTGGAGGTGGAAGGGCTGCTTGAAGAGGTGCATCGGTGGAGAATCTTGATATGTGTAAATGTATTTTTAACACTTGAGGTGTCAGAATATACTGTCACAATGTTAAACACTACATGGCAAAAACCATTTAAAATGGCAAAAAACATTTAAAAAGGGTTAAATGCTGAAGACCAATAGCTGTTTCTCCTCAGACACTGCAGACGCAAAGAGGGCAAATACACAGGCTTGTGCATGTCACTCTGCTTCAGAGTCTGCAGACAATGCACAGGAAGTTTGCTAGTCTCTTCATCTGGGGGAATTGCACTTGAAAGCCTTGGTGCCTGCGTACACACACACACACACACACACACACACACGCACACACGCACACGCACACACACACACACACACACACACACACACACACACACCAGTTATGAATCAGATAGTGTGGTTTTGTGGAAATGAAGCGGAAACAAAGGCTTTGTCAGTTTGAAAGCAGCGAGGTTTTAGTAGATACCTAATGTAGGTGCTACAAAGAGTTACACATTTCACAAATTAGCAATTCAAATGTGTTTTTTTCAACCAAGTTAATCAAGCCACATAATGTAGAAAACTACTAATTGAAATAAATGGGCATTCTTTATTTCAAATCAGCGTGTACATCTAATAAACAGTATGTGTTTTCTAAATAAAGCATTACTCTGTGTGTGTTTCACGGTGTGTCTCAAAGGTTTAACACTAACGTGTGAATACTGTGAACACAGGCCTCTCATAGCACCAGAGATACGCCAGTATAGTCTCCTTGTGTGGTTCATGACGTGCCTGTGGGTTAGTGATTCAGCTCCTGGGCAATCATGCTGTGTTCACTGTATTACGGATTGTAATGTTTAAAAATACAGTACAATACTGCGAAATACAGTATAATTTAAATCTATTTGTGGTTTTGCAGGAATCCACAGGAGTTTCCCTTTAGATGTAAGTAGAAACTTAGATTTGAATATGCTATGTTTTAATTCTTTGTTTGTAAAAGTATGTGTGTGACTGTGTTTGTGTGTAAATGTGTGTGTGTGTGTGTGTGTGTGTGTGTGTGTGTAAAAGTGTGTGTGTGTGTGTGTGTGTGTGTGTGTGTGTGTGTGTGTGTGTGTGTGTGTGTGTGTGTGTGTGTGTGTGTGTGTGTAAACCTGTGTGTGTGTGTGTAAGTGTGTGTGTGTAAGTATATGTATAAATGTGTGTGTTGGTAGGTGTTCCTCTGTGCGTATGTGTGTGCTTGGGTGTGGACCTACCCACTTACCTGTATGTGTGAACAGAGCGCTTGTGCACCCCTCACCCCCCCAACCCACCCCACTTCAACCCCCCCCCCCCCCCCCCGGCTCTTCCTCCTCCAGTCTCAGCTTCACATCACTCATACTGCTGGTCAAGTTTGTTTGTCAGCTTGAGTGTTATTCATCTCCCCTTATCAGTCTCTTCAGATAAGACGTGACTAATGGACAAGACACGAGTCTATCTCCGACTGACATCTAGACTCTGTCACTGATGTAGAAAGCGGCTATGTTCTGTGGGCCATAGGCTATGCTGTATTTATGTGACAACTGCCAATGAATTCTGCTGTAAAACTAATGGGTCTGCATTTCGAGCAGAGCTAAGGGGACGGATGGATCTGTCTCCTGCTAGAAGTTGAGCCCATGCAGGTCGAATGCCCTTTCACTTCCTCTGTGTGCATGCTGTGAAATACACTGCTATGGTGTGTGGTCTGCCTGCAAGTGTGTGTGTGTATGTTTTGCATGCATATGTGTGGGTGTGTGTTTGGGGTCAGAGTGGGGTGTATGTGTGTGTCTGTGTGTGTTAGTGTGCATGTGTGTTTGTGCATTTATTTGCGACAACATGGTATATATGATAGTGTAGGTGTTTATGTACTTGTATGAGTATTTAAGTGTGCATGTAGTATGCTTGTGCGTGTATATTTGTTTGTCTTTGTGTGTGTGTGTGTGTCTGTATATCTGTATATGTGTGTTTGTATGTGTGTATGTGTGTCTGTATGTGTGAGTGTTTGTGTATGTGCGCACGTGTATGTGTGTGCACAAGCATGTAGGTATGTGTGTGTTATTATAAGTGTTTGCCTGTATATGTGTGTGTATGCACAAGTTTGTGTGTGTGTATGCACAAGCATGTATGTGTGTGTTTGCAAAACTATGTGTGTATGCACAAGCATGTATGTGTGTGTGTGCAAAAGTATGGGTGTATGCACATGCATGTATGTGTGTGTGTATGCAAAAGTATGTGTGTGTGCACAAGCATGTATGTATGTGTGTGTGTGTGTGTGTGTGTGTGTGTGTATACATGTGTGTGTGTGTGTGCATGACAAGTTATGCTGACTTGTCTTGTCTGTCATGTCCCCCCAGCGGAGGGCCATGAGGACGGCTCAGATGACAATCGCAGCTCCAGCCTGGGGCGATCCGCTCCCTCCGACGACCTCTCGCTGGGCTCAGACTACCAGGAGGAGGGAGCCCCCGAGTGTGAGTAACAACCATTGTGTTGGACCTGGCCTGTGCGTGTCTGAGTCTGTGTGTGTGTACGTGTGTGTGTTTGTGTGTGTGTGTGTGTGTTTGCGTGACTGTGAGTCTGCGTGTGTCTGTGCGTGTGTGTGTGTGTCTGCGCATGTATGTGTGTGTGCGAGCGTGTGTGTGTCTGAGTGCAGTGTGAGTCTGTGCGTGTGTCTGCGTGTGTGTGTGCGTGTGTGTGTGTGCGTGCTTTGTCATGTGTGCTCACAAGTGTTGTGGAGCTGTGTCTGTGGGCGTGTGTGAGAGAGCTATGTACAGTCATTGTTGTTGGATTGGATGGACTGGATTGTTTGTCTGTTGTGCCCTATGTCCCTTGAAGATACTAAAAAAAATGCCTGGTGTCTTATTGCTTTGGGAGAGCCAGCGTGGTTAATTTGAAAAGGGAGATGAAGTTCTTTAACAGACTTTTTGCTGGGGGAGCATCGCGTTGGGTTGGAGGTGTCTAGTTACAGATCGCCCCCTAGTGGTTTCCCACGGTGCTGCTATTGGCAGACAGAGGAGCTTTAAGGGGGGGCGGGGGTCGAGGGGGAAGGAAAAAAAAAGGTTACGCTATGTCTATGGAAAGATCCAGGAGAGAAAAGGGAGGAAGAGCTCCCTCTAGTGGGCAGTGCAATCAAATTAAAAAGGAGGGTTTAGTATTCAGTCCTCTCTTCTCTGGTTGGAGGTGAAGGGACTGTCCAGTCCTGTGTGGGCAGGCTTCTGGGATCTCTGTGTCCTTTTTGTTTGTCTATATCTGGTTGCATCACAATGAATAACAATACACACATACATTCTTTTAGGTGAGAGGTCATGAATTTATAGAGTAGAGATTAGATTGAAGAGTGGTTGCACTGAACGTGAACATATTGGAAATGTGTATATATATTGAGGAGGAATGAAATAGAGAAATTAAGAGAAAGAGAGAGAGAGAGAGAGAGAGAGAAAGAGAGAAAGAGAGAAGGAAAATCTTTCTTTCCAGGCAGTGAAAGAGGCAGAACGAATGTGTATCTCTCTGCTGGGGTGGTCACTGTGGTTTCCGTGTGCGAGGCACGGTGGGTGGGGGGGTGCTGGGTGCCGGGGTGGGCGGTGGTGGGCGGTGGCAGGCAGGCAGCAGGCAGCAGCAGGCTGGTTTCTATCACTCAGCTTTGGGGAGCAGGTCCACCGTGGAGCTGTAGCTCCAGGCCAAGGGGAGGGGTGGGTGTTGTTGGGGGGGGGGGTCCGTGACTGATGATCCCTCCGCTCGCCTGCCCTCCCAGCTGGGATGGAAATACAACCCCGGACCTGAGGGCCCGCGTCTGGCTCTTCCCGGGGCCCTATTTGTCATCGGACGGGGAGCAAGAGCCCCTCGGAGCAGCCAAGAGAAGAGAAGAGAAGAGAAGAGAAGGAGAGAAGAGAAGAGAAGGAGAGAGGGGCATTTTTAAAAAAACAGCACAAACACGCTGCCTCAATGCACTATGGGTGTACCCCCTCTCCCTCCACTCCGACACCCCCCCACCCCGCCAACCACCACCACGCACCACCCACCCATCCACCCACCACCCCCCTTTTCCGTCACTCTCTAACACAGGGCCGGGTTTTCCTCCCATTCTCTCGCTTGTCTCCCCCAGCCGGTCTCTCCCTCCCACTCCCTCTGTTTCACTCTCTTACTGCGCGATGATGAGGGGCTAACTGGAGTTCAGAGTTCACGCAGTGTTCACCTCTTGGGAAACGACACGGCTTGTAACCCACTTCAGACACCTCCTAATTTCAGAGGGATGTACTGTTAATTGCGTGGAAGTGTACTCATTGTAGATTTGGCTTAACGAGTTTTCATGAAATTATGCATATTTGCACGTTTTTTTTTTGGTCTTTGTGTAGGCAAGTGCATGTTGAGAGGCATGTGTATGTTATTACCCATAGATTCTGTGCGTCCATAATACCTGTGACAAAGCCATTGT